>JAWWTY010000106.1:38898820-38941768 GCA_035222235.1 Margarornis squamiger | reverse complement strand
GCAAGTTGAATATGAGTCAGCAGTGCCCTGGCAGCCAGGAGGGCCAACCATGTCCTGAGGGGCATCAGGCAAAGCATCACCAGCCGGTTGAGGCAGGAGATTGTCCTGCTCTGCTCTGCACTGGGGCAGCCTCACCTTCAATATTGTGTGCAGTTTTGGGCACTGCAATATAAGAAAGATATTAAGCTGTTCGAGAGTGTCGAAGGGAGGGCAACGAAGATGGTGAAGGGCCTCGAGGGGAAGCTGTGTGAGGAGCAGCTGAGGGCACTTGGTCTGTTCAGCCTGAAGAAGAGGAGTCTGAGGGGAAACCTCATTGCAGTTACAACTTCCTTGTGAGGGGAAGAGGAGGGGAAGGCATTGATCTCTTCTCTGTGATGACCAGCGACAGGACCCGAAGGAATGGCCTCAAGTTGTGTCAGGGGAGCTTTAGGTTGGATATTAGAAAAAGTTCTTCACCCAGAGGGTGGTTTGGCACTGGGACAGACTGCCCAGGGAAGCTTGACAGAGTTCAATAAGTGTTTGGACAATACTCTCAGGCACATGATGTGGCTCTTGGGGATGGTTCTGTGCAGGGCTAAGAGTTGGAATCGATGATCTTTGTGGGTCCCTTCCAACTCAGCATATTCAGCCATTCTGTAATTCTGTGACTTATGGAGTACTTAAAGGAAGGTAAGAGAACATGTGACATGAGCCTGGAATGGCAACTATACAACATAAATGATAAACTGGGGGCAGATGAGCCTGACAAACAGACCAGGAGATATGGTGATCCTTCACTGGTTTCAAGGAGGAAGAACATCCAAGACAAAGCAAAGGAGAAGAAAAACTATGAAAAGGAGGATGAAGGAAAGGTTTTATCCAGAGGTACAAAGGCCTGGGGTAGATTCACCAAAAGAGGAGAGGGAGATGTGTGCAAGAGAGAAGGGAAGGGAAACAAAAGTCAATGAGAGACAGACAAATAGAACCTGTTGTCTACAGTGGAGTTGTACCCATGGCTGCAGCGAACTGTGGGTGTATCCAGGGCAATATTAAATTGCTGGTACTGCCATGTAAGTAGTATACCAACATTATTCATGGTGTGGCTGTGACAGCAAGAGGTGCCAGCAGTCCTAGAGACATGCCAGTTAGCTATATGTCTACAAGCTGAAGAAATAATTTTGGGAAGAGAACCAGAGTGCCAGCAGCAGAACAGAATCACAGCAGAGAGATTTTCTGCTCATAGTGGGTCAAATGCAGGTCTTAATTGTCTTCTTTCTTCCACGGGCCTGTCCCCTCTAACCGGCAGACACTCTTTCCCTGGGCGGGGTCAGTATCTGCACTACCAGTATCCACCTCTGGCACCATTGCCTCCAAGGGTTTTCAGGAGGTCCATGAATGACAGCTCTTTCCCTCTGGTGGCCACAGGCTTCAGTACTTGTGGAGCAAACGGGTTGGAATAACCTCTCCCTCCACAATGAAAATGAAATGCAGGAGCCCTCCTCCCTAGAAGCAAACTCCTGGCCTATTAACTGGGATGGAGGGGAGGGGGCCTGTAAAGCAGGGGAGAAACATATCTTTGTGCCTGCTTGCAACTTTGTAAGAGGCAATGTTACCATGGCAATGGGTGGTCTTTAGTGAGAAGGGGAGTGAGCTACAGTCTTAGGATGAGGAGAAGGGGGGAGCGATGCTGAAGGGAGGCAGCTTGAAAGTCCCGTGGGAAGGGAGAGAAGGGACTGCAGAGCAGGGCAGTGAGGTGGTGGTCAGAGAGCAACCTTTGGCAAAGGACAAGTGACTGTGATAGCAAGCCTGACATCTGGCATGGCTGCCCCACAGCACGGGCTCTCTCCCGAGATGCTAGATGGGCACCTCTAGACTGAGCCCACATATTTCCACTGAGGTCATCGCCCCTCTCAAAAGAGGAGGCACTACAATTAGCCCCCGAGGCCTCAGGCTGCACCGAAAGCGCCCACCTGACAGTGCCCATCCCGCTCTCCCCCATCCCCACCCCGAAGACTTTCGGTGCTTCAGCAGAAGCCCCATTGCCCAGCCCACGATGACCACGCTGTGGGGCCACCAGAGCACGGTCAGCTGGCAACAGAAACGCGTTGCCTGGGTCTGAGCCAAGGAGATACTCCAGCCACACAGAGAACTGCCACTGACAGCCCAGCACGGCTTGGGAAAGGTCTCCTCCCCATCCCTCATCCGATGCGGATGGGAGAGGAGTTTCCTCGGTCTCGTGTTTTTTGCAAGGGGAGGGGCTGAGTGGCCAGAGCTGTGCGTGCCTGAAACAGTCAGACGATTGTACGGGAGGTGGGGAGGAGAGGGAACAAAGAACCGGGGCTGACAGCGCGGCACCACCAGCCATCGCGGAGAAACACTCACGCTTCTCCCCTCCGCTGCCCCTGCAGCCTGGGGCGGGCCGTGCGCCTTCCATCCCAGCGCCTCTGCCCTCGGCAGCGCCGCGGCCCCGCGGGCTGGACGGCCACGGGCACGGCTGCACAGAGCGCCGGAGCCCGCGGCTCCGACCCCGGCCACACATGTCTCTGAGCTCCGCGGTGGCCGGGCCGGGGTGCCCCGCCCGGGGCGCAGCGCCGAGCCCCGCTCCCGGCCGGGGTGTGGGCTCTGCCCGCGGGCTCCCCGCCGCTCCTCGCCCCCGCAGCCGGCAGGTGGCAGGGCAGCCCCGCTCCTCAGCCCGGCCTCCGAGCCCGCCGGGCAGCAACCCGGGCCGGCAAGGGGCCCTTTGTGTTCCCCACCCCCGCCGGAGCGCTGCCGCCTCCCCCGGCAGCCACGGCGGCGGCGAGGGGGCTGCGGACCCCGGGGGACACGGGTTTCCCACGGCGGAGCGGGGCCGCCGCTGCTGCTCGGCCCCGTCCGCAGCTGCCCGAGGGTGTGATGGGCGTTTCTATTATTATTATTAATGGCAGGGCGTTCGCGCTGAGGTTATATTACAGCCCCATTGTGCGAGGCTCCGCACAAGGCGGTCAGAGACAGTCTGTACCCGGGAACAGGCAGTCCGGACAGAGAGAGAAAGGCAACAGAGAGGGCGGGCAGGAAGAAACGCTGCACAGGGAGGGCAAGCATTTTTTTTTCCCCTGGTTCCAAGAGGCCAGGGGCAGAAAATGGGTTTATAGGCTGCTACAGGGTCTCTCATCCTTTGGACCGCACAGTCCTCTTGTGCAAGTGGAATAAATAAGCCGTGGCTGGCTGGTTTTTGGTGGTTCAGCATTTGTGAGTGCTGACCGTTTACCCCTTGGTTAAAGCTAAACCTGCCTTCTCTTTCTCTAGCTGTTTAACAGAGATACAGGGAGCTGGGAGCCCATGCCAGCGTGCTGGGCGCTGTGACGGTAATTATTAACCCTCGGGACTCCTGGACGGTCCCTCTCCCTGCCCTACTGGTATCAAGGAATGGCTGCCTGGGGACCACTGCCCACCTGCCTGCTGGGCTCGTCCTCCCGAGCACAAGCTCTGCTCAGGCCAGAGCAGGCAGCCCCACAGGCAGCGACTTATGAGATTGCCTGGCAGCGAAAGGAGGACCACTCCAAGCAGCTGAACTTTTCACTCCAACTTACAGACAGATTTCCAGAGATGCTTCGACAGAGGGGAGGGGATGGGAAGCAAGATTTGTAGGGGGACCAGGCTGGCCTTTTTCAATTCAGCTGCAGAGTTAGTTAACAAAGTTGCAGGTTCTCAGTCTCTTTTTCTCGTTCTTGCCAACTCTTTTTTTTTTTTTTTCCCTTCCTCAATATAAATACCCTGGGGCGGTTTCTTTTCTTTTTGGTATGAATGTGATGATCTTTCAGGGCTGTGATTGGCTCCGCGGCTTGTCATCGGGGACACACCTCCTGGCGTGGGGCCACCGCCTCCCCCTCCTGTGAAAGCTTCTCCTTGTAACAAGTGAGCGTAATTACATCAGTTACTCACTAGAGCACAGACCTGCTTTAAATTTTGGCCTCTCGAAGCGAGAGAGAAGCTGAAGGACGAGAAAATGCAGAGTTTCAAAGGCCTATGGACCATACAAGTAAATGCTGTGCTCTTCCTTCCCAGGAGTTAAGGCTTCTTGTCACACGCGAGGAGGAATAAATATCTGTACCAGTCATGGAAATGACTACCTGTTAGGAGAACACTTCAAAGCCTAGCCCCCTAAAAAAGATACACATTAGGTCTCTTTTGAATTGAGCTTTGGTGCAAATGAACCAGAAAATGCCACACTTTTAGGAGCACCAAAAAGGAAGAGAGCCCAGAGTGAGAGCTGCAGAGACTGTGGATGATCCCTGAAAAAGAGCAGAGCCAACTGAACAAAGGCATCTGTGTGCCAAAAGAAAATGCATTTCACCCAGTGGCAAGGGCCTACAAGACAGGGCCAGACCTGCTGGGGGAAGAGAGTGACCCAAAAGAGCAGCATTCCTGTGCCAAGTGGATATTGCAGCAGCAGCTTGACGCATTTCTGACAGGTTGGGATAGAAGCGTGCAGTGCTTTTGTGAGCTTTTTCCAGAGTGCTGGGGCGGGAGCATCCTCACTGTGCTCCAGAGGCCCAGATCCTCCACTGGGGTAAATTGGTGTAGCATGAAAGAAGCCAGTGCTCTCACAGCCAAAAGCCTGTTCCATGCTGGCGTGGCAGAGGTTACCTGTTAGGGAGAAAAGTTTCTGCACAAGAAAGAAAAGAAGCAGTGCTCTGCCTGAAGGAGAAGGCTCTTATGTCTTATCCCAGGGCATTTTGGCTGGTAGGGATGTGACCTTTTGTATGGCAGAGATGCTGCTGCAGCTTGGTGACTTGGAAGAACGCAGATGAAGTGTAGGAAAATGCAAACCATCCATTTGGCTAGGAGAGCTGAGTCCTCATGTACAGACATCTGCAGGGTGTCAGAACTGCTATTCTGACCTGGGACGGTCCCAGGCCTTTTCAAACATGTCTTGAAAAAATTATACAGGGAGAGGCACCTTCACCCCTGTCCCCTCCAGCTATTCTCCAGCACACAGGTGTTTGCTCAGAGCACACAGCTGAGCCAGCCCTGGTTCTGGACCAGGCAGAGCAAAACTTGAGCTGACTCTCACCTTGCTTTTACAATGGACTGAATATGGTTATAGCCTTATCCCTGTCTGTTTCCTTCAACTCTCTACTCTCCACCAAAATAAAAATAACCTTCTGCTTTCTATTGTGCATTAGAGAGACTTCTTCCTGAGAATGTAATGAAAACTGATGTGCCCCTATGAAAAATGTGGGTTTTGATGATTCAGCATTTTCCCATGGAAGATAAAGCTCCTTTGTTTCTCTGAACAGCTCCCAGCAAATGGCTCAAAGGCATGTGGTGCATGTTTCCTCCCAGGGACCTGTTCCTGGAGCTGCTGAGAAGCTTCCTGGGTCATGGCCCACTCAGCAGGTGTCATTGAATCAGACAGTCCAAAAACAAGTGAAGAGCTCTTATTTGCTCTTACAGACCTAAAAATATGGAAAATAGTACTGGTGTCTTCTGTGGTATCAAGTGTTCTCTGATCATATGATCTTTAGTGCAACCTGAGTTCTGCCTGATTTTGGGAAGAGTCTCAATACTAGTGGCTCTGCCCTGTCACTGAGCCAAGGTTGCAGAAAGGAAGGAGCAATGTACCACAGGAGCCAAGGAGGAGGCATGAAAAGGGGCAAGAGGTTTCCACTTCTGAAGGATAAATACTACCAGTGGGTTGAGATTTTGATACCTGAAAGTGAGAATACCCTTACTGAGATGTGAGAGCTGCAGGGTGCCTGATTTCTCTGCAAGAGAGGCCTTCCCTCCCCTGTCTGTGCCAAGGGCTGGGGAACTGAGAGCTGGCAGCATTTAAGACATGAAGCTCGATTTCTGGCGCAGGAGGAGTAGGCAGAACAGAGGGAGACTGGTACTGGGACAGGTGCATCAGCAGGCCACAGGTACTTCCCCATTCCCAGATGTAATATTGGCCTTTGCTCTGACCTCTGGGCCAGGGTGAGAGTGTCAGCTCCCAACATTGCTCTGCAGGATCCCAAAGAACATTTGATGATTTCTCTTGCCTGTACACAACTGCGAACCTACCTTTCTTATGTACCCTTTTCAGGTGTATCAAGTTTTTATCCTTATTACTGTTATGATCCCTAACATTCCCTTCAAGCAAACCATTTACATGAAATTCCTTTTGTAGAGACTGAAAGGCAGAGATAGCAAGAACAAAATAGTAATACTAGCCATAATATTAAATAACAGCCCCATTTACTTTAATCCACAGCTCACAAAACAACAGCCCAGTCCAAATTCGCATCTGCTGTGGAGATAAAGAGTGTGACTTACTCTGTCAGCTATGGAGAACAGACACACCACAAGGCAGTTATCTCTGGCCATAAACAAACTGGAGTGGCTTTGCCTTTTAACAGGCTCCCTTCCCCTCTCCTGTGGAGTGCTACTTTCTGCCTTACATAACCCTCTGGGCAACTCCACTGACCTATTTTGTTTTAATAAACTTGAGCAGTTTGAGCTATGCACTCTTCACTTTTCCGACGCCATTGCCACTTCACAGGGCTCCCTTTCTTGCCCTGCTCTGCAAGGTTCCATAGGTAGTATCTTGGGAGAAGCTAAATAAACAGCTTCCAAGTTCCAACAAAACCCATATGTGTCAAACTTCCTTTTGAATGTTAGCCTTGGAGGTGAGAAGGAAAAACTGACTTGACTAGGAAAACGCATAACCTTTCAGAAACAGTTCTTTATTACCTTCCTTATCACCCCTTTAAGGTCATAAAGATTATGCCAAAGAAGCTATTAAGTTTTCCAGGATTGCAAAATATTTTATCAATGATAGAGATGAAGCATGCCGTTCCACTTTTCAATTTTTTTGCTTTAAATTTCCTTTTATGTTTGGGGATTTGATCTTAATCTTCTCACCATACCTTTCTGTTTCCGTCCTGATTGGAGGCACGGTTAATGGTTTCTTCTAGCCAGAAGCCTACACTGAATCGCAAACAGAAGACCTCTCAGGCATTAAAAAGAAGAGAGTGAACACGAAAAGTAAAAATGTGAGCACCATTTTTCCTTAACAGACTGAGCTTCTGGTTTTCACTCTGTCATGGTTCCTGAGAGATAGATAAACTTCTGAACAGCAATGACTGACAACAGTGTCGGAGCAGTGACAGCATCCTGCTTTGTCTACTCGAGTTAGTTTAGAAGCTAGGACATGTTCTTCCACCTAAAAACATCTTTGAAAACTTGACACCAGAATGTTTCCAGTGGTTAAGTACTGGAGTCTGGGCTGAAAGACCTGCACATTAATGTCTCTATGAGGTTACTCTAGAAAGGAAATGGCGTTAAATGCTGTATGATACCACCTGAGATTCCCTTCCCCACACACTGCAGTGGAGGAGCAGATTAGTGTCCTGCTCATAATGTATCCCCTCCAAATCCCTCACTGGAGAGGGATATCCAGAGCTTTGGAGAAATGCTGAAAGAGTCTCATGAGAGGCCCAATTCTTCACACTGAACTGGAAGGTGTTACGAGTGGATTGCAAAGCTCTACTGAATATCGAGTTAATCCAAGATTTACGTGCCATAAGCCTCCAGAAATTGGGCTGTGGTGGGCTTTAGCTAAAGCAGTGTTAGCTAACCTTTTAAGAAACTGTTTTTCCTCCCAGTGCAGTCTTTCCAATAGGCCTTGTTTTCCTGAAGGAACAGATCCTCATCTGGCATAACACAGATTCATCTCAGCCAGTGAAGCTGAAGGTTAGGAGGATCTGACCCCAAAACAATTCCTCTTAATGGTGACATGTTTGTTGCCACCAGGCAAGATGACGGACTGAGCACTGGTGATGGAAGAGTAGCAGAGTGGCTACTATCCCAAAAATCCTCCATTTGCCTCTCCCATGGCATATACTATAAAAAGAGGCAGAAGCAGGAAGGTTAGACACGTCAAGTGAAGCTGGCACGGACAGAAGTCTTGCTCAAGCTTAGTTAGAGTGGGAAAGCTTTCAACAGGGAAGTGCAAAGTATAAATTACATCCTTGGTTGAGAAAATTCAGAGAGAGGATGGTAGCAAGCTAATTAATGCCTACTGGTAATAAAACAAAATGGCATTACAACCTTTTAGAATAGCATGTGTTGGTCTCTTCCACAGTGTCCTGCAGGGAGAGACTGCCCCTTTCCTGCATTATTAGACCTCCTTCCTTGGGTGGGCAGAGAGGCCAGGGGCGCAGGATCTTCAAGGTATTGTTTCAGGTGCCTTTCTAATCCAAGCAGGCATCTCAGCATTGGTTTATGCTCTGTTCATGTTTTCCAGGGTCTTTGTCCAGTCACGCAAATAGTATGGAAAGACTTCCTTGGTGACTGTAACAGAAAAAACAGGATGGGCAGAAAAGGATAAAAGAAACGGGTGGACATGACTACTCTGACATCTCTGTCTATCCTGGGGAATACTTGTAATTCCCAGCTGGAAACTTTGTCTCTGGGGCAGTGATTTGTGATGCTGAAACCACCCACAGTCTCTTAGTGGCAGCATAAAGTAGTCTGGTCACTGGACAGAGAATATAAGGTCCATCCCATTCTTAACATCCATCACAGACAACTTACAGTAACAATGGCAGACTTTTTATAATTTTAAGAACTATAAATTCAGTACATTTTCTCTCTTTTGAAATAGAGCTATTTAAATGTGGAACAATGGCCGTCTGTATTAGGAAGCTTAGTATATTTGATTAAAAGCTTCTCTTTGTCTTGATTATTTTTTACAATATCAAGTTACACATGCTTCCTGCCAAAACATTTCAGAAAGTTGAACCAAACCACTGCCTAAGCACCTGGAACCAAAGCTTGCTAAGTGATAAATCCACTTTTGAGAGCAATTGCTCTTCCATGAATAGAAGATGACTATTTTATGTCAGTTTATTTAACAACTTAAATTTAGTGACTTGCTCATTCAAACTTGAGAAACTGGATGAGGTTTGGAAAAAGCAGGCAAGCTTGTTTTTCTCCTCTCATCTATGAGGAGAATGGGGATGAGAGGACAAGATCCAGCAGATCTACAGTGTTGGGGTATATAGTGTCCTGGAACAACCTACTTAACCCACTAGCCACTAATGCAACTTCTTTTGTTTAATACTACTTTTTCTTTTCTGTTTTGCAATTAAGGTGGTTTACACAATTGATAAACTAAAAGTTTGATAAAACTGTTTTAAGAGATTTTTTTAATGGTTTCAAATGTCATTCTAAATGCAGCCTGATATAAATCAATTGTAAAGATAGTCATCCTATAACAAATTAAAAATACATAACTCACCATTTTCCAGCATAGAAAAATGTAATAATCAAGACCTAATAAAAAAATGTAAAGCTGTAAGTACATATGTGTAGATAAAACTGTCTGCTGGTAAGAGTAAGTCAGTGCATAGACTGTATGTGGTTTTAGGTCCACACAGTCTTTCTGGCTACAGCCTGATGACTATCACCTTTTCTTTGTGGAAAATAATTAAAAAGGATAAATGACAGAAAAGTTTTTATTTAATATTTAAAAATAATCTCTCTTGCTTATTTAAATTGCTAATTCAAATGGGTGATTTAATCTGCTTACTGAGGCTCAAATATATCAGTTTTAGTCCCGTTTCCTTGTAGTTACCACATGGGTGGGGTTTTATGCATCTGATGTTTCAGTTTCAGGCTGTTCTCTGCGAAGCTGAAGCCAAACCTCTCTGAACTCAATGAGATTTTCTCCATCCGTTTGCCAGGAGTTTGGAGCCAGCTTTCAGTGGTCCAGATTTGTGACTACTCAGAAAACCAACACCTAGTGCAATTTCTCACGGGTAGGTTCTGACCCTGCCTGACATGTGCCACTAACTGCAGAGGAGTGAAGAAAAAGATGCTCTGATGATTACACATGCTAGCAGTTTGTAGTGTCCCTGCCTATGCTGTATCTGTCTTTCACCCTCCTGCCTGTTTACCTGATCTTTCCTGGCTCAAAAGTGACTTCAGACAATGTCAGCAAAGCCTTTGTCAGCACCTACGAGGAGGCAAAAAGCAACAGCCATGAAGCAGGTGAACCCAAATAAAAGTAATGATTTGATAAGTAAAGGCAGAGTGAGCACATCTAGTCTGAGACTAGAGGATAATGTGAAAACAGTGGAGCAATTTCATTGAAGAATAATAAGAAAGAAATAATAAGGAGAAATGAGATAATTTATTATACTACAACTAGAAGTGTCAGTCACTTGCTACGAGTTTTAGTTTTGCTTCCCCATCCTCCATTTTTGTTCTGTTTCCATCCCATCCCATCTCATCCTTTTCTTCTGGGTATCACAGGACCTTAAAGCTCCTCTTCCTCCCTCCAGGACCCATCACAGAACTATGCTGTGCCGGGATTGTGGAGCCATCTCTGTGCACAGCTGCAGTCTCAATCCTGGTGTGAACTTGTTCAGCCCCTAGTGTGCACCACAGAGCACTGTGCCACCCAGGCACCTGCTAAGCATAAGGCACAGGGCAAGTGGTAGCATCAGACTAATAAGGCAAAAGCAGGCAGTAAGCAGAGCAACTCTGTGCTATGTCACATACGTTCTGAGCTGTTTCTATGTGCAGACATTTCCCCTGGTGCAAAGTACATGCTGCATATTTGCATCTCCTACCTATCTGCTGGTCTGCCTAACCATGTCATGAATCAGCTTCTCCATCAGGGAGAGGCCTCTGCAGAGACATGTGCTAGCTATTTAATACATTTATTGCAGTGTGCTTAGTTTGTTTGTTAAGCTAGTAATGGCAGAGTTCATGGGTAATTCCATTAGGGAAAACACCTTTCTATGTCCCATGGCAAACACGCACATGCAATTGTCCGGCTGGGGTCCAAAATGACCCACACTTGTCATCCCTGAGCCAGTTTCTGTTTTCCATCCCTCCCAACCAGTTTACAGTTCCTGTTCTTGAGCTCCTTCCTTTGGCTGTAGATGCCTATCAGCATAACTGGAATTCATGACATGACCTTTGATTCCTCCTGTCCTCATGCCAGACTCCAGCAGGTCTCTGTTATCAGATACTAAAGCCCATTATAACATGAAGTGCATGCACAAATTTACCCAGCCAGGTACGCTGGCATCCTTGTCTGATAGTTTCACCTTCGCAGGGGAGCACAGGCATCTCTCAGCGTCCTTAGGGCCGCCAGAGCCTCTCTTTACATAAGGAAAATATGTTGGCATGAAAAGCAAACGATTACACATGCTTCTGCTATTTTCTCTTTCAGAGGGTAAATGCTTGTTCACATGCCATGATGTCATCTTTGACACCACACAGTGGTGGTGTGTCAAGCAAAGATGGTGTTCTCATCCGCTCTCGGCCTGAACCTGCAGAGCTCCTCCAGCCCTGGAGCCCAAAGATTTGTCCTCATTATCCTCCTTCAAACTCAGGGCAGCAACATTTCCTCATGTGGAGGCACAGATAAGGGATATGACTTGCCCAGCATCACCCTGTGAAGGCCATGGCAAAGCTGGGGATGGAAGCCAGGCCTTGAGAGTCCCAGTGTTACCATTCTGCTATGCCAGGACTGGTTTCATGACACATACAAGTTCTTCCATGCAATCCTCTCTCTCATGCAGACTTCATAGTTATCAGCAGGGCTGCCACCTGAGCCATTGTGTGCTTCAGGGTACATCCCTCCTTGGCTTGACCTACAGTAGAGCTCCAAAATCTGCGTGTGGGGAGGTGAGGGGCTGGTTGACCTACTGTCCTGGGTAGATTTTCAAAGTTTGGGTCATGTCACAGGCCCAGTATCTGCAGAGCTGGACAGTATGTATTGAGAGCAAATCTGGCAGAGCCAGCAGGACTACCCCAGTGTACCATGGTCATGTATATATAGAAAGATGTCTCTTTACTAATAGCAGATGCAACACAAAGAGTGCTCCCTGTTTGAGTGCTTCCTGAGATGTCTCCTAGGACCACTTGAGCCACAAATTAAGCCTCGTTTTCTCCAAGAACCTTGCTCGGTGCCCCATGCTGATTCCTCATGCTGTATTCTTCTTGTGTGAGGGCCTGGCTCACCCATCAGCTGCCTTGGCCTGCCATCAGGCTTTGATTTCCCTGCATGAAAACTGTCCCATCTGGTTGTTCTGGATACACCACACAAAATCTCCCTGTCTCTGCCTGGCCTCATGCATGCTGGCTGTGGCACGTATTTTGGATTTGGGCACTCTAACTGCAGGCAAACTCTGTTCTCCTTCATCAGCGTGCTGGGTTTGTCAGAGGGTATTAGGAAATGTTCTGTGGTGGGTGGAAGCACGAAGTGCATCTGAGGTGATTGCTGTGGCTGTGGGTGACAGGTCTGGCCTGGCCCACAGTCTCTCCTGCTTGGGTGATCCTCTGAGCTGCTTGCAGCAGTGCTGCTGCAAGCACTGCTCACCCACGCTGGCCTTGCAACTGCTGAGCCATTTGCCAGACTGGAGTGTCTTAGCTGATCCAAGGGAAATTTAATTGAACCACCTTTGTCCACTGCAAGTGGGTGCCAGTTTGTCAAGCCTTGGTGATGTTAGCTGGCACCAGGGAGTGTACTAAATGACTACATGCATGCCTTTGCAATCCTTAAATATAGGAAGTGCCTCTTTTGTGTGCATAACACACCATTGCAGTCACCCTGGAGGCTGCTTCCCTTTTACCCTGATGTTTCTCAACTTATCACACAGCAGAAGTTTTGCACACGAGAGGAGCAGGATGGGACCAACAGCAAGCTCAGAAAATCAAGTTTCAGCACACCAAGGCGGAAGCAAGGTCTGGTGCCATGTCCACAGACATAGGAAGCTTTCTGTTAAATGTCTTCCCAGACAGACTCCATACAGTGTGGCATGGGGTAAGAGACAGATTTGGTATTAAAACCAAACACCTAGAAGGGAAAAGTCTTCAGTTCCTCTGTGATGGGCTTGGCTCTGGAATGAGCAGGCAGCTGCATTTGGAGCTAGATTCAACTTGAGGTCTCCAGACACAGTCTTGCAAAAAGTACATCAAACAATGCTCTGCAGCAGCACAATGAGGCTGCCTTATGTGCTTGCAGCTTGTTCTCACACGGGTAGTGTGTGCTGTTCTCACACACAGCTTCACACTCCCTGGTTATACATTAGCAACGACACATTCTTTAGCTGAAGTTTGAGTAGGACATAGATTGAATTCTGATACTACAAAGTATGGCTGGGGAGGAAGAAAACATCATTCGGGGTCAAATATTTTCTGGTCTGGGGTTAGTAGGCAGAACATGTGATAAAGCAGTAAGTACTGTTATTGATGAGTATTTATTGGGTACCAGGAAAAGAGCAACAGGCAAAGAGCTAGAGGCATAGGTAGAATGGCTCAACAGAGGTGATAAACTGTGGGTTGAATAAGCCAGGTCCTATACTTTTGTCTAGCTACAGCATCCAAATCTCTGTCGTGCCCAGAAAGCAGCGGTCATTCAGAAAGCTTGTGCTTCTCTCCCATGGTCACCGGGGCCAAATCATTGGTGCATGTAGCACACTTGACTAGAGATAGGGAAACTGGGACATTGCCTATGATAACTAGCTGTTCATACCAGCCATTCCTGCTCTGAAAGAAGAGTGCCACAATTGCATATTTGCAGGCTGGTCTTTTGTTCAGCCCCTCTCTTTCCCTGTGTAACCCACCCGACTGGAACATGTTGCAGGGTTCCATGCTGTGTGGAGAGAGGGTTTCAGCATATGCCAGCTTTGGACAGCCTTCCACAAGACCCATGCCATCTTTTACTCGGGGCCTAGCAATCATATGCAACCTGATAAAAATCACATGTTTAGTTCAATTGGACCTGGGTTGGATGTCATGCCTGAAAAAATTATTCCCCACTTGCATGCAAAACTGACTTTTCTCTGAGAAAGAAATTAAGACTAACATTGATGCAATCAGATCACAATATTAATGCAAATTCATCTTCAAGGAAATTTAATTTTTAATAATTCAAAATTACGTAAGAAAAATGGAAGTAGGGAAGAGAGGAGGAGCAAGTGAAGCCAAAATAGATCAAGGCAGAGAGCTACAGCTGTCTTACCAGCTGCATTTGGTCACGGACAGCTCAATCTAAATCTTAACACAGGAGGGGCACAGGGTGGATGGTGCCAGATCACACTGTCTTCCTTATTGCCTTGCATGATCACAGTGGCAGTTTTGCAAAAGCAGAGGAGGACAGGTTGTTGAAGAACATTACCTGTTACCCTTCTCTTCTCTTCTCTTCTCTTCTCTTCTCTTCTCTTCTCTTCTCTTCTCTTCTCTTCTCTTCTCTTCTCTTCTCTTCTCACTTTCATGCTTTTTGAGGCCACCCAGCTATGATCTTAGGCCTGATATCTACAGCCCTTCTGCAGGCCTCTTTTAAGAGGATGCTGGTCCTGGGGAGGGAGGTAGAGGCAGAACTGGTCACTAATAGAGTTTTGACAGATCCCCTTGGACATTCGTCAGATGTCTTTTCCTTTCATTTACTTTTTATTTTGTAGAGCTTTGGTACTCTCCTGGGTCAGTAGCACGTGGAAGGAAGGACAAGAGGAGAGGCAGAGTGATACAAGAGCCTGTACCAGCCCCCTGAGAAATGCAGGCTAGAAATAAGGTATGGACCCATCCTTGGTCTCTGCCTTTCTGACTGTATGTGTATCACGAGGGCCATGGAATTTTCATCACACTGCTTGGTTTGCTGCTGTCTCAGGGAGGGCTGCACTGATGAGCCTGCTCAGGAGACAACAGCCAGTGGACTTCGTCCAAGAAGACTCATGTAGCTTCAGCTGAGCCCAGCCCATTTCAGCCAATGAAGCTGAACTGGTCTCAGATATAGCAGGAATGAAAAGATCAAAGATCAAAGAACAACTGCAACAGAAAAAGGACCAAATGTAGGACCTTCACTGCAGGGCCACCCATGTCATAAGAGAGACAATAGCTACAATAGCTGCACAATTATTTCTAGGGAGGAGATGCCAAACATTGATGCCTGAAAGTCCCTTGTGAGACATCCTCTTAGAGAGTCTTGGCCAGCCCTGGGAAGTCACAGCAGGACAAGAACACAGCAGTTGTCTTATTTATCAAACCAGGTGGTGACTTTGTAGACCAAATCTTGTCCTGCCTTACTCAGGTAGGTTGGTGCAAACGATGCTTGGGTAAAATCAGTGTTTCAGCTATGCGAAGCGAGCATCTTGGCATAGCACACTGTCAGGAAAAAGAATGCACATTTGGGCAAACCTAATAACTGTGCCATGGTGACAGGTCCTTTAGATTGTCTTATAGGTACAAGTGGCTTGTGTTCAGTGAGCTGGATATGGCACTAGCCTTCCTGAAATCCACTTCTTCCAAACCTCTAGTGCTAGCTTGCCTGTACAAACCTCAGTGTAAAATTACTGAACCACAGCAGCATGCTGACCTGCATGATTTTGCTGATGAACAAACAGCAGTTTCCCCCAGTGCTTCCATAAAGTTGTTCTGCCAGTGGGAAGTGTGATTTCAGGAACATTAGCATGAATAAACAATGCCCTATGACATATATATTTATTGGGCCTGGTTCCCTCCAAATTTTTGACATGACCTTTGATAAGAGAGTGGCTTGCTGGAATGACACTAGATTGTTAGGAGCTTTTGTGAGACGACCCCTTATCAAAGGCTGAGCACAGGCGTGACCAGTATGGAGTGCCAGTCCAAATTTACCCAAGCTGCTATGTTGGCATGCATCCCTAAATTCTCAGCCTCCTGGACTTTTACCTTCCCCTGTGAAAGGAAGGCATCACAGACTCTCCTCTTAGCTGCCACTAGCCTGTTTGACACCACAGAAATATACCCAAGTGTGAACACGCTCACCTTCCCAACCTATACATGGAGCTTTGCTCCCCAAAAACCTCAAGGAAGATATATTTAAAATATGTGTTTCCCCAGTGCAGCTCTGTTTACTTGATAATGATTGTTCAAGGAGGTGTTTTTCGCTGCTTTGCTCCCATTCTTCAGTTCTCAATCTAACAAGGAGTGTATTCTTGTCACAGTGTATATTGGGTGAGGAAGGAGAAGCAGCAATGTCTTCCCAGTGCCAGCTGGCACTGTGCCATGTGATTGTTGTAAAATGGAGATGTAATAATTGTAATAATATGTTTCTTGCTCAATTTGAACCTCTCCTGGGATGGTCTTTTTATTTGAGGGATGAAGGAGGAAGGATCTATAACTCTCTGTTTCTCAGTCTGCTGCTCCACCTCTGTCTCTTTATGCTTCCAACCTTGCCCTTGGCAAACCAGGTGCCTTTGGAAAGGTTGCAGCTAACTTCACCCTGATGTGCTCTTCAACTGCATGGAGAAGGCCCCTGAAATTAGTTCTGAGCACCAGAAAGGCTTCTGGATGCCCGATGTGTTTCCCACAACTCTCAGTGCTGTCTCGTGTCTGCACTGTGAATGGCTTCCTGTCTGCAAGAAGGTGCTGGAGCACCAGGACAGTGCATATGAGAGGAGCGTAGTGGCTCAGCCCCAAGTGTTCCCCTCTAACTTTCCTGCCTGTCTGGCTGTTAGGAAATAGAAGGGAACTCAGTCATTAATAACTCTTGCAGCTTTTTGGCCTCTGTGCTGAGCCTGTCCGTGAGAGACCAATTATAATTGTGCTGCAGCCAGAACCTTCAGCTAAATGGCCAGCATTCTCAAATTCTAAGAAATTCTGTGGAAGAATTTCTTTGTGGAGAGAGAGAGAGGATGAGAAAAAAGAGGATTTTCTTGGACACGTAGTAGTCTGTGAGTGGGGCCAGGATTTCATACAAAGCAGCTAGCTGTGGCTGGCTCCCTGTGCTGAGAGCCAGTAGGATCCTGCATGTCACTTCAGACCTAATGGGTCCAGCCTTCCCCACTGGGCATAAATTTCACCCTCCAGCCATCTCTACAGGACTCTATCACTGCTCTGTTCCTTCCACTACACACTGCTTGGGAGTGAATCCCTTGGGAGAAGGGAAGAGTCTGGATCGATGCCAAGACTTTGGATAGGGAGGCTCCTTGCCTCTTTTTTTATTGTCTGAGTCATTGGGTCCCTAGGAGAGGGGAATCCTGTTCTAGGCATATTTGCACTGCATGTTTGTCCCCATTTATCCCACTATAGAAATCATTGCATTTCATGAATACATGGGTGTTCTCAGCACACCAAGATCTAAAATCTGCATTTGTAAAACAAAAATGCTGACTAAAATAATTATAAATTATATTATAATAATAAGAAAAAGAAAAAAAATAAAATCTCTGCATCAAGGGATTTATCCCTGAGCACATGACAGGTTTGTGGAACAATCCGGGGAGGGAGTGTGTGAAAAAGGCTTTATGACAGCTAAAGGTTTTAAGTGTGTAACTGTTCTCTCGGAGTTAATCCCAAGTCCAGGGGCACTCTGCAGACACACATTAGGAGTTTGACTTCATTCAGGTCCTGAAGCAGAAGGGGAGAAGTCTCTTGCCACAGTGTATATCACACTTCTTTTTGTTGTGTAGTGATAGGTCAGGAGAAAACATCCTGTGTATTTAGTGACTCAGGGAATGGGTAGGAGCGTGTTCTGTTCTCTGCTGGGTCACTGCAGTACTGACAGCATTGCCTTGCCCAGCAGTCACATACAGAAATGTGGGGGGTTTGGCAGGTGTTTAGACTTCTTTTTTCCTACCCATTCAGTGATGTATATGCCATCAAAATCTGGGAATGGCCAGAAGGCACATATCTGGGCTGGTGTGGCCACATGAGTTTAGAATTGCAGTAATGACAGGAAAGGGCTGAACCTCGTGCCATAACCCCTCCTGGGAAAGTATGTGTGGAGACATGTCAGCCTTGGCCATTCTCTGAGGGGGCCGCAACTACCCCTTGTCAGTTTTGACAAGGTACTTTTGACTCCTTGTCAGGAGATTA
Organism: Margarornis squamiger; assembly: GCA_035222235.1. Taxonomy (NCBI): domain Eukaryota; kingdom Metazoa; phylum Chordata; class Aves; order Passeriformes; family Furnariidae; genus Margarornis; species Margarornis squamiger. The sequence continues at coordinate 38,923,954 of JAWWTY010000106.1, read as the reverse complement.
AGAATAGGAACCTAGTAAGTGGTCCCAAAATGTCAGTGTTATTTCAGGCACAGGAATAGTTGGAGGAGAAATGTTGCTTTCCCCGTTGCTAGAAATGTCTCCTGTCTTAGCCATGCACCAGTCCCAGGGCTAAAAGGTGAAGAGCGACCATTTTAAGGTGGGACCAGAAAAACTAAAATGCAAAGCTTAAAATACAAGGCACATGGTTTTAAACATGCTCAGGACTCATGGAGAGATGTGAACCCTGCAGTCCCACTGAGACAAGACTTTTTTGTCCATGGGTCATCACTAATAACATTTCCTGGATAAGCCAGTGTGTTGCTGAATTATAAGAGTAGATTCCAGACAGAGAAACTCACCTCTCCAGTAGTTTTATTCAAATAGTAGTTGTCTGCTCCCCCTGCTTGTCTCAGCTTTTGTCCTTCACTGTTTGTATCTGAGAGGCACCTTTTAGTGTCTGTCATTATGTGTATTGCCATTCAATGAGAATGTGGAGGAGGATATCCAACCCAGTGAACTTCTGTCAGATGGAGAAGAAAGCCTTCAGAACTCTTCATACCCTATTGTGACAAGTGGGACTAAAGAGAAAAGTCCAGATTTCTGGAGGGACATCTGTTAATACTGGAGCAAAAGGCTGGGACTGGATGTTGAGAGATGCTCTAAAAGATTTATCAAAAGTATTTATTCTTGCTGTGCCTGATTGCTGCTTTGCTTAGTATTATTAGTAGGCATTGGTATCCTTCCACACCTCTCCTTCAGTCTCTGCCTCAGGCATTTGTACCTAGATAAATCTAATCTCTACAAGCTTCACCCTGTTGGCCACAGTCCATGCTGGTGTCCACTCCTCTGTGATGATGATCTGGATTATTTGCAGTTGGCCAGAGTGAAGCTACAGTCTCCAAGCCCCACAGCACAGCACCAAAGTCACATAGTCATGGCAACCCTGAAAACACAACTCAAACCCTAATCCCATTATAACAACTCAATGTACTTTGCTCAAACTTTTAATAAGGTAACATGTACCTGAATAACTAGATTTCCTCCTCATGATCATGATCCTGCTCTTGGCGATGACTGGAGAACTATGATAACATAATCTGATTTGAATGGCCTGTGCAGGCACCACCTGGCAGTCATTGATATCAAGTTAAGGGAATGAAGATGAATGATCCAGAGGAATATTCAATTACATGGTTTCCTTCCCAAAAGTAATAACCTGATGAGTAACAAAGTTATTTTCCTTTTTTTTTTTTTTTTTGCTGTCACCATCTCCATTTCCAGGGATTTTTATTCAGTTACTTTCATTTTTCTATTCAGCACCTGTCTAGAAATGGATGGGCACTCCCTCCATTTCTGGAAGCCACCACTGCTGAACCAGAATCAGCTGGTTGTACTTCCCAAGACCCTGTGAGTAAGAGTGCCAAAAGACAAACTCTCAACAGCCTACCTTGTTGTGGATGTGCAACTGCTCTCCACTCCCAGAAAAGATCATCAGTGCAGAGATAAGGGAAGAGCTTTCTTCTAATAAGCAAAATTGAGATCTTTCTCATTTCACCCTCTGCAACTAGACTGGATGTTTAAGAAATGCTGGAGTTCACTGAGATGTCTGAGACTGGGTCAGATGGCATAAAGGAGCTTTTCCTGGAGATCCTGGGAACCACACCTACTTGACTCACCATCTGTTTGAAAGGGTCTAGAGCACTCCCTGGTTTGTAAAGCTAAAAGGATCTAAAGGTTATGAAGAGATGATAAAGAGTGGTATTCCTTGTCCACGCACTGGTAGGCCATTTTCCATAGGTTGGATTTCTCATGAACTCAGTGCCTTGAGGCCTATGGTGAGTTTTCTGACTTGGGTTCAAACATAAGCTCAGCTTGACTGGGACTTTCCCCTTCCTGAAGCTTCATATCTGCTCTCCTAAATTCTCTTTGTCCATCAGCATCCCAAGGGTGTTGCTGCAGTACTTATAGTCCACCTCTGCTTTAGGGGCAAAGGCATTTGTTTTCTCCATGTCATCATTCAGGAGTGCATAACTTTGGGAAGTGACAAGTTCTAGGTTCCTTCAAGGTCCTTTAAGCATCTTGTATGTATTTTGGTAGCTTTCTACTGATTTAAAATGGATTATTTCCATCCTCTATGATGTGAAAGAACTGGCTAACAAGCAATGACTCACTACGCCAGATCTTTCACTGAATCTCAGTTTCTTCTCCAGAAGCAGTTTGTGCCATTCTTTTCCCAGCACGTGAGACATGGTGTTTCTTGCTCCTGTAAAGGCTCTAGTGAACCACTTTTTTCATTAATGTTAGACAATGAATGTTTTGAACACCAGTATTACTCTCCTTTCCCAATCTCATCCCATTTCTGTTTTTTCTTCTCACTGGCTTCTAAGCAAACATTTTTAAATGTGCAGTTCCTAGGCAATTGCATTATGGAAGGACTGTCTGGTCTCCATACCTGCCAGCAATAGTAATCCAGCTCTCAGTGCTAAAGATAAGACAAGTAAACTGAAAATTTGAGTGAACCTAGTCCAAGAGCACGTGGAAATGAATGGAAAAACTCCCAGTGATTTCCATAGCAGTGTAGCAAGCTTCTACTTGAACACAGAAAAAAGTCAAATGAAATCACTCTGGAGCAGGAGGGACTCAAACACTTACGATGAAATAACACAAGCAGGGAAGAACAAAGTATGCTGGGAGAGAGACGTGGTCAAACAGAGGAGAAAGAAGACAACAGTCTGAGAGCTGGGATCATTTAAAACCATACGGGTCCGCAGACTACAGAACAGATTGGGGGAACTATCTTTCACCTTATTAGAATATGATGATAGAGGGAAATACAAAAAGTTTAGCCATCATCAATAGTCTTTCTGATTCTATCAAAATCTCACCTAGGGCAACAGACTTTAATTCCTAAATTGTGACTATACTCAGCAGACATGGAAGTTATTATTAGAAGTTTTTTTAGAAAAAAAAAGTCAAAAAGCTCAAAAGTACTTTTCTTTGCTGGGCACCGCACAAGCTTACATGGAGAGATACAGCCCCTGGACTTGGGAATCTCTAAAGCTACAGGTGGGAGACAGGAAGTATAACTCTTCTATTGCTAGAGAAGTCCTGGAATGGAGGAGGACATGTTCAGTCAAAGGCTATTAATGGCAAAGCTCAGAGTTGGAGACAAGTATGATGCTTTCCATTACTGTTGCTTACGCATAAGTTCTTTTTGTCTGTTTGAAGTTTCCTGATAGGACTTAACTCTTCAATAGGCCCACCTTGAAAGTGATGGTAGTTATTGTATATACACTTCATTTTCTACACCTAATGCTGGTCCTAGGAAATAGCAGTGTTAGTGATGAGTTATTGTCTCTAGGCACATAAAAGGTTGCTGCTTACATCTCACCCTGTGCATAGATTTCTAGAGAAGACAGCACATGGGTGATAAAACCAGTGCTAGTAGATGTAAGGAAAACTCCATCGAGACTTCGGTTCTGGCTCCAGCATTGCCCACATGTCAAACTTTACACAGCTTGGACATTGTGGAGAAATCCCACCAAGACCACTTCTCATTATCTGTCTCCTCAGAAAAAGTGTGGTCGTTAGGCACTACCAACCAAGGTTTTTGCTTTGATCAGGCACTGGAGAAGGAGACTCCCTGGCCACAACCACAGTGGGTCAGCCCACCTCACCGGCTCTTTATAAAAACCACTTTCAGAATCACAAATGGAAAATATATTATGAGATCTTACTGTTATAGCCACAAGGACCACAGTGGCTGATCTTGTCACATCACTTGCAAAACCCAATATGCAGAGCTCTGCCTGGCCAGCTGGCAGTCCAGACGCTTTGTTCTTCCCCACTACTTATCAAACCCAGTACATTCTGGTAAACTAGACCACATACTTTAGCAATTATCCCAGACTGGACGTAAGGAGTCCAAGTAGTGACAAATACACCACTTCCCTCAGGAAATGATTTCAGTTATTCCTTTCCTCAAATCTTAAAAAAAACCCTCCCACACTTGCATCTAACTTCCAGCTTGAATTTTATAAGTTCCATCTTCTGAACTGGATTTTATTAGGGTTTTGTTTGTAGGGTAATAGGCCTTCCTGCTCTTGGATGCATTTTTCTTTAGTAGAGCATTAAAAAATCATAGTGTCCCTAAGTTTCTTCTGATAAACTCTATGGGATCCTGAAGAATTTCTTATTCTAGATGGTATCTTAAAGATTGTACGTAATTTCTGTAGCTCATTTCTGAACCTTTCCAAGTCATTCTGCTTCCCTTTTGAATGTGGTCATCAGGTCAATGTTTTGTCAATGGCATGCCAGTGGGAAATGTTCTTTCTGCTACTCCATATCTCCTTAATTATCTACAAGAGGAATAAGTTAGGCTTTCTTGCTTTGCCAAGAGCCAGCTTCCAGCGAATTATCTGCATAACCCACCAGAGTTCCCCAGAGTCACTGCTTTCCAGAATACAACCTCATAAACACATAAAGTTTGTCTGTATAAACTACTCTCTGCATTATTCATCTAGGACAGATGTTGTAACCCGTTGTGCCCGATTACAAACAGTGAAGATCACTTTGTATCACTGATCTGCTCTTACTGCTGTTTAGTTTTCCAGTTTTCTACCCAGAAACTCTCCAGCACATGGAGCATGGAAATGTTGTCCTAGCACCATGCCATCTTCTAGAATAGGGAATAACTCATGTTCCACTCCACTTTCTTTCCCTGCCTCACTCACATTCAGCTGAAACTGTTATTTTTTTGCTACGTGTGTGCTAATCAGGTTTTAATGCATTTTCTTGCTTTATTTTTTCCCCTAGCCAGTATTGTGCTAGTATCCTGGTCAGTGTGACAACTTTGGGAAATTCTACTCTGCATTATTATTTCTATATTTATATTAAAGTAGTGACCAAAGTCTCCAGAGGGGCCTGTACCCAAGCAAGCAACAAGACTGTCCACGGCAGTGCACAATTATATTCTGAGAATCTAGGGAGAAGATAGGAAAAAGGATTTCACAATAGATTTGCTTTGCAGATGGGGCACAATGATATGGAGAAGTTCAGAATAAGGATGTGTGTGATTCTGTCTTGGATGTTAAAAGCCAAATTTTCCCAGCAACTGAGTAGAAGGAAACATCCTCATGCTACCTTTTGACCTGACATTCAGGTTTGTTTTATGAGTATCTTGTCTTTCTGTTCCTTTTTCCCTACCCTTTGTCATTCTTGCTCTAATTCTCAGCCAGCTGGCCTCATCTCAAGTGCACACTTACCTACGTTACCTTAGCCATGACAACTTATTCCACAATAGCACATGCCCTCCTGGATGATGTAATTTTGGCCAAGGGATCCAGTCCTCACTTTCAGATGTTTTCCTGCCACTGAGACATGAAACTGCTCTTTTCTGGCTCTTTCAGAGCTGTGAAGCCTGTTGTCTTGTGAGACACGTCCCAGAGGCCTCCAGATTAAGCAAAAATGTGAATTCTTCACACTGTAAGCGTTTTGCATCAGGTGTTCTGCATAGTGTCTTTTTATTGTAGTGAGCGCAAAAGTCTTCTCCCATGAGAAGACAGATGCAGAATCCCAAACTCTGCCTATGCACCTGCTCCTTTAAGCAGTCCTGGGGCCAGCCAGTGCTTCCACAGCTGGCTAGCAGATGGGGAAAGGTGAGAACAGACAGGCCGCTGTTCAGGGTTTCTGTGGCAGAGTAGTAGGATTGCATTAAGCTCCTCTTAACACATTATGCAGAATCCTAAGTCTTTAGCTGAACCAGGACTACAATCCTCTTATGCGACTTTGCTGAAATTCCGTGAGTTACATGCACGCACGCATACACACCAGCACAGAGGAGCCTTCAGGAGCAGCTTACCCCTCGCAGGTGACAAACGACACTAGGCAAGTTTGTGCTGGAAAGCCCACGAGCCATCAGTCACCCACAGAGGAGAGATGACTTTTGGCTCCCCCAAGCTTAAGGCATGTTGTGATTGCCTTCCTTTTATTTATGGGTAACGGACTTGCTTGTTAAGATTGGCTTGTCCTTTCTTGCTGGGGATTTTTGTGTGTTTGTTTTCTGTTTCCAGCATATTCATGCGAAGCCTTTACCTCCCTTGACCTTCAGCAATGAGGTAATAACTCGTGTATGGGTTTGTGAGAGTTTGTGAGAGACATTTGCCATGAGTGAAACTCACCTCTGTCCAGGATATCAGGACAAGGTTGGGGAGCTACAGCAAGAGTGGACGTGACTGCCAGCACTCCATCTGTGTGTGTAAGTGAAGGAGATCCTGCTCCATTCAGTAACAGGGTTTCCCAGACCTTGTTCCCAGTGCAGAGGTTTATAATAACCACCAAGTTCTCCCCCATAAGTGCAGTACATTTAATATCTTAACTATTAATTGGTTATTAATGGGATTTTCAGTGCCCACCCATCTGGGGACTGGGCTTTCAACACTGGCTGAAAAAAACAATTAAGATCTATTTAAAGTGTCTCACATTGAAGTTTGAAGCCAGATGGCCAAAAAAATCTATGGAAAGAAATATGGGTCCCCTCCTTGGGAGCTGACATCTTCTGCCACCGTGAGACCCCATGGGTCAGCAATGCAAGAGCTGACCATGATGAACTGCAGAACTTTGGGGTCTTGCTGCTTGCCAACAGGGATATGTTTTTAATTTGTTTTGACTTTCATGCTCTCTGGTAGGATCTTCCTACCTGTCCTCCCCTCCATACAAGCTTTGGCCAGTGTCTGCAGCCAGGATTTTGTGAACAGCCTTGTGTAGCAACTGAAACTGTAGAAGAAGCTGGTTGTGAGGCAGCTGGTTGGGGAAGGGTCAGGTAAGTGCCATCTTGAGAGCCCAATGCAGTCCTGAGGGTTTCTGAGATTCGCCCCAGGTTTTCTCAGTGGTGGCTGGTGGCAGCAGGCCTGCAGGCATGTGTCCTGATGCTCAGCAGAGTATCTGCTTAAGCTCTGCCAGTTATGGGAACCCCAGGGCCCATGGGGACTGTGGCATTGCCAGTGCCTGGGCCATGGGTGAGTAGTGGCTCTCTCTGTGCTGAGACTGTTCCCTGGAACTTGCTGGAAGTGCATCAGGATAATCAAGGGCAGGTCTTCCTATGAGATGCTGTAACCCAGGGAATTGCAGGTCTGCTGGTGTTGAAGCTTTTATTTAATTTTGCCAGCCATGGGATATTTTGAATCTCTTTGGATAATTTTGGGATTGTGTCAGTGTCTCTGGATTTTTATCAACAGTAACCGTGCTTAAAAAAAATAGCTGGCTATGCCAAAAGTGGTGTGGTGCACTCATGATGGTATTTACAGTAACCATCTCCAGGCAGGGTTATACAGAACATTTTTAACATTTGTATACCCTTCACACAGTCTGTTTCATTTCTCCCCTCTGCAGAAATGGAAGGCTGGCCATCCTTCAGGTGGAGCATGCATTTTTCCATCATGGGGATTAAACACCAGCCCTGTCCCTCTGTGCTGTAACCTGGGTCTCCAGCAGCCAGCCCCTAGACAAAGCAGGCTCTCACGGGGGGACACAGAGCTGCTGGTCTCCCCAGAGCTGCTGCTGTTCTTCTCCAAATAGCTCCAAGCCCTGCAGAAATATTCCACTGTGCCCTTGCAATACCTTCAGCAGGGCTAAGGGGTACAGGAGCACAGTTTTGTATGTGCTGAGGACTGCCATGAGGCAGTGGCTCTATTGCATGAAACCTGGGTGTGTGAAGCCTCACCTTAATATCTCATTCTCTGAACAACTTAAGGTGTCCATGCTCCTTGCATGCATCTGTGGTGGGTTTTGCAATCTTGTCTGTTCTGCCTTGTCTTTCAATTTGTGCCCACCAGTAGTGAGAAGCTGATTGCAGCACTGCCTGGCTGAAGGCCAGCACATGCAGCATTTGTGGCCACGGCTCTGCCTGATAGCATCCCTTTCCTGCCAGTCCATGTGACCTCCCATGCAGCTCTGTTGCTGCCGCCACTGCCACGCTGTCCAGATCTAGAACATCTTCACCATTCTTCCACCCCCATGCCTCTCACTTCTCTGTCTTCTGGCCCTCTGCCCAAGGTGTAGTGGACCTCTCAGCTGGTCCAGAGCTTTTCCAACCTTATTTCTACCACTGTATGCTTCAGCTGTCCTCAGTATCCCCTGGCTCTTGACTTAGGCTGCTCTGCAGAGCTGTTGCTAGTCACTGTTTTTTTGAATCTCCGTGGAAATGATCAAAGTCTCCATGTTTTGTGTTGGTGTTGACTCATGTTTTAGGAACAGATATTCACTGAATTATGAAGACTCATTCCTGACTTATTTCAAGCACAATATCTATCATTCCTAGGCATCTGCAGATACATTTTGTACTTACTGACCTGTTTGGTCCAAATAGCACTGTGCAGGGAAAGCTTTGTTCTGTCACAGGATTGCTAGATGCTTATGGTGCCCTTCATCAAAGCAATGTCATGAGCATTTGAGGGCAATGTTTTTAAGACACTGAAAGAAATCCCACCTGAAGCTGACCCTAAATGTAATTTTACAAGTAAGATTCTATACTGGTTTCAAGAAAAGGAAAGGCACTCCTGTGGTTCCTGTGGTACGGCATTATGATGCTCCCCTTTCCCTTCAGGAAACTGAAACCCAAAGAATGGTCATTTTTCTGAAGGTCACTTGCTGAGTTGGTTTTAGAACCCAGCTATCAGCTCAAGGTGCAAAGCCACATTCACTCTCTCAGAGGCATCATGCTGTACATGGTGACTGCATTCCTGGCATTGTACCTGCTCTAATTTTTACTTAAAGAACAAATCAATCAGAGCTAACCTACCCATCCCAGTTTGAAGCCAGGCCAAATCACAGCTGAGCACCATTTATGAAACAGTAACCGAAGCTCTGAAAACTGAATTACTATATTTATTCAGCCGGAGGTGAAGTCTGTCACCAGATAATTGCAAAGGGGAATGAACTTATTCCAGTAAGGTCAGTTTTACCATTTCATGCCTTGCAAGCTCAGTTCATAGTTCCTGTTTGTTAACTGCAACTGAGCTGCACACAGAGACTTTGTGCTGGAAGATCTCTCTGAGAGGTAGGATGAGACGGTGCCTGGCCCAAAGAATTTACAGTAGAGGATGTTTGTCACATGTAGCTTAGTATCAGGGCTTTTTGGTTAAGAAAAACAATTTCCTATATTCACTGTGCTTCTATTAGGGAACACTTAGATCAGGGTGTTTTCTAGGGCACATGTGAATCTGAAACAGGAGAAAGAGAAATCCTTTTGTGGGGGAAGGAGCAGAGAAACAAAGAAAGGTTTGGGCATAGAGGAGTTGCGGCATGGTGTGGCAATGAAGAGCTGCTCAAGCAGAGAGGAGTGAAAGGGGCTGACATGCAAGAACAATGCAATACAGTGAATAAAAAGTCAAGATCAAGCATGCTGTAGGAGTGTCTCTGGCAAAGACGTCTGCCTGTGCAGTTGGCTGCACGCAGACATGATCTGCACGCTGTCTGTCCCAAATCTAGCGGCAGTTTCTCCTGAACTGGAACCATCTACAGAAAGGCTGCCAAAAGTGCTTTCCTGGACACTCAGCAGAGATGCTGGTTGAGCTCTCATTAGAGAATTGGCCTGACTTCTGGGAACAGAGCCGCTCCAGTCACACCCTATTCATGCTCACTGCTCTTGGAGTGACCAAACTATTGTTTGCACAGCCTGAATTCAGAGCTGCATGTGTGGAACTGAATCAAAATTCCCACACCCAAAGATCTGGACAGCAAGTCTTCTACCCTCAGTTTGCTGACGGTGGGTGGTCATCACCAAGCATGTGTGTGTATATGGTCCCATTAACACAGGCTTCAGATGACCCACTGTCTGACACACCAAATTGCAGCAGTGCCAGGATGTTTGTAATAGTTTTGGAGCGTTGTTTTAAATTGATTTGCTGTACAACATCAGACCTGTCAACTGCAGGATATTAATCCCTCCATGCTAGTACCTGTCATGCCCATTTCTGCACTTAGTACCCTATTTTTTCAAAGGTCTTATATTCCCACACACCACGTCTAGATCAGAAACATAAACATTCATGGATCAGGTGGACAGATGCTGTCCATTCTGGTCATAGCAGACGTCTGAATCAGCCTAATGGCTCCACAGCTCCATCGTCCATTCTGAGTCCAAATGTGATTGTTATCAGTTCCTCCAGAGATATCCTGCAAGATAGTCTGCAGTGGTTGGTTCTGGACTAAGCAAGCTTGAGGGCAAATTCTTTCTCAGTCCCATGGCCTTGAAATCAGTTTATCAGAAGCAACAAGGGACATTTTTCTTTTGGAAGTCTAACATGCTTTAAATAGTTACTATTCCTACACACCATTTGGAAACCATTATAAATACTACCTACTTCTTAAAAAAATGTATTACTTAGCTCTTGTGCCCCATAGCATTATGAGACAGTGAGTTTCAGCTAATCTGATGACAGTAAGGTCATGTGCAGTGTTCTTAGGGTGTCGTCTTGCTGTTGGACTGTAGAACTGTGAGTTTAGAATAGCTCTCTTCTGTAGCTTGTTCAACATTTCTATGACAGATTCTTCCATCTACCTTCCCTCCAAGTCAAACATTACTCACTGCCTTACCTGGAGATTGGTCCCACAGGCCAGTTCCTCTGGGTGGGGGCATTGCAACAGGGCTATATACAAGTGTGCCAGGGAAATCCCTCCTCCCGTTTCTCTCAGGTCTTCATCACTGTCACCTCTCCAGGGTTCAACAGGATGGCAGAGCACCCAAGTGATTGAAGAGTTCCTAGAGGGCTGCAGATGAACTGCTCCAGCCTTTTTGACAAAGAAGCTCTTGCAAAAATGTGAGGAAGGTGAAGAGGGGGAATTTTAAAGTCAACCTCCCAGTGGGAACTCAAAAGTAGTGAGTAGCTGCACAATCCAGCCTTCTTGTGTCTTGGTGCAGCTTTTCACTCCATTCCCTGAGGGAATAACCCCAGTGTGTACGTGAAGGGAGCATGCCACTGGAGGTCTCTATTGTGTGACACAGTGCTGACAAGTTCTAGCCCCACAATAATCCTGTAGGGGTTCAGTTTGACTTCACCCCAGTCTCTGATGGTAGTCACTGCCCTAAGCCACAGGACTCTTGGAGCTGCAAGGCAGGACTGACGGCAGCACATGCTCTCCTTGACCCAAAGATCAGTGCTGGCTCCCAGGAAACCTCAGTGTGTGCTGAAATTGAAGCGGAAAAGGTGCCTTTTCAGAAGCACACAGGAGTACTGGCATGTGCCTTCTTCTGTGCCAGCAGGTATTAATGCCCATCAGAGCGTGCCAACCAGCAGGCACTGTCTAATCCTGCTGTTGTATAATGAATAAAATTATTGAGAGGAGGAACTGAAGGTCAGAGGATGAGAATGAAGCTGCCTGGTGCAGAATTGTGGTCTTCAGAGATTGTAGGGCACAGTCCCCTCTGGTGCCATCCTCACTCTTGCTCCTGGGGACCTGATCAGTGATCTTCTCTAGACCAAGATGCCCATGTTCAAGGGAGAGGCTATGAAGCCCCCATTTGGAACAGAAGAACAAGACCAATTTCAGCTCCAGAGTCTTCTGTCCCCTTGGGCTATGTCTGATCATAGGTGCATATCAAACTCACATCACTTTCAGGCCGTTATTGCAAGCTAGGGCTGGTGCCTTACAAAATAAATGGAGGCTCTCCAAGGGGTGAACACTCCCGACAGTGTGACCATACCAGGGAGTGCAAAAGAGTGAGCAGCACCCAAGAAAGAAAGAATATTTCTGCTGTTATAGTGGTGTAGTGTTACAGCCATCGAAAATGTGCTAAGAGGCAGAAGTGGCAGGTGGATATCCAGGCTACCCACAGCTGAAAGACATAGGAAGTGAAGGGGAAGGGGAAATATGTTAGAAAGGTCTGAAGGAGACAATAAGCCCAAGTAATTTCCTTGTATCAGCTCTTCATCATAAGCAAAACTTCCATCCCCAGGTCTTTTCTCTCTTACCCATTGTATGAAGAACTGAGAACTGTGAAGATAAAGATCACTCAATTCACAAAAGGGGATTGTGGCATTACTCTGTAGGGCTTCAGGAAAGAAGATGGATTCTTAAGACTTTTGGTGGACTACAAAGAGAACTGCCTTTGATCAGCCTTCAACTTCAAGAGACTGGTCTGTGGTCTTAAGCTTTTAGGGAGGGGGGAACAGGATTCTCAGGATTGTATGAGGTCCACAGAGAGCTGAGTATCTAGTTTGTTTCCCCAAATGCACAATTCCCTATCATCTGCCTTTTTTTTTGGTGAAATTATCCAGAAATACTGGAAGGAAACCAAAAGCTGAGGCTAATGCACAGCAGCCTTGTTAATAATTTATTAGTGTTTGGTTGGTGCCTGTAATGTGTGCATGGAAATGGCTCTGATGAGCTCTGAACTTCTGGTTCCCATCTGGAACGTTTTGCTGTGCCCAGACTTTGTTCAGACTATGTTTACCTTCAACTGGCCATCTGGTCTGCCACCAGGAAATACATCAGAACAGGTATTGATCTGTGCAATTGATTTTGTGTCATTTTCTCCTCAGGGAGTGTGTTCGCATGAGACTAACTCAGAAAATACCAAGCTCAGAATGCCACTGTGGCCCCCCACGAGTCCTCTGCCATGAGAAAGTCTCCTCCTTACCAGTGAAACTCTCTGTAGAGACACAGTTGTTCAAGTACCAGTGTCTGGTGGTACATTGACCACCCAGGACTGAGAGGGTTAAAGGCCTGGGAGGTACAAACTCATGTAGTCTTTCTTAGGCCAAATGTGTTTCTGTTGAGCAGATGTGCCTGGAGAACATCATGAAGATGTCTTGTAAGAGCTAGCCCATTGAGGTCTTTGGGCAACATTTGCTTGAATGTTGAAGGGACTTGAAAGAAGTAGCCTGGTCCCTCTCCTCGTGTCTCCTGGGTTCTCATGGAAAGGCTAGCATTTAAAACCGTCCCCTGCAGCAGGTTGTCTTCACATGTCTGGGATTTCCCTGACATCACCATTCCCTTGGTAGCTCTGCCATCCCCCTGGCCCTGAGGAGGTATTGGTTAAAGAGAGGAAGCTGGAAGGAGGGAGGCAAGAGCGGGATTATTTTGGAATCTACAAACAAAGATCCTGACCTGATTTTAGTGCATAAAGCCAGCTCCCAAAGACACATGGAGCAAGAGGCTCTTTCTGATGCGAAGAGCTGCAGATGGGATTCCTGTGAGTACAGCCCTGCACACTCATAGTCTACTTCCTCTCAGACCCACTGCTCCCATCATCCAAGTTTGTCCTCTCAGCAGTGCTTGGGGTCCATTCAGATCATAAAGCAAAGCTCAATGGTCTATGAAGCTCAGCATCCCAAAACATCCCCTGAATGGAGGCGAATATAAAATTTACAAAACTGACACAGTAAGAAAAAGCTATCCAATATTAAATAGTCACTGAGATAAAAAAGAATTCCCTATAACCTGTTATCCACCATTCCTGAAAGTAGGACAAAAGGAAGCACAGTCCTAGAGCCATTCCTGTTTCCACTCAGTCAGTGGCACAACCCATAACCCCATGCCATAGCCCACTGTATTTTAGGCCCTAATAAAGGTGTCTTGAATGTCTTATCGTGTGGTCATGAGCATGATCTTTTCCAGTTCAGGCTAGATTTTTTTAAAGAAATGAATGTACTAATGGCATTACAAAGACACCAAGAGATGAGGTAAAAATAACAGGAGGACTATTTGCAGGAAGAATAAAAAACCCAAAACAGTAGCATCAGAGAGATATTTATTCATGGGCTTACAAAAAGAATGGGTGGAAATCTGCTAACAGACCAATTTTCTGTCTCTATTGTCTTCTACCATAGCTGTCCTAAATTTTACTAGTCCCTTTTCTCCACTGGGTATGAACTGAAGGACGTGATAACAAGTGAAACCAAACTTTTCCGTCCTTCTCACCTCAAATTTGGTTCAAAAAACCAGAGTCAGGCAGCTGGAATGCATTTTCAATAGCTCTGAAGACATCTGATGCTATTCATCCAGATCCACTGGGCTTCTGAAAAGGATTGCTCCACACATATTTTGGAATGTATTTTCAGGCATCAACATTTGAAGGCTCGACTACACTAAGCAGCTCCCCTGCTGCTGCACTGTAAGGGAGGGAAGAGGACAGAATTCAACTTTCAGATACTCTAAAGCACCAGATTTAGCCCTAATATTCACAGTGAGCATTTGGCACAGACTAGTCTTCAGTCATGTTTTGGACTATAGCCTTAATTTAAAGGTGCTTGGACTTGCAATCCTGCCCTGAGCCATGCTGATGTGCACTGGAGGGAGCCGATCCCGTAGTTACACTGGGCATCACTTAGCCCTTTGTCTGCACCTCTCTTTTTACTCTTTTCAGCTTTTCAGATGAATGGCCCACACAATCCAATGGAAAGCAGGCTGTTGGGGAGTATCTCATTCCTGCCAGCTCTGTGAAAGCACACAGGACTTGCCACAGATGTTAGCAAAGGTGCCTTGCTGACAACACTGTTGGCAACTTTTTCCTGCTGCTCACCTGGAGGTCATCCCCTTGGAAAAACTCTGGGGATAAATCTCCACTGCACATTCATTACTCGTGTTTTTTCAAGCTAGCTCTTCTTCTTGCTTCTCCCTTCCCAAAACCATCACTCTTCTCTGCTACATGCAACCCAGGGGTGGCAGGCAGGGGCTGCAGCCATGGAAGTGCAAGCCAGGCTATTTACTTTGATCAAAACCACTGAAACCCAGGTGCAGAGAGAGAGAAAAAATTCCCACTTACTGCTGGGAGTCTCAATCATGGGACTCATATGTGAATAATAAGACTAGACAAATTAGATCCTAATTGATATCAGGCATATTTAATGGTCCTTGAAGCTGAAGGATGTTTTCCCACTGAATTCATTGCCTTGTGGATTAAGACCCATAGACAGAGGGTGCAAACAGAAACCAGAGCTGCAAAGTCTGTCAGAGAGCTCCCTTAGGAAAAGAGCTGTTTTGCAGTACCACGTGCAAGGAAAAGACACTCCTTCAAGAGTAAGGGGTTAAGGAAGATGGGTGGACAGAACATGAGATTTGTGAGGTTTGGGCCAGTTCCCACTGAGCAGGAGATGGCTTTGCAATGAACTCCATGTCTTCGAGGATCTGAACAAGTTCATAAAAAGAAGATCACAGGCTTGAGGTGCTGAGGGGCAATGGCTCTGCAACCTGCAGAGAGCATGCAGTTTACAGAGCCTACCCCTGTTTTCAGGCGTCAGTTTCAAGTGGAAAAGAAATTGGTGTCAGATCCTGACAGCTCTCTAAGGGCACCACTTGAGACTCAGAAAGACTTTTTCTTCTTTTCCTCCCTTCCCACCTTCCTCACTTTCTTCACAGACTCCCACTCTCTCTCCTCCTGCTCTCCCTGAAAGGCAACTAGCCCAGCTGGGGCCCACAAGTGCAGTGCCAGGGGTCAGAGAGACTGGTATGAGCTGGCTGTCGCATGGACAAAAAAGCACGTATGCACTGCTGTGCTGAGCCTTGTGCCTCCGGTTGCACAGCAACCCAGGGACACAGGCCTGGGTCCCAGCCAGCTGCTGGGGCCAGCCCTGCTGACACCTGGTCCTCAGCACCCCTCCAAAAGCTGGATGGGAGTGAGCATCCCTGATGTCAAGGAAAGACTCAGCTGACGGTGCCCAACGTGAGGCTCGGGCAGTGCACAGCAAATGCTCCAAGTTCTTGGCAGGCCAAAACAGGGTCTGTTCAGTTTATTTATTTATTTTTGGTGGGGAGGAGGGGTATAGGAGAGAGAAGGTTATGATTTAAATATCTATCCTGTTGCCAACCAAAAATATCAGTGGGGTGTTAAATTACTATTGACTTTGCAGGCCAGCATTTGGCCCCCCCTCACCTCTCTAGCCTAGCTCTCCTGTGGTGTCTCTCACTCAGCCGTCAGGGCTTCTATAAAGGGAAGGCAAGCCTCACTGGCTGACACTGGAGATGTTTTATTTCCCCCTTCCCCAGCTGATCCGGCTGGGCTCCAAGAGTTGGGGAGGATGGGGCACTGTGCTCCTCCCAGCCCTCCCTCCTGCCAGACCTGCTGGCTGCCTGAATGTTCTTTTGATTCAAAGTTAATAGTCTGTCCTTTGCAAAAGTGCCTTGCTTCCCAGCAGGCTCTGCAATGGGTGCTCCAGGTGGTGGAGGGTACCAAGAGTGGGTAAGGGGAGCACAGATGTGCTCTGGTTTTCTTCTGAATTCAGCCTGGCTTTGGATACTTTTCCCTGCCATGCACCCTTAGCAATTGCTCAATGCCAGATGCTTTCACTCTCAGACTAATGACTTTGAAGGGGTTCAAGGCTTTTGATCTCTTCCTTCCTTTTTTCACAGACCTTTGGGTTGAGGTATCTGCTCACCTGGGATCTTCATGGGGTGAAACAAGATGAAAAGTCCTCTGCCACTGCCCGGTGTTGCCTTTCATGGAACTCTCCAGCGGGGCTCTTTCTGACTGTTGCAGAGCACACAGAGGCCACGTAAAGCAGAATGTGGGCTCAGATGTCACCCTTGACTGATCTTGAGCTACTGGCAGGGTACAAAGATGAAGTACCCAGCCGAGATCATGTTGCCAAGGACTTAGTTGCAGGGAGGGGAAGGTGGTGTTGAAGGGGTCTCCTGGCACTAGTATGTGTAGGGGAGTGGAAAAAGTGAGGTGAAGGGACCCTAAAAAGAAGGGAACAACAGAGAACAGCAGAGCCACAAGAACGTTCACAGAGGTAGCTGACTTCCCCACACCCAGAGGAAGCCAGCTGAAATCAAGAGCCCCAGGTCTTGTGCTGCAGTTAAGATGGTTCTGGAAACCACACTGGGCTGCACATAATCCTGTGAATAGGCCCATTTGTCCTATAGGATTTGAAAGCAAAACTGTGTACTGTGTATTAGTAGTCAGGAGAGGATGACAGGGAAAGGATGGGCGCTCTGAAAAATCAGGGGCTATATGTTAGCAAGGTTTGTGCCAAAGGAAAAAAGTTAATGAAAAGCAGCATGACACTGCAATGACTTCACTTGCTAAGCCTTTGGGTTCTGTTTGATTTTGTTTCCTAATTTCAACCACTTTGCTAATGTCTCTTAAATGAAGTGACCTGCATGGGTAAGCCATATAGCAGGACCATGTGTGCTGGATCAGAAGGCAGCATGGACTGAAGCAAGGAGGGTGTTCTGGACTCTGGACGCTGCCTGGGTGTTGAAGTGGTGGTGGAGAAACACCCAGGAAATCTGCAAATTAGAATGTGTGGAGTTAGTCAGGAGGCACAATTTGTTCCATGCCTACTCCAATCAGAGTATCAGGGAGTTCCAGTTGTTCCAGCCCAAAATCACCACTTTGTTGAGTCAAGACACTGGCAACAGCAGATTATTGTCAAACTTTCATCACCCGGGGCTGAGCATGAGCGTGAGAAATTTCAGCACAGGAAAAAAAAAAAATCAACTCATAATGGTTTCAGAAGGTTGCAGAAGCCAATGAAAAGAAGTGATTAAAATAAAAGAGCCACCTCAACTATTAAAGCAGCCAATGTGTAAGTGCATCCTGGCAAGGAGGCAAGAAATTGCATGGTCTGATGTGGTCAGTGCAGGATTTCAAAAAGGCATCCGACTGAGTGCACCATCAAATAGAGACTTATACTTGTTCCAGCAGGGTATTGAATCAGGGCACTGTGAATCAAAATACCATTTGGTTTCCTATTGATTTAAAAGACCCCTTTTTGTCAGCAGCTTTTCTCCTTACAGTTTTGAGCCACGAGACTGAAGAAGGCTGGACTGTGAGCTGTGCATCCTGTGAGTATGCAGTGGTGAATTTACACCCATCTTGTAGTATCATTGGTGATTTCTTGCCCCCCTTGCTTCCTGAATGGAGGGATGACACAAAGGTCTGAACAATACTACTATTAGACAAATTTTTCCCAAGTGTACAGAACCACAGGGGCCTGTACAGGCAGCCCAGCATAGACCTTGCCATGCCTGTACTCCTCTAGCTCCTGCTTATCCTTTCATGTGACAAATCCAGAACATGTTGCATATCAGTGCATATTGCAGAAGACCAATTCATGGCAGCCCCTTCTACTCCATCTCTAGGCATGCTCATTCCCAGTTTCCTACAGCCTTATTGCACAAGCAAGGTATGGTGGCCAGGGCAGGAGCTGTGCCAGTTTTAAGGCTCAAGTTGGTATGTTTTCTCTCTCTGATATTTCTGACATATTTCTGCTGCCTCTTTATGTTTTGTTTCTCATGAGTGGAAAACCATTTCACTCCCCTTCTCCAAATCATCCCCTTTCAATTCCTCTTAATGGCTCGCACCTTTTGTCTGTCCTTTCATCACCATCTTCCTTCATTACATGGTTGGCTCCCTCTTTCATGCCTGATCCTGCCTTGTCTCTTGGTATTTGCATAACCTGCATAGAGAACTTACTGAAGAAAAGGGCTAGTCTTGGTTGCTGTTAGTCCAGCACCAAGTACACCTCTTGTCCTGTATAAATAATTAACAGGCATCTGTCAAATGCAGATGAGAGCACACCTCCTTTTAAAGCCTCTAGCTGCTTCTGTGACAGCATCCTCAGCTTCCCAGGGAGGATTCATGCTTGAATGTGTGAGATGTGGTAGAGGGATAGCTGGCTGTGGTACAGCCATCATTTTGGGGAAACTATCATGTAGGGGATGGACTGTAAAGCTGAGTCATGGCTGCAGGGAAAAAGTTGAACACCCCTTGCTGCCTCTCTGTGTAACTGGTCCAAGATCTTTAGTGGTTTCTCTTTTATTACTTTGCTGCATCAGAGTAAGGAAAAATGCTAGCTTTGATGAATTGCCAAGTCCTTGCTGAGTTATAATAACTACTAGAAACATAAGAAAGAGTGATTCTTGAAAGATCAGGAATAGATATAGACTTGCATATTAGGTCCCCAGCAATTTTAGCTGACACTGATTGGGGCCTTCAACCACAAAGGGCCATATTGCTGTGGAAAGAGACTGGTTCTGGTTACAGAGTGTGCCTGTGCCCTGTAAACCACAGGGCTGTGCTCTAGGGAGGCAGCCAGATATAAGAAAGAGCTGGGAGCAGGCTGTGGGTCCCTTCTTTCATGGAGCTGTTATAGTGGCCCCATGGAGAGGGATGCCTGCTGGCTGCAATGTGGGGGGAGCAACAGTGGGACTCCCCCAGTGCTCCCAGTCTACCTCCAGGGAAGGGCATGTGCCCCCCTTCCAGACCCTGCTCAGACACTAAACCACAATACTTCATGCTAAGGGCAAAGACTGACCCCTTCCAGCTTCCAATGTCTGTCTCAAAGGCAAGCTAAGGCAAGTCTTGTTCAGCTTTGGGATTCTGCATGTGGCAAGGCTAATGTTGGAAGGCTGGGTATTCACCTCTGTGCAGTGCAGAAGAAAAACAAACCAACCAAAAACCCCAGCCCCAGACATCTTTCCTTGCCAAGAACCATATTTTTCTTACATGATGCTGTGCAGGGGGGTGAATACTCTGAGATCTAACCCAGAAACAGCTGCAGGACCTAATAAGAAGCCGTTAGCTACCACAGCAGGAAATCTGTGTGCAGCATGAGCCTGTGTCTAATGACAGCTGGATGGCAGCTTGGCACAGGAACATGACTGATCCAGTGGTGTCAGAGGCTGGGCATCCTCACAGGATCAATCTCTTCCTACAGAGTGAGGTACTTGCAAAGTGCCAGGAATATCATAGATTGATGTTTTGGTAATGGGTTGTCTCAGCAGAGATCCCATTATGTTGATGAAGCTGCAAGAACCCTCCCATTTAACATCATGCTATGAAAGTCAGGAGGGTTTTATATGAACCACAAGCTAGACACACATCTTAGAAGGTAATTGGATATAAGAACACCCCTTTGAGTTTGTGCAGGACTGTGACAAAGCTTCACAGGGAACTTGGATCAGAATGATCAGAATGGACCTTGTCTTAAGTTTGTTGTTTCTGCAGAGCCCAGCACAAGAGTAATCCAGACACTCGGTATTTCAAATACATCTAAAGAAAGCTTTCCTGAGCTTCATACTGCTCTCAGTACTGTCAGCCCAATGTGTTCCTTTCACTAGTGTTTGTCTGCTCAGCAGCCAAAAGAAAAGCAAAATACATTTGAAGGGAGGGAACGGGGAGAAATGTTATGAAATAAAAGATCAGAGGATCAAGAGCACTTTTGAGGCTCAAACATGCCACACACAAGCTCTGGGCCTGTGGTCAGCCGGAAAACATCAGTTTAAAATTCCACAATAGCCCTGGTATTTAATCCTTCTAATGCAAATTCCCCCCACCTCAGTCCTAGATCGGCACTACTACTGTGGTGGCACAACCCGAGCCTTTAAGCCCTTTTGAAGTATGCAAGAGTCCCTGTTTCTCAGCAGGAGGGCTGGGAAGCTATGTCAACAATGTCAAAAATGTTCCTGTGATTACTGTACCTTTCTGAGCAGAAACCAGGAGAGAAAGCAATTAAAGCCTCCTAATCTGGCTCATAAATAAAACTTGTTCTCATCTCTGTAGCCCCTAATTAGGATGGCTCTTTGTCACCTCCCAGCCTGCAACAGTGGGAGGAAGGAGGCCCATTATCTCCCTCTGCCCAACACAAGGGTTAGATGCACGCTTCTGCTAGTGAAGACACGTGTCTGAATGCAGTTGCAAGCACTACTGTGTGCCTCTGCGATATTGTTCATGGTTCGATTCCCAAAGCAGTCAGATATCACAGGACTTGGGCATTGGGGTCTTGGCCAACCCCCGTGCTGAGCAACTCTAATCTGAGATATACAAAGGGTGAGGCAAGTGGAAGGAGCCAGAAGGCATAGCTGTTGACTTACGATGGAGATGAGAACTGTAGACCACTCCAAGTCAGACGGAGGGAGAGGCACAACGTGTATTGGCAGATAGTCCAACCTTATCAACAGCTGAAGTGCATGCCAAGTATTTCCACCAGCCTCTCCTGTATAAGCAGGGTGACTTCCTATCAGCATTAGGAGTGAGACCTTGGAAAGCCATGAGCAGTGCTTCAGACTAGTTCTCAGAGGACATCCAAGTGTGTCTGCATTGCACAGTCATGCCAGGTCTTTGGCACAAGGTGATTTGTCATTGGGTATCCTTGGGGGGTCTTCCCCATGGGCTGCAGGAGAAGCCATCTGCTGAGAAGCATAGGGGAAGCCTCCTTTCATGGGTGAGGTACCTCCACTAGAGACCAGAATGATCTGGAGCAGAGCTCAGACTGATTCACGGTCCTGTATGAGAAGTGTATGTGTAAAGATCACTGATGTGCATAGGGAGGGAAATGCCTGAATGGGTTGAGAGGAGAGAACACATGCACCGTAAGGGAAAGGAATGGAAAACACAGAGATGTTTGTGTCTTCTGAAAGCATGGAGGGACTGGCATAAATGGTGAAGTCATAGCAGGTGATAGATATATACCTCAAGAGAGGACAAATAGGGAGGTAGTGGGATGAATCTGAGACAATAGGAAGGATGATGGTGGTGGCAGATGCACAAGAAGGAGACAGAGGAGTACAGTCCAGAAAAGTTGAACTTGCCATTGCAGACTCATGCATGTGGGAGGTTTGGGGGTAGAAAGAGGGATGGGGAGGCTGGAGAGGAGCTAGTCATAGTTACTGTGTGGTGGTGGAGATGATGGTCCTCACGACCTCATGCAAAGTCCAAGCATCTGTGTGATGGGGCTCACAGTTCCAAGTGACAGACTGTGGGAGACAAAAAACCTTATCTATGCCTTTTTGTTTGTCAGTAACACTAAAATTGGCCACTGACATGTATCTCAGCTCCATGTCTGAGACCTGAGCCACCTATTGCTCCCAAGTTCTAGTACCTGCACATATACATTGAGAAGAGCCCAGATGGGAGAGAAACACTTGAGGCTTTGCTTCCTCACCATCAAAATGTCAAGCCATTCCCATGGACATACACCACCCTTGCTGAACACATTGCACCTTGCAGCAAGAAGCAGGTCTTTGCCAGGAGCTCCTGCCCACAGGGACCCAGTCTTCCCTTGCCTTTTTGGTGAAGCCATGCAGAGGACCCATGGGTCCCGTCTGCAGCCAAGCACACTCTCTGCCAGGGCAGAGCACTTCTGCAGCACTTTCGATGAGCCTGCAGGAAGCATTGTACCTGTTTAACTTCATTAACATAAAAATCCTACACCTAAGTGACAGAGGGAAAAGCCATTTTGTATCTTATGAAGTGGGGGATGATATAGGAATTTGTGATTCAGGAATTTGTGATATAGTGTTTTTCTTTGCTGTTGACTACACAGGGCTGCAGTGAAGCCAGGCTTGGCACTACCGTCCCCATCAGCAATTCTGCTAAGAGGAATTTGAGTTTTTATGGTCACTGATAAGATTAAAGTCTTTGTTGCAGCTGGCTGAGGCAGACTCAGCTGCAGGCTGTGTAAAAACACTGCTGGGAGGGCAGAGTGAAGGTAGTTTGGTTGCTCTCTTTGGGAATTCCCACACTTGCAAATGTTTGGATTTAATCTGAACTGCAGTCTTAACTCCATGCTTGCTGGTGTGTGAAAGATCTAAACCTGTGGATAAAAAGGGTAGGGGTCCCTTAGAGTGGTTCTCTCTTGACTTTCTCTCAGAGCTCTGCTGAAAGCCAGAGTACTCCTGTACATCTCTTGTAGGATGGGTGCTGAGGGTCAATGTCAGACACACCTCCTTTTCTTTCTCTGGGGATGGTCCTCAAATGGGCCTCAGCAAGGGCAAGAGTGAGAAGATGATCAGTACCTTGTGATCTGCAGTTCTCCTTGCACAGACTGGGGAAGCTCTTGAGGATCTCCACTCAAGAAATCTTCTCCGACTAAGTGGCAGAACAGTGGTCTTCCCTCTGTTATGTGACTGGAACAGTCGTTAATACCTCCACCTCCAGAGTGGTAGAAAACATTATTCACCAGCAAATCCAAACAAGACCTCCTGCTCCGAAACCTCATTCTCATGTTGACTCAGCTGCCAGAATGAAACCGGGGACTTGTTGGTGCTCCTTCCTTCTTCTTGCTGGCCCTCTGAGGCACTCTATGGGTGGCAAATGGCTTCCTTCACTCACTGCTGACTCTTCTTCCCACCTGGAGGACCATACTCCCTCACCAGGATCAGGCACTGAGAAGCCCCAGGGCCCCATCGAGAGCAACGCTGGTGACAGAGGCTCAGAAGCATTGCTGGCAGCTCTTCTTTGCTGTTTGTTTCTTCTGTTGATAGGTTGAGGTGTTGCTGGGCCCAAATTATACGGTTGTTCCCCATAACCCACCATAATATAAATTTAAAAAAACCTCCAACATGAAC
The DNA here is from genome assembly GCA_035222235.1 of Margarornis squamiger. Classification (NCBI taxonomy): domain Eukaryota; kingdom Metazoa; phylum Chordata; class Aves; order Passeriformes; family Furnariidae; genus Margarornis; species Margarornis squamiger. The sequence goes on along the minus strand of JAWWTY010000106.1, from coordinate 38,900,662 downwards.
TATGGTTCGGGGCTTGAGGTGTGCTCAAAACCCTGTATTTTCTCCTGTGCTAAAACCTAGTTTCTCTTCTTCCTCTGATTTTCTATGAAGTGCTATGCAGTGATTGGCCTCTGGACAGAGCACCAATTCACTTCACCTTTGGTGGGAAATATCTTCTTTCATCTTACAGTCCACCCATGAAGCAGGTATTTTTTTGCTTGAAAATCTACAAGAAGGTAACATTGTGACTTTGGGTTGTGAGATACCAAGATCTGAGACATGCCTTGGACATAGGTCATGATCTGGCTGAAAGGGGACAGAGAGAAGTACTCTGTAAAGCTACTGCAGCTCTCTGAGAGCTCGGTTGTTTCATGTTTGGATGAGGGCACTGTGTGCGCAGGAACCAAATTGGGCAAGCTCAGGCTCCCAGTGCCCTTTCCACTTGTGCCAGGGAGGTAAGGTATTCAGGGACACGTGGGCAGCACTGCTTCCATTTTAAGAGAATTATTCATAATGAGTCCAGCCTGCTGCTGCTTTCTCTCTCTAAGATGCCATCCTGGTGCTGCGAGCTGTCCTTAGGGCAGGTCCGCTTCCACTGTGGTACCTTGTGAAATAAGGCAGTTCTGTTAATTGGGTTTACAGACCTCAAGACCAAGAAAGTCATGCTTGTCTTTATAGATCAAGGCCCAGGTGACTTGCCCCAGGTATCACAGGGAGGCAGCAACATCACAAGGAGCTAACAGAGGCTTGTCTGTGTCTGGAGCAGCGGCTCTAATTCCCAGTTGTGCCTTCCTGCAGCCATGGTGATACCTTCAATGGGCTGAGTAGCATATGGAGAGCTGGGGTGCTGAGTCCTGCTAGGATAGCCATTGGGCTGTCTTTGCAGAGAGTGCTTTAGAAAGCCAGGTACCAAAAATGAAAGGAATAAATGAAATGAGATACTTGCAGAACAAGATGCAAGAACAGGTGCTGCCGTATGTGAAATAAATAGGGTTGGTGTTGGAAGACCTTGCTCCCAGTCTCCTGGAGTCTAGTCCCACTTATGTATGTGACAATAGGGACACAATCCTACAATATTTCAATTTCACATAATTTTAAATGTATATTATTGGAAACAATATACAAAGAAGTGCCATGGCTGTGACGTGCACTTTGCCACACAGGTCCATTAGTCCAGGTTACAAAACTATTGCCATCCAGCTATGGGAGTGCTCTGAGCCCAAGCTGGGTATTTAGCCATTACACAGAGCACTTCCCATCACTACAAGAGCTGGCACTGATGTTGGGAGCTGCAGCTCCTGCACATGGGGTCACACTACAACCCATGGGGCTTCAGCGATGTCATATTTCATCAGGGCTGCCACCAGCAGGGGTCCTGAAATACCAGTTTTAATTAAAAGCTGTATTTTCTATTATGCTGCACAGCTCACACATGCTGACTACTGCTCTTTCACCTCACTGAGGCTAAGTCCATGCTCTTTAAAATATGTCATGTGTCAGTCAGACAGAACCCATGGGGGCTACAGCGCTCAGAAGCCAGGGCTGGGTTCAATCTGAGTAACATGTAGAAAACAAATGGAAGAGAACAGAGGGATGGTGGGGACAGTGGGGGAAGAACCCAAATGGAAACAAAGAGAAAGAGGAGAACTTGAAGACAAGTGGGTAAAAAAAGAAGAGAGAAGAGAGGAGAGAAGAGAGAAGAGAGAAGAGAGAAGAGAGACGGGAAGAGAAGAGAGACGGAAAGGGAAGAGGGAAGAGGGAAGAGGGAAGGGGGAAGGGGGAGGGGAGAAAGGGGACGGGGGAAGGGAAGGGGGGGAAGGGAAGGGAAGGGAAGGGAAGGGACGGGAAGGGAAGGGAAGGGAA
>JAWWTY010000106.1:38843107-38898720 GCA_035222235.1 Margarornis squamiger | reverse complement strand
AAAGAAAAGAAAAGAAAAGAAAAGAAAAGAAAAGAAAAGAAAAGAAAAGAAAAGAAAAGAAAAAAGAAAAGAGAAAATGAGGTAGGCAAATATCTGAGTAAAGAAACATCACATGCCTTTCTTGAAATCAGTATATTTTAGACACTGAGTATGCCCAGAGCTTTCCTTCTATCTCCTGTGAGCATTGGTCCATGCAGAAATGCACAAGGGGGAGAAGGAAAGAACTGTTATAGTAACAGTGAATGGAAAAGCAGATACACAAAAAGTTTCTAGATTTACATGAAATCACTCAAGGACTGCTGAGTTGAAGTGGCCTTCAAGCCTAGACCTTCTCCTACCTACTACAGCAATTTACAGCAGCCTTTCTTACTAGGAGAAATTCCCATTTTTTTTTTTTTTTTTAAATGTTTTGCAATCACTGCTCTCCAGTTGGAGTCCTCTCTTTTCAATACAAGACTGACACTCCTTAGCAGCCTGTGCATGACCACTGTGTTTCCTCTGACTGTCGGCTAGGCTCTGACTCCTCCTGTGTGTTGGCATGGTGGTCACACATGTTGCCACAGGCAAGCACCTTGCAGCAGCCAGCAAAGCTTTCTGGAACATGGCCCAGGTCTAGGTGGACTTGAAGGCTGGTGATTGAGATGCAATGATCCCTTTCATGCTCTGCTGAATCCAGTCTCCTGGCCACACAGGTTTGGCCTCCTGCTGCCTCACTAGAGGCACATGAAGGACTGCTGCAGGGATGTCTCCAAGGGGCCCTCACACCCATGGGTGGTTTGCAAGTGGTGTATTCACCATGGCCCTCTGGACGGGGTTCATCACCCTAGGGACCACCAGCCTCTCCAGCAGTCTCGGCTGGTGGTTTCCTGGCTTGAAGTCAGCAGCTGTGAGCTGGAAGAGGCTGGGAGAAGTCACATAAGGCACGGATGATCTGCGAGAGATGTGGGCCTGGAGAGGGGCTGTAATGCTGGGGAGAAGGCACAAGCTTCGGTTAGAACGTGGCACTCCCGGCTGGCAAGGGAAGCAGGTAGGGCTGTGCCGCCTTATCTCCCATCACCTGTAGATGGCTCTTGCATACTCCGGTAAGGCTGGAGCAAAGCTGCCTCAGCCCAGCACTCCTAAACAGCTGTCAGTGGTACGGCTACAGTGTCCTCCAAGAAGGAGGAAAGGGGAGGAAAATGACCCTACTCTAACCTCCAAAACTATCTTTGGCTCACACGGAAGCAGAAAGGAAAGCTTCAGTCCTGCGCCTGTCCTTTCCTCTGACTTCCCACGCCTAAAACGAGTAGATGCTTGGCTTTCCCGTGGTGATGTCACAGAAACAGAGTTGTTGGAAATGACCTCACACTCTTGCCCTCGTGTTTGACAGGGGTATGAGGCTGCTGAGACACATGACTGTGGGGCTTCAGTAACACAAGATGGGAGCTATTTGCCCTGGTTATATTAAGAACATATCACAGGCTGCGGCCTCTTGGTTTAGTTCACTCACTGGGATCTGGTGTCAGCAGTTTTGAAAACACTCCTTTCTCTAATAGCAGTGGAAATTTGTAGGGTCCCTGTGAGACCATCTCAGCACCCACAGGAGTGCCCAGAGTGCCAGAGCAGGCTAAACATAGCACTACTAATTTTGGAGAGGTTAGATGATCAGATAAGGAGAGATGGGGCCAGGAGAGAGCCCTTGAAACTAGCAATGTTAGGCAGGGATAAGTGGGAAGGGATGGTTAAAGGGTCTCACTAGTGGGTTCCTAAAAGGCATAGGGCTATTCAATGTCAATAGTTGGCTGCAGAAACTCACTTCTCCTGTAGTGTCCCCAGTAGATCTTCATAGGGCAGCTCCCAGTGCATGCAGAGTATGCCTGCCTCTCATATGGAATAACCACGAAGAATCCTGTGGTTTAGGTAAATGACCCAGTCAATGCAGTGAACTAAATGATCTGTTCCACTGAGAGCAAAGATGTACATTCACTTTGCAAGTGACCAGGAAAAGTTTGAGAGTGCTTGCACTCAACACCTACATGCAATGGTGCTTCTGCTGGAATTTGAAAGACATCTCACAGCTCTGCTGGTGCAGTGCTGCTCAGCTGAGGAAGGACAGAGTCATCTGATTTAGCTTAACCTACTACTAAAACTGGTTTGCACTGAAACAGATGAAGAAGAACTCACATCAGCCAACAGACAGTGACCTGCAGCTGGACTGGGTAATTAGCTTTGCTGGCTCCCTTTAAGTTGTTTGACTCTACCCTGGACAAATCAGTCACTGAAATAGCCTAAATCACCTCTGAAGGTCCAGACATATGGTCTGGCATTGGAGACTGCTGTGTGTCAGCTGGGACAGAGGAATGGGTTCTGTGCATGAGCACCTCACAAATATGAGGTGAAGGATGCAGGTTTCACTGCTGCCACCTGATGCATTTAACTCCTTTTTTGCTGCTGGTGAGGAACCTGGGCATGGCTAAGTACTGTGGCTCTGTCGGTATCTTGATGCTCGTGGAGCCTTTACAATCAGTTGCACTTTGGAGTGCCACAATTAAAGCAAAAGAACAGGTGAGGAAATGGAAAAAGTAAATCATTGTTATCACGGGGACACTACTCCCTTTTTAATCCCAAGCTCACTGGCTAGGGAGGCAATATTTCTGCTGGTAGAAATAGATATGAGGTATTTAAGGCATTGAGGCTCTTCCCACCTATGTCAGCTACAAATTCACATTTTTGCATTTAGTTGCCTGAGCCTGCTCCTGGGACAAGAGCAATTTCCCAGCAGTATCTGCAGGGAGAGGAGAGTTTTGTAAGCCACTGGCCTCTAACTGGCTCGAGTGCTAACTGAGTTCATGTTCTGGGCACATCAGGGACCAGCTTTCTTCAAATGAAAGGGGGCATGCAGGGGAGAGGAAAGTTCTTCTGAGGAGCTTCCACACTGCAAAGTTGTTGAATGGCCTCCCACTTTCACATGATTTGGGCATTCAGTGAGAAGACAAGTAAGGCCTGACAGAGCTCATGCTACACTATCAGGTGCATGCTTTGGAGACAAAAATAATTATTGGCTTCATTTCCATCTTCCCTTATCTGTAAACCTCTGGCTTCAGTCTGGCATTGGCCACTGCACGTCTCCCTTTGCCAAGACTCTGGACATAAGCAAGAAATAAGAGCTGGACAGTGAGGTTATTAAGCCACCAAGGTGGGATAAAATATTTTGAGCCTCTCTGAAATGCTCCCTCAGGGTAACTTTACCCACACCTGCTTGTTCTTCACATCTCTCAACAGATGTTTCCCTAGCTCAGCTAGTTGCTGCATGAAGTGCAGTGCTGTGTGCTGGTGCCTAGAACATGGTGATTGCTGGCAGAAAGCATGTAATTTCTGTTGTGTTAATCTGCAATTATTGTGTAACTAGCACCCTATATTTGTGTAGCTGGGGGTCGTGTCACTTTGCAGTTAACTGATGAATGAATATTAAAGAAGTAATGAGAAGAGCAATCTGATCATCTACCCAATCCCCATGCTAACCACATCATCACAGTATCATTAGATGCTATACCCAAGCCATATTAATCCTATGTTCCTTCTTAAGAAGAATCCTACTTGTGAAATAGAGCAGGAAAGACCACTACATGAAACCATGTGTTCAGATTCCCTGGAAATCATGAACTGTGCATTTAAGCCCATTTTTTGTGCTTTTTCTACATTTGCTCTTCAAAAATTGAAGCTATCTTTTGTGTGTACAAGAAGGAAAAACTCCAGTGATTTGGTCCTGCAATCAGCTGACACTTCACATGTAGTGATTGTCTTACTACTTGCTAAGTTTCTCTAAACATCCAGAACAGAATGTTACTGTGATTCCTGTTCCTCAAACTGTGACTCACTTAGGGGATCTTGTCATCCCACCTCACTCATCAGGGCTATAGAAATAAAGGTTAAAAGCATGAGAAATTTAACAGCTCAGTCCCAAATTTAGACTGAGATGGCACAGAATTGGATGTTCTCTGATGACACCTCTACATAAGGCTCCACTAGCAGAGGTCTCATGTCTAGCCAGATTTTTCAAGTGGGTCTTGCCAACACTCTTCCCTGTTCTCCCAGTGCTGGAGAAAGGACTGCACCTGGGCTTAAGAAAGTCACCAAGGCTTTTTGTGGTAGCCTTTACTAGGTCATTTATTCAAGTAAAATTAATTACAGAATTAGTTTTCTCTACCTCAAAGGAGGTCATGGTGCAAGCTTACTGCCTTCAGAGAGACAATTGTATTCCAAAAGTTATTTAGGCTGCCTTTCTATTCACATGATTGCTTCTCTCAAAGAACCTCCTATCTGAAGGAAGGCTATTACCATATTTCATTTTCAGAAGAACCAATTTTGCAACTTGGGATTTGAAGAAGACTCTCAGAGACTAGGACATCTACTCCCAATAGCATGTTCTTATAAGTCTCTTCACTTAAGTCAGACCCTGTGCTTCCTATGGCTTGTTTTTAACTTTGCCCATGGATAAATCTTTCCATTCCTCTTCTACATAGAATCATGGGGTCATTTTATGTCAAGCCATTCCCTATGACTGGCAGCAGTGGTGAAGTTCAAGCGAAGAACAGCACGAAACTGATGAGTTTATCTCAACAATTCTGGCTAGCAGAAGTAAGCATGCTCGTTCAGCACTTGAGCACAGTTGCATCTCTGAATATAGGTGTTTGTGCTCAGGGATGTGCAGAAGTTCACATATCTGCAAGCCTTCCACCTCTTTTTTTGGCATGGACAAAGTTTTGGCACATGGGGAGGCCTGTGCCTAGGACTTTGCACATGTGGCAGCAGAACCTTGCGTGTACTCATCTCAGATAATGACAAAGAATCAACTTTGATTAAAGCTCTTCTTAACATTTGAGAACACATTTTCCTGGGTATATTAAACTGTGGTCAAACATCATCCACATGCTTTGCAATTGCCTCATTAGAAAGAAGGCAGACATGATGAAAGCTTTAAGCTAGAGCGAGGGTGTGTCAGGCCTTTGGATCTGGGTGTGTAAACAAGGGCACAACAGATTTTGTGAGTATAAACTCTGCAGACCTATAAGACTAAACTCCTGTGACATATTTATGTTTCCTCATACACAAATCACATTGACTCTCACACTCCCCTATCATGCGGAGTCACCGGACTTCAAACGGAGTGGAGGAGGCAGCTGGATTCACTAAACAACATCTTGGGCACTATGAACGTGTGCCAGATAATAAGGGGAGAATCGCAATTAAAATGTCAAACTGTATCACATTTCCATAACAAAGTCAGAGGATTTCCCTCTCTGTGCCTTTCCTTTCTGTTTAACTTGTTTAGGGAGCTGAGGCTGCTCTCTTTATGCCATGGTTTTCAGCCCCTGCAAGACATACGAAGGACATTGTTCTTGCAATATTTTCTTCCTTCATGAGATAATTTGTTGAACACTCCAGTAAAATTGTGTAACAGAAGGAGCCAAAGTTGTCTTAGAGGAAACTATTTAAAACCTTCTGCTCAGCATGATGCCTGCTTACAGGGCTCTGCTCTTTGCTCTCTGCTAATAATACCTCCACTTTGTTCTCTGGAACTCAAAGTGCTTTCTGAGCATTCTTACAAGGTATATAAAGCTGATTTGTGTATAAGGCAAATGAAGGAAATTTTAATGTAAAATCCAGTGTTGCACAGGCTCACTCTTGAGAGTATTGCAAAGGTTGTCTTTGACATTTAAACCCTGATTCCAGGCAAAAGCTTGAAGCTGTGCTAAAGTTATCCAAGAATCAGATAAAAATAGAAACTATAGGGATTTTCAAGTCTTTGACAATGACAAAACCCACTTTAGACCTAAAACTTAATGTCTCTATCAAGTGTCCATTCCTTGCCCACCTGGAAATAATGTGGTGACTTGTCAAATAGGGAGGAACTAGACACTGAAACAGGAAAGAAAAACTTCAGTTTATACCAAATATCATCTAGTTGGCGAAAAAATTCTTCCCAGGCAGACTTTATTCCAAATGCTTAACTGAGTGACCATTTGTACAATGTCTCAATCTATTAGTGCTGTGAGCATTATCAACTGCTGTTTAGTGGTTGCTGTTACATTTGACGTGCAACTGAGGACCAAGATGGAGGTTGCTTCCCAGAGCAGCTGGCTCTTTTCCTCTTGAAGAATATCTCAAGTTCTGAGTCAGTTCTTCCTGACCTCCATAAACAGATCCCTTGCTTTTATATACTGTAATAAAGGAGGCTACATTCTGCTTTGTCTGGCTGTGGCTGCCCTGGCCTTGAACAAGCACAACCAGCAGCTGGGTGTAAATTTGAACTCTGGGGTTCCTGCAGCACCACCATCTGTGGGAAAGAGTGTGGAAACAGATGCTACTGGATAATATCTGAAGCCACTGATGGTGCCTCCCAGCTAGGAAGTCCCAGGCAGACATTAGCCCACATTCCCAGGCATCCTGAAGGTCATGGACCTGCTGAGGAGAGCCACTGATGAGGATTTGGTGCAGTGTTTCTTCCTTATGGAGGAAAATTGAAAGAAGGCTTCAGACCTTTTCGTGGCAGAAGACTGGAAGCCCTCCATGGTGTCATGTACCAGCTGCCACTCACTCCTCCTTCTGTGGTCCCCATGAAATCCTTCACCTGCCTGCCACCAAAGGAGCAAAACACCATGAAAAGAGAATGGCCTGTTAAAAAAGAAGAGCAAATTCTCTCCATGTCACTTGCATGGCTATCCTGTTGCAGAGAGACCTTTGTGGGATCTTGTGAACTCAGCTATTCAGCTGAAAGGGAAAGGAAGTGGTTAGAATGGATGCATCCATCTCTGTTCTGCTTTCATCCCAGTGTTGCTGTGGAAAGAGTGATAGGCTCAGTGTAAAACAAACTTTAACAGGCAAGCCCACTCCTGTCCCACCATCACTATCACTGGTTTCCTTTCCACCTTCCCTGTACACAACACCCCTGCGTAGTTGCCCGTCTGCTCTGGTTTTCTCCTCCTCTCTAAAGCAATTCAGGATCACCCACAACATTTTTATGGAGTTTCTCCACAGAGTTCAGCCATCAGTTTAGAGGTACTTTTTCCTCATCAGGGCTGTTTCTTTATGTAAGGCATGAACTAATCATGTCTTTCCAAGGGCCCCACAACTACGTGTAAGTAGACTGTGACTGTAATGTGAGAGCTTGCATTTCCACCCACTGCTCCCATCAGCCCTTTAGCATCAGATTTGCCCAGGCGGAGGTGACAGAGCCCCTTCCCATGGTCAGTGTGTGTTCTTATGCTCACATTCAACCGGATGTCACTGACCTCACGGCTGTAGCTGCCCGGGCTCAGCTGGCCAGACAGGACATGCTTCTTAAGTAGATGCTGAAGCCCACAGCTTTACCTTTCCTCCCCTACAAGCTGTGAGGTCCCCAGCCCTTCCAGCTGAAACTACACCTTCCTCCTTTCAAAGCCAGTTCACACTGAAATCTCCTGCCCAGCTTTTCCTGGTAACTGCATCTCCCTGCAGCACTCTCGGCCAGGACATCTGTTATATTGTGTCCTGCAGTATCTCATGAGTCATCTCCATCCTCCCACGTAATTGCAGGCACAAAAAATGGGTTTGCTGAGTTGTGAATTGGCTGATTTGGGCCCGTGAGCATCACAGAGAGATATGTGGTACCCCTCTCCCTCAGCATGTCCTGAACATTTAGTAGAAAAACTTAACCCTGCCCATGCCTGGAAATTTCTTGGGCAGGTGGTGTCTGCTGGGGCTGCTGTTCCTTCTGCTAACCTTGAGCATTTTACAGTTCCCTTGTGTTCCACCCAGCTGTTGCATGCTTCCACCTTTTGGCTGCCTCCAGCCAAATACAGTGATTGTTACTGTTTTGAAGCAGAAGTCTTCTTTCCAAAGCATGTTCAGGTCTGGGAATTGCAAGAGGTGGAATAATAGAATCAAGGGCTAGGCAGCTCTAAATCAAGCATCAGTAATCCCTTCCCTGCCCAATCCAGCAGCAGGTTTGTTTCCAGCTCCAGCAGAGTTTTTAGTGCAATGCACAGGGCAAACATGTCTGAAGAAGTCATGCCTGTGTTTCCCTCAGGTTTCTCTGCAGAAGCTTAGGAAAAGGAAAGGCCAAAGCTGCACTTCGGGACTTTATTTTCTACTTCACTGTTCTTCACATCCCAAGCTTCATCCCTGCCCTCAGAACAGACAGACAATTCTGTTGCACATCTTCCCCCAGCAGTGCCTACATGCTTATCTCTCCATGCTGAAAGAGCTGCCATCGCAGGTCCTCATGCCTGGAGTTTTCCCAGTTTTGTCTTAATATTCCATGATGGAGCCCAGAACCATATAGACAGGGTGGCCAGTGAAACTGCTGTGACTTTTTCATCATTTTGTTAGTATATCACACAAGGATAAAGGACCACAGCTCCTGGCTTATCTTAGCTATCTTGCATATGGGTGATCCCACAGAACCACTGCATTTCAGCCAGCTACAGCAGCTGAAGCTGGCATTTAAATTTTTGCAATATGTAAGCTATTTTGGTTTTGTGAGGAGGATCTTTTTTTAACCAGTTTTGTGTTTCTTTTTGAAAAAGTGGGAGGGGAGACAAAGACACCAGCTAATGTTGGAAAGTGTTTACCTCAGCAGTCCCATTCAGCAATTTGGGGGTTTCTGTTTTGAGGGCGCCCCCACTGTTTGTCCCTGCTGCTGCCCCAGGCACCTTCTGGGCAAAGTAGGAGCATAACAGAATGCTTAGACCGGCAACCTGAGCTGTTAATTTGCAGAGGGAGAGCCATGGTTCACGGGTTTCTGTGTGAGTCTTCCTCCCATGTGCCCTTTCTCAAACTCAAAAGCAGTGTCTTTTCTTGGTCACACAAAGAGCCCGCAGCAGAGGTGATAGCTCTACCCCGAACTCCTGCTCTGGCTCTGAGGGGACTGGTCCCTCCACATACTAATGGGTTCCTCAGATCACTAAGTACCCCTACACTCCTGAATGCACTTGTTTTTTTGCAGGGGGAGGCTGTTTGCAGTCAGGGCACCAAGGCTAGCTCTGTGCAAGCCCAATGTTCAAGGTCACACAAGGAGCCCAGGGAGTGGAGGGAACCAGACCCCAGCTGCCCTAGTGCCAGGTTACAACTGCTGCCATTGCACGGGTGAAATATTTCCCACCATCTGCACTGCCTTCCTAGAAACAGGGAAGTCACTCCTGGCCCCTCTATGTCTGCCAGACACTAGGTTTTTTTTACCCTCCTGCTCTCATTTCTCATGGAGTTAATACAGAGAAGCACGACTCTGAGTCCCTTCTGGATTGTGCACTGGTATCCCGGGAGACCTCAGTGTGGTTCTGGAAAGAGGCTGTATTTCCTCATTTGTGACTCTGAGAGGGCCAGGGGCTGTCTGCTGCATGTGAAGTTCTAGAACTACTCGTGCTCATAGTTCCTCTGGGATAAGCCCTGGGAAATGGGGACCAGAAGCAGCGCTGCCAGTCCAACATCTTTAATGTATGACTTCTCCTGAAGGGCCCTTATACTTTGCTGGATCATGCTGCAGTGTCAGCTCCAGTGATCAGCTAGAGGTAGGCTGATGGCAGCTAGGGTGCTCCAGAGCCCAGCGCTCTCCAGAAATGGCAGAGCCCCACCTTCATGCCCAGCAAGGATGGGCCAACAGGAACGGCATCTCCACAGCTGCTGGAGACCCATGGCAACTTGGCTGCACATCCTCCAAGAGGGGGTTAGACCAAGCCTGCCAGAAATGTCTCAACTGTCTGGATGCACTTAAACTCTAAATTGCAAATCTCCACCCTGGAGTTCACTGTAGGTACTCAAAATACCTCTTTTAGGAAAAAAAAAAAAAAAAAAGAAAAAGAAAAAGAGAGAATCCGAGTGAAAGAATATCCCTCTTGTTTACTTCATTCTTCAGCAGGTAACCTTGTGATTCTGTGCTATTTTGGTGCTGACATTCCTAGGAGCTTACTGTAATGAGAAGCAAACACCACAAACTAAAATAACAGCATGAACCTAAGTGTAAGCCCTGGATTCCCACCTAGAGATTGACTCATCTCTGAGGTCTGCTGGGTCTGCAATTCAACATGACCAGTGGGCAATTAGTGGGAAGGGAAGGATGAGTGGGGTCCAAAGTCCAAAAGACTGAGATTCCAACATGCTGGTCCCCCCCCACCTGATGCTCCATCTGTTGCAAAGTAAGTCTGTGCTTTTCCTCTGCAAGCATGATCTCACCTTACAGTTTTTAAATCTTTCCTACTCTCATGTGCTGTGTGTTCTGCTGCCTTTGGTCACACACTGCAGTGATTCCCTTAGTTACGCAGTCAGTTCTGTGCAGTGCCAGGGTTTGAACATGCTGAGTGTTGGCAGATACTAATCAAACACACCAAGGAAGAACAGACAAGTGAGTGTTTGATACAGATATAACCCATCAACAGGCCCAGGAAACCTCATGTTGTACCTGATGTGAGCAGCAGTTGTCACCTGGCCACCTCCCTACCTGCCCCAGTCCTCTGAGAGCATATGCTAATAGACTTTGCAGATCTGTGGGGTGAGGTGCTTCAGTAGAGCCAGTAGAGCCAGAATCCAGCCATGGATGGATTGCTAAACCCACCTGAAGGCTGGATGGAAACCTGCATGCAGTCTCTTAGACTGAATTGCACCATTTCTGTTGCTTTGGAAGTGGGCAGCCACTGCATAATATTTTCTGTTGTAAAAACAAACCATTTTACTTTTCAAAGCCCTGCTGCAGTTTTATGGAAAGGAAGACGCATTTCTCTCCTCGTGAAACTTCATGACATTGGACAGGGTACAAAACGGAGGCAGACTTTCTCTTTAATGGCCATCCTGGAGCAGACTGTGCAGCATCCAGCCTATCACCCAACAGTCTCTCCTATAGATCCTGTTATATAACGCAACCTGAGCTGCTGCAGGACCCCGTCTGAATTCACCTGATTAAATTATTAGCCTCATGTCCTGGCAAACATCTCATGAGGCTGCCTTGCGAGCTTGATAAATCTAATGCCAGGTTTCAGGTGTCAGAGCAACAGGGAAGTGTAGCCCAGCTTAGAGCATTTGCTTCAAAACCGGAAGAGCTCTAAGCCCAAGGGAGCACAGAAGCCACATGATGCTGTTGCCTGTCCAACAAAGATGCTGCATCAGCCTAATGTAATATCAACCTGTCCCCAGGGGCTGCTGCAACCCCATTCCCTGTGCACTGTCTTCTTTAAGGGGAAAAAGACTGAGATGCAAGGTAGAAGCTGTCACAGAGGTGTGGGAAGAGCTCCCCACTTATTCCGTTTTGACTACATCCATAGATGTCCTGGAGAGGGCATGGCACTGGCTGCAGGCTGCCCGCTGTGCCCTGGCTAGGCTGCTTCCTCCCTGGCATGGTGCTCCCGGCCACCACAATGTCCCTTTTCTCTGCTGGGGACAGAGGTCCAGAGTTGCGTGGCAGGAGGACTCCACACTCAGCTCATGCCTTCTGCCGTGCTGCGTTCCCCAGAGTACAGTCGGCATTAGAAAATCTCTCAAATTAGAAACTGACTTTTGCATGTGTGTAGTGCCTGGCAAGCTCCATCCTACATCTGTCTAACCTTTGGGAAAGGCAGCTTCAGCACGCTACCCCCCTGGCACCCTCTGACTCTCCTCGGGCACCAGCACCAGGTTAATCTGGGAACTTTTTGCTTCAAGACACAGAGACACTTCTTCTCTGACCTTGATCTCTACCTCTCTGCAGACATTGTATATATTGCTGCCTTGGATACCTCATGGATACTTTGGAGAAGCTTCCAGAGGATCTGCAGGTGCAAAGTGCTCATGCTGGCCTTCCCATTGAGGAAGGGAGCAGGCATTGGCACACAGCGAATCACAGAAGCATTCCAAGGAAAAACATTTCTCAACTCAAAGGCTTCCCTATGAACCCTGCTCCTGGGGACAGCCCTGGGATGTGGTCAAGAGGAAGCAAACAGTATTCATGGGATATCCCAGTTGCCTCCACTGCTCTGTTGGATCACCTGGTACTGCTGGTGGGAGCAGAGGTCTAGAAGAGGCCATAACCTAGCAAAACAGAATTGCTAGAAGGTGGAGGGAAAATCAGCACTGGGCAGACTTTGCAAAGGTTGCTTTGACCTCTGTGTATGACTGAAGATGGATTCATGCCTACAAACTTCAGCTAGTGCAAAATAACCTGTAGGAAGAAGCAGTATAGCCTAATACAATTAGCACTGATCTCCCATGAGTGTAAGAAGGCTGCAGAGTGACAGGATATATCCTGGTACATTTTCTTTCTAAGAGATACCTGGAGGTTTGCCTGTGGTGAGTTTTGCATTCATTTCACTTGCTGTAAATGTGCTCAATGGGGACAAATCTGCTGTTTTGTAAAAGGTTTTCCAGCTCTCAAGCAGCCCAGTGACTGAGTATACAATGCAATCAATGTTACAAGCACTGCTTATGCTACACTCTGGTGTGCTGCCAGGATCCCACACAGATCAACCTGACCCAGCCGGAGAAATCATTGAGAAATAAATGAGAGGGAGAGGGAGCAAGAAGAAATCCCCAAATCCCCAGAAACACAATGTTAAACCCTCCCACCTGATCTGCAAAGCAAAAACCAGCCCAGACCAAATATAAACCAAGGCTGCACAGCCAAAACAACCAGGCTGCAGAAGGTCAGATAATCTGAAATGTGCGTATCGCAGCAGGGCGGACGTGCCTGCAGCCAGCTTGTGGAGAGGAGGAGGAACGGATGTCTCCCTGCGCAGAGTCGTTTGGGATCCTCTCAAACTCTGGTGCTCTTGGAAATCACAGGAATAACTACCCTGGAGGAAGCCTATAGTCCACACAGCTGTTGGCTGGCATCTGTGTGCCCAGCAGCTGCCAGCCCAGATGCATCACTAGTGTGGTTCCCCCCTGCCCACACTGGGATGCCATTGCAATTTGCAGGATGGGTGACAGGAGTAATGGAAAGGTGTCTTTGAGGACTCCAGCAAGCTCATACCTGAGGCAGGAGGGCTAAAGCACTAAAGAACTTAAAGTTTATATTAGGTTCTTTCTCACATAACATGTCTGATCCCTTTTAATCTTACTAAGCTAATAGAAAATCCTGCTATAGCAAACACCCCGGCATTGCCAAATGTGTTTTTTAATCTTACTCTTATTAAAATGTTGTTGTTTACTAGGTTTTTCCCATAAGTCCTAGGATAAAGGTGTCCCTTTCCCACACTAGCAGGAGGAAAGGTAAATGTATTTCTAATGGTGAAGCTGAACAATTCTTCCCTGAGCAGCCAAAGTTGCCACACATTCCTGCTCTGCAAAGATGGGATTGCTCCTCATGATGCTGGTGAAAGGGTTGAAGGTGTTGACATCTTCTGAAGTGTCTGCATGGGTAGTGAGCTGGAGTGTTTAGCAGTCACAACCAGTCCGGCTTCAGCTCAGGTTTCAGTGAGACTGTCCTACTGATGTGGCTTCCTATAGGTGCTATTTAATACACTGAGATCATCCTCACTCAAAGTCTCCTTTGTAGCTCCTTGATGCTCCTTACGTGGGGACTGCCATGGGATATAGTTACTTCAGGCTAGCTGGTGACACTGTATTTCAAAAACCCTTCAGGCTGTAAGGAGTCTACCTTTCTGCAACCCCACTTCTGGCAACCTCTCCTACACAAGCATCTTCCTCTGTGTATGTTACTGGTATCCTTGAAGTCATGACTCAATCACCTCCAGATGCTCCATCAGTTCTGTGCTGTGTTGTGGATGGGAGTTCACAAGTGTTGCAGCAGCCAGAAATTGCTGTCTCTTCAGACACAGTTTTATCTTTCTTATGTTTTTGGATTCCAGTACCATCCTGAAAGACTTCAGCTGCCCATCCAAAAGGGAGGATTAAGCTGGAGCTCATAATTTGAATACCATTCTTTGCCAACCCAGCTGAACTTCTCAGCTGTTCTTTGCCAGATAATGCACAGCCCTTTAATTTCATGCAGAGATGTTTAGCCTATGATGTTTACAGTCATATGTTATCCTTACCATGACAACACTGAAGGGAATGTCCCTCATATAGTGATAACCCTTGCTTATCTTCTTAGAAACACTGAGGTTTTCCACCTGTTTGTTCCTGGACAAATTCCTGCCCAGAGGCTGTGCGCTTACACCGTACCACAGTAAAAACGTGTGCAACCATAGTAGCTGGATTAAAAAAAAATTATTCCCCAGATCCAAGGAACACAGCCTGTGTTCTGCTGTCTTGGCAGGGACCTGGTGGCTGCCCAGGAGAAAGCAGACATTAAGGAAAGCTCATTAAAGAGTTTTGCAGATTCTCAGAGAGGATATTATACAGCTGTCCTACAGGGCCCTGACACAGAAGGCTCTCTCCTCCCACCTCCCCAAATCCTCTCTCCCACATTCACACAAGCCTCAATACCTGACAGATCTTTGTTTTCTCACACCATGGTCATAAATTTCAAGTCAGGGACACTGGTGAGGGGACTTACCATGGGCCTTTGGTGAGCCTGTATCCACCAGCTGCTGGAATCCATCACTGTATAGACTGTAGAGCTCTTAAAGCAACTGAGAAAGTTCCTGCTAGTTTTGCTAATTTGCCTTGGAGGCTGTGTTCACATGGGACTACCAAGGTGTGTTCAAGGGCATTCAGGTACCAGGGATTCAGACATGTTCTGGTCTGTCAGTGTGCTGACCTGCTGAAGTACACCAACAAATCCTACACCTGGTGTTTGGGTGGACAGCATATAATGACATATTATCAACATTCCACAGTATTTCCCATTTGTAGGTGCTGAAATTGGATGCTTGCTCCAGCATTCCTTCTTTTATTTAAAGGTGTATGTGGGGTGGGGGTGTGTGTAGCAGAGATGGCTGCTCTCCCTCAAATGGCAGCTGATGAACACTGAAAGCCCAAGGCAAATACCACTTCTGGTTTGAGGGTGAGTGGGTTATAATGTGTTATTTCAAATTAAAAAACACTCAAAGAGGAAATAAAACATGACTTCAAACACACTCCAGGTGACAATCCAAAGGAGAGTGAACAGAAGAGTTGATAAAAAGTGAGTTTTTCCATATTTGTACAATGTACAGGTAGGGCCCTGCACTTGTTTTGGGACTGCAGTGACTACAGTAACAATAACGCGAGGAGGGAAAAATAGGTGTGCCATGATATAAAGAAAAGGTGTGAGTAGTGGTACTAGCAACAGAGCCTTAGCCAACAGGAACTCTTCCAAAGAGATGGCTTAACTCCATGTCTTGACTTTATGCTCTGCAAATATTTGCCTTTGAAAATGACAATATTTGTGGAGACTTGCAATTTTCTTTGACAGCTGCTACCAGTAGCTTTCCAGTGCAAAGCAAACTGGGGAAATTAAATTTCCTGAGGAAATTTCCATGAAAATGTAGCAGCTAAAAGCTGGCTAATATTACCAGAGATGTTACCTTTTGCACAATAAAAATGTCTTGCTTCAGTGAAATTCATTTCCACCTGTGTGGCTCCCTTTCTTTTTCATGCTAAAATTATGGCAAGGAAACAAAAACAAAACAAAACAAAGATGTTCAGCTTTGTGGAAATATTACCCCAAAGTCCTCATTCATACTCCAGAAGGGCAACACTGAGAACAGGCTTCCTTCCCCCAACAACCAACCACAGAGACCACAGGAGTGGGTAGGCAAACCTGTCAGGAAGAGTGTTGTAATACACACTCATTTATTTAAAAGGATAAAGAGGAAGCTGGGGCATTGCTGACTTTTGCTAGTTGAGAGGTGCCAAGAACTTTCCAGGAGCCTTACAATTGGTAACTGCAACCAAAACGTTCAAAATCACATTTGGAGATCATTAGAGCAGTGGCAAGAAGAAAGACTATAGTGAATGATGATGTAACTAATGGGCTGCGTTGAATATATAGAAGAACAAATAGGCACAGAACAAAACCTTGTGTGTCTCTCACATATTACAGCTGAAAACGACGAATCGGTTCTAATCCAAGTAATTACAATAAGGGTAGAGAGAAATATATAGCCTTTTATGAGTGATTAAGCTGACATATTTGAAGAGAAGAGGTAGTCAGACAGGGCTGGGTTGCAAATGTACAAGTCTCCAGGCCTCACAAGAACATTGCTCTGGGTTTGTTGGCTTCACGCTGCTGTCTCCTCTCTCTCAAGGATGTGTTTTCAGGAGGAAGCAGTGTAGACTCACTCTTGAACTTGGACTGCTTTGGCCTTTCTAATCCCCTAAATTTCCTTTGTCCTGCTGCCTCTAACTCTCCTCTAACCTGAAAACACACTCAGCAAGGTCACCAAATCACACGTCTACAGTGTGACTTGTTTAGGCACCTCTGGAGATATCTAGTCCAACCCACTTGCTGACAGCAGGGTCAGCTAGTGCAGGTTATTCAGGGTCATGTCCAGTTGTTTCTTAAACATCTACCATGATGGATGGAAACTTCATAACCTCTTTGGTCAACCTGTTTCCAGCTCTCCCTTATTGGCAAACCCAAAGCTTTTCGGCTCCAGGCTTGCAAGCCCACTTACTGATAATCGCTGAAATAAGGCTGCTCTGACGCCAAACGTCTTGCTGGTGCTACAGCAAGAGAAGGCCAATAACCCTCATGCAAATATATGCTAAGAGCCCTGTCTATGCAAAGTGCAGTGAGACGTGCAGATCACCACGCAGTGTGGGAGTCGTGCCCATGCAGGCACCAACGGGAAAAAGCCCAGCGCTTCCAAAGGGTTAGTACCCTCAAGGTCACCGCAGCAGGGGCTGACGTAAGGCCATAACCTTGGCAGGGTGGGAGAGGGGGAGAGCAGCGTTTCCACTTTGTGGAATAAATAATACCCAAGGCTTCCCTGATAAGAGACGCTGTATCAATAGAGAACTTTATTCAGAAGGTTAATGAATTGATCTGATCATTCCTGAGATCATCTATTAGTCCGGTGCTTGCCCATGAAAGAGAAATGCCCTGGAGCATACGCTGCACATCAGTGAATCAAACGTGCAAAGAAAGACACACGACTGGAGAGAAAAGCAGCCTGAAGCAAAGCCTGACACTGAACAGCTGGACAGCAGCATATAATAATGGAAAGCACATTGTGAATGCCATGTTATCCAAATAAAACAGTGCAGAGGAGATTTAGAGAGATGAGAGGGACATGTAGTGAGGATGTAAGAGCTACTATCTTATTATTTCCTGAAATAGGCCATAAATATTCTATGAGACCCTTTGTGACAGAAAAGTGCCTTAATTTTATCTGAAACAAAGTGTGTCAGACACAATAAGAGAGCAGGACCTCAGTACCAGCCTGGAGGAAAAATGCCTGCAGTTGGAGCCCACCCTGCATCTCCTGCAGCAGTGGTGTTTTTCCCAGAAATCACCCCTAAACACTGTGTCTGTGAGTACCAAGGAGAAGCACCTCCCAATGCAGTATTGATGGCCACTGGTGCTTCCAGTCTTGACTCAGATCTCAGGTGCCTGCCTTGCAAAATTCCCCATTGCACTTGTCACTAATTGGTACCTTTGTTAGGAGGCTTATCAAAGAACAGGAGAGCCGGACAGGGTCATAATGGCTGAATTATCTCCTTGTTCCTGGAAGTGACCCTGCTGAACCGAGGCTGAGGCAACTTGACAGGTCGCTGTAGTGGAAGCAAATGCTCTTGTTGTAGCACTTTGGGAGATGAAGAGGACTTAAGACTCCAGGGCTGCCTGTTCAGCACAATGGGCTGCCAGCACTACGGTTACTGTAATAAAAGCAATAATCATGCAACCCTATCCATGTTAAAAATCCACTTTCATCAGGATTCACTTAATTTTAGGAATTATCTCTATAGCCAAAGGGTTTCTTAAAAGACTGAACTAGCTTATTGTGATTAAATCATGCCTATGGTATTGAAAGGGAAACATTGGCGATGGATATGTAATACATACAGGCATGTGTCACTCGCAGACAGCAACAGGCTCTACATGTATCTTGCACTATGATCTAAACCCACTCTGGCCAGAGAATATGTTTCCATTCTTCACTGTGAGCGTAATATGGGAAAGAGAATGGACCTGCCACTGTGATTAATTATAAAGAAGCAGGTTGGCTGTGGTTTGGCAAGAATGGTTATATCATAGTCATTTACTGTTATTATTGATGTGTATGGGAGGTTAAAACAACAGTTTGCACAGGAGTCCAAGAAACTAGCCAGTGTTTGTTCATATCGACCTTTTCTTTGGCCTAGAAACAGCTTCTGCTGACCACATGCACACAAGAAAATGCACTTTTAGTGCTGTACACTGTGGAACTTCATGGCCAGTGCTCATTTTTCAGCTGCTCTTACAGCTCATCCTTTGCTTTGGAAGCACTGATGATGGATAGGTTAGAGGTAGATTGACTACAGACACACCTCTGTTCAGGAGCACTGCATTTAAACTTGAATAGCTGTTTTATTTGCTCATGTTTATACCCCTCAAATGTAGTTATTGTGGGCACAAATGTCT
The DNA here is from genome assembly GCA_035222235.1 of Margarornis squamiger. Taxonomy (NCBI): domain Eukaryota; kingdom Metazoa; phylum Chordata; class Aves; order Passeriformes; family Furnariidae; genus Margarornis; species Margarornis squamiger. The sequence continues at coordinate 38,880,287 of JAWWTY010000106.1, read as the reverse complement.
ACTATAGGCATTTGTTCAGAGGTTCAGCTCTCCTTTCAGTTGCTGAGATCCATGCTCCTGTTGGACAGCAGATTGGACTGTGAGTGTGAGTTCATTCAGTCCTCCTGCCCTGACTCTCAGCCTGAAAGCCCCACTGCTTTGTGTGAAAACCTCATTGTCCAAGTCATTTATAAAACAAAATGGGCATGGAAAATCCATGCGACGCTATTCTGCTCAACAGCGGCAGATCTGACAAAACCCCTTGGCAGTGTCAGCTGGGGCTAGATAAAAGCACCTGGTAAGCTCATCAGCCATAAGGTTGTAAGGTCAAGGAGGAGATAATCCCTCTGAGCCATGTCAATGGAACAAGCTTATTTCCAAGCTCTCCCATTCAGTGGTGGGATCAGAGCTCCACCAACACTGTCAAGGAAGAGTATTTGCACTCATCCTCAGTCTCCAGTGCCTTCTTCCATCAGCTTTCAGCTCACCCATGGGAAGCCCACCAAAACAAGAGAGTGTCTCACTCTACAGTCTTTTATCATCTTCACTGGAGATTTCATGTGAGAATGTGCCACATGAAAGCAGGAATATCAGAGATTCCCTTTGGAGTTGCACAGAACAGCATGTCCCACAGAATCTTCCTGCCTTCAGGGTCAGTCTTCCTCTGAGGGCGGGTCTGAGATTTGCCAGCTTGTGAAACATAATCGGGACATTTCTATGCTGTCCCTGTCACACAGCCTTGAGTTCAGGGACGCATTGAATTCTGTGCTTGGTTTGCCCTGCTTTGATGTCCCATGTCGGGGGCATTGATTAGAGCACTGAAAGTAACTGCAGCTGCCCTTTGGTTTAGAGTATTATTTATCTCTTCAGCCACTTCAGTGTGTTGATTTCACAGTACTTCTCCTCTGCAAAGTACAGCCCTGCCCTGGAAAGTAGAAGTGGCTTTTGGTTGCAAAGATTGCATCTGCTTGCCAAAAAGTATAATAAAAATGGATGGCATAGTCCAGCAGCTTCGTAGAGAGGTGCAGCATCTGTTGCATTCCTGATCAAAAGAACTGGGGAGTGAACTTGATGAATTACACTCAGAATTATGTCCTGTGACAGAAGAAGAAAGTAGAGATGGCATTGGGATCTCCTATTGCAGCTGAGCAGAGCAATGGAAAAGAAATGCTGTCCTTCCTGTAAATCGTCATTTTTCTATCTAGTTCCACATAATTTCCATCTTCCCAGCTGTACGGACTACGAATTCAGTCAGGCTCCCTGGATTCTGCAGCAAAATCTTGCTCCAAAAGGGCACACATTTTTTGCTCCAACATACCTGAAATTCCTCTTTGACCCTAATGTGTGGACATTAGCAACAGCTTTTTCTGCTAAGCCAGGCTGTGCTGGTTTTGGTCTCTTGCTTGTCTTTTTCATTGTGAATCAGGTAAGTACAGGAGGGAATGTATTTGTTTCATCTCTGGATCTGCATGATGAAGTGATTCTTAGCTTGGCAGCCTTACTGGAAAATAATTTGGATTCAGGGGAAAAAAACAAGTGTAAATTTTTGAGGGTTTAACTCACAGACAGAGAAGGGGATCAGTCTTATTGTTTTCAGTTGACACAAAATGTTCCAAGTAATCCAAAATGAAATGCTTTGCTACGGGCACATGTGAACAAGGGCAAAGAGGGGATGGGTTATGCAACTGCACAAGGAGGGAGCAGTTATTACCACTGCAGCCTTTTACCTGTTCTACAGGCGGCAATACCCACCTCCAAAGGCCCTGATGTCTGGTGCAAGGCTAAGTCAGGCTGAAGTCCCTGCCTGGAGTAAAGCAGCTGCCCTGAGCACGGGTCTCTGACACCTCCTTGCTCAGAAGTCCCAGTCTCTAAGAGATTCTGGACTGGGTGTTCTTCATCCCTCTGCCTTTCCTGTTGAAGATATTCTTGTTTAAATACTGATTGAGCCAGAAGACAGCCCTCTCCATCCTGCTGAACTACAGTACTATTCCAGAAGATGAGATGCCCACATTCCCCACCTTTTGGGAGGCACTATGAGCTTATGTCAGGAGAAGCCAACAGGACGCTGCAGGCTGAGAGCTACTCTCACACAGTGGGTGGGTCCTCTGTGTCCTGCTACCCACAGCCACACTCCAGGCAACCAAGAGGCAGGGCTGCATCTTCTTTTGCTGTGTGGGAGTTTATCTTGGTTATTCTACACTCTTGAGACCAGACAGAGCAGTGCAATTTGTAGAGCAATACCTTCTCATGCGTATTTGTAAAGCTAATTCCATTTTTTTTTCTTGTTTCCTTCCCAGCTAGAATAATTCAGGAAATGCAGTACTAATAATGTGAGAATAGTTTCAGGACAACTAAATCCACATTTCCAGAGTATGTATTCTTCTCTACAAAAGTAATGATTGTTCAGGTCTATTCATGAATACAGACTTGCAGAATTAGTTCCATAAATCTAGGAAGGAATCATTTCAAACCCTCTATAGAAACAGAGGAATTGTTGGTTATAAAAAACCGATCCAAAAAATAAGATGAGACACAATTGGAAGTGCTTAGAAGTTAATGAAGAAAATGTTATTTGCATGAGTTCCAGCCTCATTGATATTAACTGAAACACAACTTCATTCAGCAAGCTTTTTCCTGATCCTATTGTATTTGCCAGTGGGTTTGCTTATGCAAAGAGGATGTGCTGCCTATTAAAGAGCTGTCTTTGCCTGTGTTATACTGGTAAGGGAATCCACTCAGCCTGTGGTGTGGGATTCATGATGTGCTCCATGTGGCTAAGTGTGGGACACATGCTTGGTAAAGAGCAGGCTCTGTCCCCAAGAAGCTCCCAAGTGGAGTTCATGATGGGATACAGGGCAGCAGCTAAGTCAGTGCAGAGAGTCTGGACAACTGCCAGCATGAAAGGCTTGGATGTGTCTGGACCACAAAATCACCTTGCTCCTAAGAGAACTGAGCAGTAGTATTTAAATATGCCTATCCAGAGAGCCACAAAAATGCAGGAAATGTGAAGGGAAGAGGAGCTTTGATATAAAGATAAAATATTGTCAAGGCAATTAAACTGGGGTGAGAGCATGAGGAGAGGAATCAAGATTGCATAGTAATACAGGTGACTCCAACCAGCACTGCTACTTCACTTTCCAATAAAACATGACCAAGAATCTCCTTTATTTATAAGAAGATAGAGTTGAAAGGATAAAAGGAAATACTTTTTCTGGCCATGCATGTTGTACTTTCAGAGGGCTCTATGTCACAGTGTGTTACTGAGACAAACAGTTTAGATTGAATGTGTAATAGACATGGGATTAAATTTACCTTTGCTGTAACTCAAGGAATGGACCATGTCTTAATAAAGTGTGAATAGTGGCATTTGCAGTTACAGTACATAACACTAGCAGTGCATGTGGCTTCAAATCCCTGGATGGCCAGGATGAGAGCACAAGCACTCTCAGTGCCCAGCTTCATGGCATGAGATAAACAGCCATGAAAGGGGCCGAGCAAGTTATCCCTACTGGCATGGTATTTAGGTGAATTAGGAAGTGTTTTACACCTGCCCTTCAAGCATTCACTATTGTTAACTGTAGATTTGATATTGGACTATGTGGGCAATTATTCCTAATTCAGTAGTCCTTTTCTGTCTGTTTCCCAATAAGCTGATCCCAGGAACTTTCTGCACAGCTTCTCCCAAGTGGGTTTCTGATAACATTTTGTCAGAAGGGTGATGTGGTTGACTATTTTATTTCTGTTGGTGTCTGATGGACAGGGTAGGCTTTGTTAGATTTCTGCTGTGACAGAAGAGGATTTTGTGGGGCATGGACCAAGGAAGTATTGTTTCTTCTGATGAACAAGTTGCCAGCAGCCAAACAAAACATTACAAAATTAAACAGGACAGGCCATGTGCTGCACTTCAAGAGGCTGGTCTTGTTTTGACAAGAATATAAAGCAAATGTTGGTGCAGAGGACAAATCAGAGAGAACAAAAGCTGCCTCTCCAGATTTATCAGAAATAAAATCTGTCTGATGGACATCCCTACATGCAAGACCTCTCTTTCATTGTAGGTTCTTGAGGAGGGGATGTTGCCCTCAGAACCCACTGCCAGGTGAACTAAACTCTGTTTAGTCCATGAGTTTTGATCATACAAATCAGAGATGTACCACTTCATTAAATGGAAGGTAGCGCTGTTCTCAGATCTGGTTGCCTGCTCCATCTTCCTTGGCATTTCATTCTCACTGCCAGGTCACTTGTAGCTCATCTGGCCCCACTGTCTCATGCTTTAAGGCACATGAAAGAAACCAGGTCTGCATCACTGAAATGCTGACTGTTATTTAACCAGAGAGGAGGGAACTGCTCTGCTCTTTCTGTTGCCCTAGAAGGTCTCAAGAAGTATTAGATGCCTGTGGTCTTCCATGGACTGACCATGCTGGAATCAGCAAGATAAGTGACTATTAAAAGGAACATTTTCAAATTCTTCTGTGTGTTACCCCTACCACTGCTACTGAAGTGGGTCACCTTGCCTCCAGCCTGTGTCCTAGCTGGATCTCTCCATCTACCTGTGCCCATCTTGCCCTCAGCTCTTCCTGCTACCTGATGCATGAGATCTGCCAGTGGTGCAGGCCTCAGGAGCCCATTTCATGCCATCCCACACACTAAGCTGCTCCAGGCAAAGCTTTCACCTGGATGTCCATGGTGCAGAACCAAGGTGTGAGTAGAAAACAGCTGCCATTGCTTCCAGTGTTGGGTGACATTGACATAATAGCAGGGGATGCTCACAAATTAGGAATTGGCCAGAGTTGAGCCCCATTGTTAGTTTCATTTGCATCGGGACCACAGAAAGGGAAGGCAAATGGTGGAAAAGGACTGAAGGAAAGGTGACTTGAGATGCCCTCAGTGGTAATGATGAACTAGTCACCAGGCAGTTATGAGGATCCATCCCCATGAATTTACTATCAGTCAGACTTCAGAATAATGTCTTCCAACGTGACCCTGATGATTCTAAGGTCTGGACAGTATTCAAGATGGGAAAGTAACAAAAGGAAGGTGTGTGTACAGCTATAATAAAGAGAAAAAAGAGGAAATACAGAACGTGGCTTTCATCATCGATGGGATATACTGCCTGTCCCCATCCTCCATGACATAAACGTGCAATCTTCCCCGAGGACACTTTTCTTCAAGAGGGAAAAAAACCAGATGGGCTGATTTTTTTTTTATTGCTAAGAGCTGCACGATGCAGTATTTATTTAGATGAATATAAACTGCAGCAAAGCCAAGTCTGGAAGATAGAAGGGTCATTCTTGTATTTTAAAGATGAGAGGAAGTGGTGAGCAGTCTGGAAACAACACAGAGTTAGAGACGCTTCTTTTGGAGGATTTCTAAAGAAATAAAGTAGTTTTCATTGTCTGACAAATTTCACTGACCTTTCAGTGGAGACAAATCTGTCTTTCTATCTTTTATTTGATCTTGTACATAGATCAGCCTTTTCAGCTATTATTTCAGCTCTTGGAAAGACATTGCAAACCTAGCTGTGATGACAGGCATTTGAACTCAAAATGATCTTTTTCTTTTCCTGAGATGCAAGTATTAAGCTTCATGAAATGATTGACTTCACAACACAATGCATCACAAGATGCTGGTCTGTCTCCAGAAACTGGCCTGCTGGCTTCCCTTCTCTTACTGTGCAGCCATTCTCTATCCTACTCTCTGCTTTCTTCACACTACTCTGTCTGCTTTTCTTATTTCATTGATAGGAATTTCACCTGACCGTATTTTTGCAGCTCTCCCTAGTTACGGCTGTTGTGCTGAGTTTAATTGCAGTGCCTCAGACAGCTCATGTTAGGAAAAGGGCCAAAAGGGCTGTCTCCAGTTGACAACTCCAATCCCTTGCTCTTACAGGCAAGTGCGCCCTGTCACATCTTTCACAAATGCAACAAGCTCCATCATCAAAAAGCTTTTAAAGTAACCTTTTTAGCAGGTTGTCTTTCTGGAAGCCTGTTCTCCACTCTTCCTCCCCCACCTTGGGTGTTCTGATTATTTGTACATCTCCCATTGCGCATTGCTTTGTTTTCACAAAGACGGATAAAGAAATGGCTTCTTAAAACCCCTCCTTTTAAAAGTTTGACACATAGTTAATTCTTTGTTGTTGGTGATTCATCTCCTGGCAGAGCATTCAGTGCAGGGTAATATGGAGCAATCAAAGCTTATGTTGATTTAGTCTCAATACCAAATCAATGCCGAGGTACACAACTTCTGGTCTGCTCTCTAATATATCAATAAAGGCTACAGGATGAAATGTATCCTGGCATTTGAATAGAACTTAACAACTACCTCAGCACTGTGGTATCTCACTACAGAGAGCTGAACTTCACCCACAGAGAGCACATTCTGATGTGTGTAATACTTTGCCTTGGGCTTTTAAAGACCATTTGCAAGCATTGCAGAGCCAGACTTTCTCTAGAGTTAGAGAAACATACGCTACATGTGCTAATGCACCATAAATCAGTGTTCACTAATACTCCAAGGCTTTTCATGCTGCAGAAAGTTTCTAGAAAGCAGATAAGAGAGAATTTATCTACAATCAAGGGAGGTGTGAGACACAGGCTGGGAAACAGCTCCAGAAGCTCAGAACTTGCCTGACCTGTTTATGCTTTTAGGTTTTGGAAGTGCCCCGACTTCAGGCCATCATAACCTGAAACTCATAACTTTCTAGGGATAACACTGATGGAATATTCACACTAGCTTAGCATTTCAAATGTGCTCAGGTTGCTGGACAGTTTCTAATTGGCCAACAGAAAAATAATCAATAATAAGAGTGCAACCAGCTACAAATATCTGTTACCAATATTATGTGTCTGGGACGCATACATCATATGCTGTCATGTTCCAGCTTGGTGTTAAGTCAATATCTAAACCAGATGCACTGGTGGCATATGATGTTTTTGTAACAAGCTACCCAAATAGAGTAATGCTCTTGGTCTCACTGTGAAGAAGACACATGGGAACTCATCAAGAAACCACTCCCTTTTGTAAAGGCACATGGTACATGACCATTCACAATCAGCTATTCATTACAGATGCTTTTGGAACAGTGAACAACTGGAAGAAATGAGAGATAGTATCTGCTTCTGTGCACAGTGACAGGATGAGAAGGGATACCCTGTCCTGCTTGTGAAGAGGAACACACTTCCTTTTGCTACGTGGTCCATCACTGCAAAGGAATTTGGAACTCGACTGGGTGCATGCATTTTAACTGCAGAAAACAAAAAATTCAGCCAAAGGATCTTAGGAAAAAAAAACCCTGACAAACCAAACAACAAGTGAGTAAAGTTGGTCCAGGATTTTAATTAAATGGCAACAATAGAAGATACCAAAACTGGCACATTTTTGTGGGCAGAACTAACATTTTCAGAAGAAATCCATGTTAGACTTCAGGGGATTATGTCAGACAAAAATATTTTTTTGTTGTCTTTGGTTGTTGAAAGCCAAATGCAATTATATTTTGTAGGAGCTGTGTACTGAAAATTGAAACTCAACACTGGAAAACTTTCCTTTGCATTCAAAGTAGTTTTTCTTCAGGTTCCTCAACAAAAACATAAAAATCCCTTAAGTAAAAGCTTCAGTATAAACTTTGCCAGACTAAACTTGCAGAAACAATGACCAGTTGAGGTTGCAATTCATATGGCTATTCTCAAGGTCCAAGAGCTCTTTATACGACTGTAGCTGAGTGGTCAGTACAGGGTCACAATGTCTGAGATCATATGCAGTCCATGCAGAATCCCTTACACAGGATGTCAGGGTTACAGCACAAAAGACATACTTTCTCTCCTATTAAAGGAAGTTTATATAACTAAGTCAACAGAAAAATAGAAGCACAGAATGATGAAAAAGCCTCAAAGGATCAAGGATGAAATGAACAAACAAGTCTACCCTACCATCCATAACAGTGCGTATGAAGACAGTAGCGACTTACTGCATTCCTCAAGACATAAGAACCGCAAATCCACATATGACAGTGCCACCATCAGTGTGAGACAGCTGACTTCTTTACAGCCTTCTTTTCTACAGTCTCCAGCAGGGCTCTTTGTGTTCTTCAGGGACCAGAAATTTCTGTTCAGCAGAGCCCTTGCATATGAGCCTTACTGGAGGTTAACAGTAAGTATGGCCACCAGTATTTTCATTAACACTAATGAATGCGAGGAGATACCTGAAATGAAAAAGATGCTTTGCAGAAATAAGATTGCAGAACAGAGTGTGACAAAGGAGCCGCACTGACATGAGTGCCTGGGTATTGATGCCTGGAACTTGCTACATGGGACTTAGGCACAACCAGACAGCACTGCCTGCCTGCCTGCCAGGCACATAGGTGCGATGGAAGATCTATTTAAGCATTGTCTGACTCTCACAAATTCTAGTTGGGATTCCAGAGAAAGGAGATGCTCTTCTACATTCCACAGACAGAGGCAGAGGAATTGCATGTACGTTTCCTCAAAGCCAAGCATAATGTCCGTATCATTCCTACATCTTGGGATCAGTGCTAAACTTCAAATGAATTAGATATACTTCTCTTGTTACTGCATGGGATCTCGCTAAATAAGCCTCTAGAATTTTGTGTGTGGAGAAAGCCTTTAAAACAAGTGACGGTCATAACCATTTTTGAGGGACTAAAACCAACATCAGCTATTAAAAGTTGTAGAATCCCTCCTCTCTTTTGCTCCCCTTTCCTTCCCCTATACTCTCCTTCCTCAAGACAGAGAAACGGGACTGTAGATTTCTGATCCATTGATGATTTTACTGGAGGTCTCTCTACCCATTCATGAGAACTATCTATATCGCTTCTGAGGTTTTTGTGCTAAAACCTTTAGCATTTCAACCAATCCAAGGCTGCTCTTTTTTTGTTTGTTTGTTTGTTTTGGATTGGTTTGGTTTGGTTTGGTTGGTTTGGATTTTTTTTTTTTGCTTGAGGAGTTATTTCTTTGAATTGGGGATAGTCTATTTCTCACTGTGTGTTTATACAGTGCCAAAGACAATGAGGCTGTTCTTGATTAGGCACCACCATTAACAAATCCAACAGCAAGAGTATGGACAGCCTGCTCTCACCTTCAGTTTGACAGGGAAGGTTTGTAAAATATCCAATGGTGATTCCTCTATAATATGAAACAACACCCTTCTTCAACATCAAAAGTTAGAATATCTTTATCTGAAAAACTTCATTTGCATCATAACATCTGCACACTGTGTTCTGCTCAAAGGGAGAAGCATGTTTATGAATGCCAGCGAAGAGCTCACTCACAGATATGAATACGAATAGGTTGTTCCACGCAGGTAACTCACCTCTTACGTTGTCAGACCTGGTAACCCTGGGTAATGATGATAGCAATCAAGCCTGTATTACACACGTAAACCTGGGTACCAAGGTCATCCGTTAACTTACACCATCACAACCAAGCATGGGTTTTCAATGATTGTGGGGTCATTGGCCACAGTTAGATCCTGTCAAACAAAAATATAAAACTACAGGCCACTGAAAAGGCTGGGATTGCCATGAGAGGCTCTAGGAGCATTTGCTACAGAAAAAAAAGTCATAAATCTGGGGTTATTGCTTTGCTATATCTGGCAAAACTTTCCTTTAGAACAAAACTATCAGTTACAAAGGGCATTTGCAGTAGATGGTGAAGGATCTCAGGTGTTTCTGTTTCGGGGAAACAGGTGACTTGTCAGTCAATAGTCCCTTATTGTCACTGATATCTCTCATTCCACTAAGCATCAGTCCTGATTTGTCTCTCCCCAAATGACACAGTGGCTAGATTTAGATGGTGAGTACACATCCTATCTATCATAAGTCCTATAAATAGTTGTCATATCCATGTACAGTATCTTGCTGGACTATTTACAGCATGATCTGAAGCCCCTTGAAGCCAATGAAAAGGATGCCATTTACTTTACAGGGCTTTGGATCAACCATTATTAACTCCTTGCTTCTAGGGTATGTGACCACACTCTCCCAGGCCTATGTGCATGGTGAACCACAGTCTGTAATAGGCTTCCGTTAGGGCCTACTGCATTTTCTGGCTATGCATAAATGATCTCAATGGGAAAGAGGAGGAAAAAAAAGCACAGGATGAAGGGAGATGGGACAGAAGATATACATCTTCTGCTTGGGTGCATTTTCCTGCCTATGATAAGGGAAAGATTGAGAGAAATTAAAATGGAAGAAGGCAAGGTGAGAGCATGTTAGGAGATATCCAGTGGGAGGCATCAAGCTTTGTGATTTGAAGTTTGTTGTCTGCATTGAGATACCCTGGGTGAGTCTATTTCCCATGTCTTCTACCTCCAAAAGCGAACAGCAAGTCCTGAGATGGAGTCTGCTCTCAGTCCTTCTGCATGGCCCATGTACCAACAGAATCAGGCTCTGAAAAGTTCCTTCAGCAAAACTCTTGCAGCAGATAACATTATGCTTTCTATAGCAGCGGAGAGAAGGAACAGAAAAAATGTCCCAGCTTGGATGACTGGGTGATGGGCTGTTCTGTCACTCCACTTTCAGCCCTGGCTTACTCATATACTCTATCATAACCAGCCAGTGAAATCAGCATTGTACCTGGGCAGTGACTAAGGGCCCTACTAACCTGGAATGATCCTTGTATTTGGTGCTATAAAAACACAGTGAAAGGACAGTCCCAGCTTCAGGAAAATTGCAATCCAAATATAAATAAAAGGCAGCACTTCAGGGAGAATGTGTCAAAAATAAGACTATTTTGCCCAGCACACTAGTCAGTAACTCTCATCTTTATCCAATACCTTGTAGGCAAAGGGGGGTTTGTATGTTTGATATAAAGGAGGGAATAGGGAATATTTTCCCTGCTCTTCTTCCCAAGCATCAATGAAAAAACAGAGACGAGCATGCTGCAAAAATCTTCATTTCTCTGTAGCTCAGTGTTTTAAAGCAAATGGGGACACTTTGCATAACCCAACCTCAGTAGGTGGGAAGGAGGCAGCTGATAATGAGGAAATCAATATCAGCACCATGGGCCCCACCTTGGCATGGAACTGCAGAAAGGCCAAAGGGGCCAACAGGGTCTTGTTGGTGGGACCAGGGCACTGTGAAGAACCTCAGTGTTGTGCTCATCCCTCTCAGAGTGCAGGAAGTGAAGCCCAAGGTGGGTGAGGAGACCCCTACCTCCTTCATGTAGGCAGCACGTGCATCAGATGCAGGTATGTGTGGACTCAGCTTCATCAGGTCCAGCTTCAAGTCTATGGGCTGGAAATCATGTGGATTCCACAATTACCCCTTACCTCATCTCTGAAGTCTGTTCTTGGGGAAAGGGAGAAAGAGAGTAGGAAAAGGCAGCAAAGAAAGTGGGGATGGCTGAGGGTGGGCAGAAAGGAACAGCAGTGCCAAGTCAGAAGAGCCACAAATTTTCACTTCAAGTTGTAGCAAGAGATGACTGACAAAATCCACAATGAACCTGAGAGAGCTGGAACCAGCTGCAGGTGGAAAGGACATGTAACAGGGTGAACAGCTTGCCTCTCCAGGCAGGAGCAGAAGCTGGCAGCAAGCAAAAATCCTGAAAGGCAGTGCAAGAGGTCAAGAAAACAGACCAGGAAGGAGGAGTGGAGGGAAGGGATGCAGGTGTGCTGGCTGCTGTGGAGAAGGTTGTGTGAACTCTTTCCTCCAGGCCTGGCAAACCTGCCAGAATCTGAATTGGTTTGTGCCCTGAAGCAGGAGCATTAACTTCTTTTTCTGTTGCAATCTTAGCTAGACTAACTTCATATATTATTATTCACACAAATATCTAACAAAAGATATATTGTGAAGAAGCTGAAGTAGAGCTCTGAAGGTGAATTATATGAATGTTTTTGTTGAGGACTCAGCAGAGTTTAGGTCTTTTCATGCTAATTTGTCCTGTAAATGAGACAAGATGGACAAAAAAGGGTGAACAAATAAAAATTTGTTATCCAGTTGGAGGTTGTGCCTCAGCAAGCAGGAGAAGGCAGGTAGCTGGACAAATCCCTTGTTGCCAGTGTCGCCATTTATCCCTGTCCATTGACAGGAGACACCACTCCCTCTTCCAGAACCATGACTCATCAGTATTTCTTTTTTGTGGCAAAAAGTGGCTGCAGATACATAGCATCTATGCGTGGGACTTTTCAGGAAATGAGAGCCCAAACCTTGGATAAAACCAAGCCAAACCTGAGGCAGTGTACTCAGTAGCAGTTCTGCAGAACATCTGCCTTAGTTTCTGGAGAAATATGAGATCTGAGTCTTTGCTGACCTTCTTGAACCCATGCAACGAAGTAGGAGAGGGAGATGAATTGTTACCACAGAAGACTTGGTTCACTGCCTCTAATAATGAAGAAGCTACTTGTTCATCAGCCAAATGGAAAGAAAGAAAAAATGATCACCAAATGTTTTGGTTTGGAGACAGAAACAATTTTCTTCTCTGGCTTCTTTGTTTTGTTGCTAAAATATTTTTAAAATTTAGTCCAGTCACTGGAAGTCTTTAAGTCAACTGAAAGTACAGTATGGTGATGAGCAAGTGCCATCTTAAGCTAACAGTTTGTCCAACTCCCAGATCGGAGCTTGCACCTCCATGCACTCAGCCCAGCAGTGAGTAGCTCTCTTGGACTTCTGCTGATAGAGCTCAAATTTGCAAAATTCTCAGAGTTCCTCTGTGGATCAGAGCTTATACCTCAGGTGACTCCCCTTCCCATCCTGGCATGTTCTAATCACCAAGCCAGAAAAGTAAGCCCTTGCTGTACTAGCAAAACTTGAACTGCTCCAAAAAGAGGTAAAACAGAAATGCCAGTTTGGACACCCCTTATCTCTGTGGCTTCTTGACAAGGGAGAGATCCCAGTTAACTGTCACCTGGTCCTATAGGACATCCCGTTTCCTCAGCAATGAGCTATTCACAAGAAAGATTTCACCATTCCAGAGGCTGCTGGAGGATGATTTGTGTCCTCCATTCTGCTCTATGCCTTTAGGCTTTCATTGTGTTATTTTCTGCATGCATAGTCCAGAGTTTCTCTAATCGTACTTATGCAACTCTCAGAGAGTGTGCTTGAAACCCAAGTCCCGGAGGAAGATTTAATGATAAAGTTTAGAAGGCGCTTTTCTTTTAACTTCAGCTCCTCCTCCCCACATGCCTTTGCTCTGGGCCGACATTAGGATGGTCAGTTTAAAAGCAGGGAACACAGCCAGAGTAGTCATCAAATCCAGCCTCAACTACAAGGCAAGAGCTCTTCAGCAGACTCTCATGAAAGAAAGCTCTTCCATTGACACGACCAAGAGTTTAGTTCATGGATCACCAGATGTAGTTGCAACCTCTGTCTCATGAGTCCCATTCCAGATACAAACAATTCTGCCATTGGTGGCTATGCCATGATAATACACACATTAAAAACCTTCCAGGTACAGCTAATTTGGTAGCAAAGGTCTATGTTTCTGTGTCTACAGCCCAAGGTAGGAGATCTCTGTAAGTGTAGCAATTAGGAAAAGATGGAAACAAACAAACAAACATAGAAAAATAGTGCTGCAGTGCCTAAAGGAAGCAGTTTTAGGAGTGACCTAACTGTATAAACCTGTCAAAGCAGTTAAGTCACCTGATGGTCTATTAAAGTGGATAGAGGTGTAAATAAGTGGATAGTGGTGTAGAGCAGATAAAGGTAGTTTATTTTTAGTGATGCAGGATTCTTCTTATCCCCTCCCCTCCCTTCACCTCTCTTCTTTCTTTTTGTTAGTTCCAATACTTGGAAAATGCATCTGGATTCCCTAAGGTTGCTAGCATTTGTGCTATGACATTTGGGTAAATATTTTCATATCGCTTTCAGACAGCAAAATATTCTATTTCCAGGGTGAGCAAACTCCACAGTTCTGGATGCAACCCCATTTGTCAAGGTCCACAGTCAGAAAGGACAGGAACACACCCTTATTCTGTCCAAAAGGTCTTCTTTATGCTAGCTGCAGGCTGCTCCAGGAATCCTGGTTTGGCTTTTCCCTCTCACAACTTCCAGGGTAAAGACCCTGAGATTAGCTCAGTTGGTTAGAGCATGGTGCTAATAACACCAAGGTTGTGGATTTGATCACTGTATGGGCCATTCACTTAAGAGATAGACTCAGTGATCTTTGTGGGTCCCTTCCAACTCAGAATATTCTGTGATTCTGACCCTTGCTCCTTTCCATGCAGCCCTCTTCCCTGTTTAGTACTGGAAAATACAACTGTGCTTACCACAGGTGCTGAGGTTGGCTGCCTAACGCCACACAGCACCTTGACAGGTTTCATTTCAGGTGCCTGATGAACTCACACATGGCAAGCTTTACTCTGCTTAATTGTCAAGCCTTGCTATAATAAAGTGGAAAAAAATAGCTTTGCTCAGATGACTCAGGAAACCAGTATTGAGACGGAGAATGTCTCACCACTGGGTTACCAGATAACATGTGAGTTAGGTGTGGTTTCATGACCACTTTGAGCCAATCTAAGTCCGGCTTTTGCCAAAATATGTTGGAATTGTTCTGCCCCTGTCCATGAGTTCCCACCCCTTCCAGCTATAAGGCTCATGCATCTGGGAAATTGAGCACATCAGGCTGATCCAGATAAATGCTCCACCCAGCAGAAAACACACAAAAAAGGGAAGAGTTCCCTCATCTGTCTGAATCCCCTGATCTGTCTGACTGCTCAACCACAACGATAACCAAGGAGCACAGGTGGTGAGGTGGGAACACATGATGCAGGGCTGAGTCAGTCCTTTCAGATGCAGTACAATTGTCTTAAGCCAATGATGAAAAGAGAGAGAAAATAAAAAATATCTTTTTCATCTAGGAATTAAAAGACTATCCATTTGTCATCATTAGAATGTCTCATGTCTTTACAATAATTACTCCAAAGCTTAAGGATGGGGCTCATCTCTGCTCATTTATCCAGCTAGTTTAAGCTAGTTTCTCAGATTCCTCTGAGAAGTGGGTAGAGAAGTTTCCAAAGCAGGATGTATCTCATACAAAGATGGGTGTTTTAGGGTTCTGAGACATCTGGAGATCAAAGAATCGTGGAATGGTTTGAATCGGAACAGACTTTAAAGATCATCTAGTCCAATCCCTCTCCCATGGCCAGGGATACCTTTCACTAGATCAGATTGCTCAATGCGCTGTTCAACCTAACCATGAGCACTTCCATTGATGGGGCATCCACAACTTCTCTGGGCAAGTTTTTTCAGTGTCTCACCACCCTCATCATAAAGAATTTCTTCCTTATATCCAATCTTATTCAACCAGGGGACTGGACCCAGCCAATGTAGGTTTACAAATGGCAGGTCCTGCTTGACTGACCTGATCTCCTTCTATGACAAAGTGACTGACTTAGCAGAGGAGAAAAAGGCTGTGGATGTTGTCTACCTAGACTAAAGTAAAGCGTTTGACACCATCTCTCACAACATTCTCCTGGAAAAACTGTCTGCTTATGGCTTGGATGGGTGTACTCTTTGTTGGGTTAAAAACTGGCTGGCTAGATGGGCTTAGTGAATGGCAGTGAATGGACTTACATCCAACTAGCAGCTGGTCACTAGTGGTGTTCCCCAGGGCTCAGTATTAGTTCTGGTCCTGTTTAATATCTTTATTGATGATTTGGATAAGGGGATTGAGTGCATCCTCAGTAAGTTCACAGACGACATCAAGTTAGGTGGGACTGTTGATCTGCTGGAGGATAGGAAAGCTCTACAGAGAGATCTTGGCAGACTAGATCAATGGTCTGAGGACAACTGCATGGGTTCAATAAGTGCTGGGTTCTGCACTTGAGTTGGAGCAACCTTATGCAATGCTACAGGCTTGGGGAAGAGTGGCTTGAGAGCTGCTCAGCAGAAAGGGATTTGGGGGTGCTGGTAGACAGCTGGTTTGATATGAGCCAGCAGTGTGCCCAGGTGGCCAAGAAGGCTAAGGGTATCCTGGCCTGTATCAGAAATAATGTGGCCAGCAGGACTAGGGAAGTTCTACTGTAATTGGCACTGGCAAGGCTGCACCTCAAGTACTGTGTCCAGTTCTGGGCTCTCACTCCAAAACAACCATTTAAGTGCTGAAGCGTGTCCAGAGAAGGGTAACAGAACTGGTGAAGGGTGTAGAAAATATGCCCCATGAGCAGCAGCTGAGGGATCTGGCGTTCTTTAGTCTGGAGTAGAGGAGGCTGAGGGGGAACCTTCTCACTCTCTACAACTACATGAAAGGTTGTAGGGAGGTGGGGGCCAGTCTCTTCTGCTGTGTCTCAAATGAAAGGACAAGAGGAAATGGCTCTGAGTTGTACCAGGGGAAGTTCAAATTAGATATTAGAATGCATTTTTTCACTGAAAGAGCAGTTAGGCATTGCAATAAGTTGCCCAGGGAGGTGGTGAAGTCACTGTCACTGAAAGTGCTCAAGAGGCATCCGGATGTGGCACTTAAGGATACAGTTTAGGGGTGATAAGGTGGCATTGGGTTGATGGTTGGACTAGATGATCTTGAGGGTCTCTTATTAACCTTGATGACACTGTGAATTTACCATCTTTCACTTTAAAACTGCTACCCTTTCTCCTCTCACTACAGGTCCTGGTAAAAAGTCTTTCTTATAAGCTTCCTTTAAGTATTGAAAAGCAACATTAAGGTCTTTCTGGAGCCTTTTTTCTTCAGACTGAATAACCCCAACTCTCTCAGCCTTTTTTTATATGAGAGTTGCTCCTACTCTTTGACCAATTTTGCCCCTCCTCTGGACCTGCTCTAACAGCTTAGATACTCTTGACTATAAATTCCAGCTCCACCTCCAGGACAGATGCATTTCACATCCCACCTTGTTTTTGGCTGGAGTCTGGCTCTGAAATTTTTACTCTCTGACGACCAGGCTGAACAGTGCAGGCATACTCCACTTTGATGTATTCCTGATGTATGCGTGTTCCCCTCCATCTTTCCTCTCCTGCCTCTGCACAGGCCTCACATTTTTCAGTCAGCTTTGGCTCAGAGTTGTAAGGCCAGCAGCAGGTTCACAGAGGTAGGGTTTATCACATCATAGTCATCACCCCAACAAGAATATGACATCATAAATGGCAGCTTTGTTGTTTCCTGCTTTTTGTCTGCAGTAGAATAAGCAGAGACAAGTGCTGGGCAGGAGGCACCCCAGCTTGCTTTCTGAGCTCTGCCTGGGCAAATCAGACAGAAGTGTATCCTCCCAGAAAGCAAATTATTTGGGAGAGTAGAGGGAAGAGATATTATTTTATTAACAATTTTTTACAGACCTTTTCCTTCCGGAAGTCCTTTTCTGCTATCTTAGGGCAAGGTCTAAAAGTGTTTAACTTAAAAGATCTGGTATGGAGATTTTGAACATAAAGACTTAATTAAATGAGGTGTTTGGGGAGTTTAATATTACATCTTTGCTGATGGCTGGCTGATTGTTTTACTTGCCTTTGATCAACTGTGTGAGTGGAGGGTCATCCCAATCACTGCGGGCCTACAGTATCCGTCATCACCCCTCAGTCCTATTTGTCTTGCGTGTGTATGCAGAAGGCCTGCTTTTGATGAACTGTGAAAAGAAAGATGAACTGTTGTAATGAAAACATTCCCTCCCCAAGATCCTCTTTAGACAACGTTCAATTGGTTTGACCTTGTCCCCTCTTGCGGAGGACGGTAATGACTCCTGCAGATGGCTGGGTCATTCCTTGGACACTTGGGAGCGAGGGAGCTGGTTTCTCCATCTGTGTTAGCTCTCCAGCTATGCAGGCTGCAGCTGGGAAACGCAAGAGTAGGATGAGTAGAGCAGCATGGCTAGACATACCTGAGGTAGCTGACATCTAGCCAGTTGGAATCTTCACAGAGGTTCTGGGATTTATACTCAAGGGACCTCACCTAGGCTTGTTTTACTCATGGCATGCACATGAACTAGCTAGACAGAGAGAGATGGATCTCTCAGGGTGGCAGTTTCCTTTTTGGGGTGAAGTCTTGGCCCAAAGGAAGCCATTCAAGATGCCAGCCTGTCTTCATTGCCCATCTGACTTGTAGGCAGATACAAAGGCACAAATACTAGTAAATCATCTGTTAGCTGAGCTAGTGGTCTCCTCCTTAAAGCACTCTTCCTCCCAAAGAGGCAGCCTTCTTTGATTATGTCACATTTAGAATAGTGACATAAAAGCTGATGATGAACACAGCCTTCATGTTCATTCTCACAGTTTTAGGGAAATGAAATTTCTGGATGAGCACTGAGGAGATGTGCCTGTCCCTCTGTCAGTTGAAAAGGGGACTACACTGGAAATGTTTGCCCATTTGTCTTCAGGGTATGAGAACAGAAAGACTTTTCTGTACTTCTATTGCTTAGTAAGAGACAGTGGAAAGAAACAGCTCTATGTATTAGAAAAATGGAACAATATTTGGAAACTAAGCTGGTACCTTCATTGTTAGAGGCATCAAAGGGCACATGAACCCTTATACGAACTCTTAGTAATGACCTATGCATGGTCTGAAGAGTTGGCGAACTTAAGCAAAGAAGAGAAAGAATAAATAGTGCCAAGAGAGCACACAAGAGAGAGACCTCTGAGTCTACTCTGATGGCCCTTGAAATACTTGACTTTAGATGTGCTCAGTCTCCTCTTCCACCTGAATAGTCTGAGGATGTCATGACACATCAAGTTCTCACAACCTCATAAACTGGTCCACAGATCCTCGGGCAGCACTGTCAAACCTGCTTTAAGGCAATTTATCTCTTTTAAAATGCACTTATCCCATCCTTCTGTGGCTGCTCCAAAAGGAGCTGCAGTTACTTTATTGACGTAAGTCTTGCCTGTGGAAATATGCACAAATAAAGTGTACGTCTACTGGCTTAATCCTTCTGGGTTCCTCATACTTCCTTCATTTTAGGAGTTTCATGAAAATGCACTCATTGTGTGCATCACAGTTATAAGACACCCTGACACTTGAGCGCAGGCCAAATACTGACCGTTCTTGCTTTGTCATGCTTCAGTGAAGCAAAAATGCCACCCTTTCTCTAAGAAATAGCACAGATACCAGCATCTTGGCACCTACAATAAGAAGCCTTTTGCCAGATGCTATCTGCAGCTCAGAGTGGTAAGGGTGGGATTTTCTGCCTACCTCTGCAGCACAGGATTATGTAGGTGTGACTCATTTAATCAGTTTAACTATGTTTCCTTCCATTTAGGGTGTCTTAGATATTACTGCCTTGGCTGGCCTCGCTTTCTCATGACCTCTGGCAGAGGCACCTGACAATTTAGCCTCCTGGAGGACTGCAGCCCTGTCATTTACCTAAAGTTAAGGCTCCGTACTGGGGTATTCCAACTTTACTGGTCCCAGTGGGATACGAGAGAAGCCAGAATGCTTTCTTCTTTTAACAGCCCCATGACTTGCTCCATAGTGTGCCAAATGCTACAATCCTCCATAACTATACTGGATGAAGAGTGCTCCCTGCTGAGGTGTGCAGATTTAGCTACATTCATTCAGGCAGAATTCCTCAACAACCTTAAAAGTTGTTTAGTCTCAGCAAGATCTGCAGTATTAGGTGTGCAGCTGGCAGGAGCAGCAGTCAAGGAAAGATCTGGCTTGGGATACCTCTGCAGATTTTCTCCAGACAAAGAACCTTACCCAAATGCCACTGTAAAAGAGAAGAGGAGGTCCCTCTGACTGGCATCTGAAGCAGTGCAATGAGGCTAAAATCCCAAGCTGGATTCATGAGACAACTGCGTAGGTCACAGCAGTTTTTTGTGCGTGTGGCAACAAGCACTGGGAGATTACTTGCTCCAGTAACTTGGGCTGGGTATTCAGGACCCAAAGCAAATAAACTAGCCGCAGTGCTGTACAAAGGCTTAATACCCTTTATTCATAAACCACCTTTCATTCAGTGGCATTTTAAAGTATTAGTACATCCTGCATACATGGAGCAGAGAGTGACGCTGAACTCAGTAACCTTTGCCCCAAGCAGTTGTGGGAGGAACAACCAGGAGTTCATAGAGAGCCTGAATGCCAGCTGCACCAGATGTATTGTACCCTGCTCTGGCGCTGTTCCTGTCCCATATAAATGGCTCCTGGCCATCTGGGATCCAGGTCATCCATGCTCCCAAAGACAACTTGGGCACACACAAGGTGACTTGTAGTCACATCAGCAGTGTTTGTCAACTAACACTCACTGTCTGGGTCTCACTGGGAGGAATACCCCAAGTATAAAAATAATTGAATACTTTGGCACCTCATCAAAGATCCCTCCAGCAAAAAACCCACAAACACTGAATGTGGACTGCAAAATTATTTGACTTATTTAATTGGACAACACAAGAAGGTTGCAATCCTGCTGCCTAGGGCATACACCTATCTGTCCTGCTAAGTATTTCTAAAGCATCTGATGGCATTGTTAGCCCAGCGTGACTTGGTGTAAACACTAGACTAGTCAGCAGGACAACTTTCTCCTCCCTCAGTGCATGTCAACAAGAACGTTCAGAAGACACGTGCAAATTTTGGGCTAGACTGACCGATGGATTTAAAAATCTGAGTAATTAGCAAAATCCATGGGAAAAAAAAAGCACTTTTGAAACCTATGGAAATTCAAATTCGTTGCTGACCTTCAAAGCTTTGCAGATGAAAGAGAAAAATATCCCCCATTTCTAGATTTTGGTGAAATTAGAAATTGCATGCCTCTGCACTCCCAGATGAATGTCAAATCTTGCACCTCATCAGCATCTATCATTATTCCTGCTTAGAAATGAGTCTGTTGCAGATGAAGTGGAAGGTCGAAGGAGGTTGCTGGCCCTTGGTCAGTGTGTGTGTCTCAAATTTAAATTCCAGAAGAGTCACAAAAGAGGACAAAAGGACATGGAAGTGCAACAGAAAGGCACTGAGCTCACAAACAGGGGAGAGTTGCTCTTTGTGGATATGTCTGAAATACCTTTTAATTCTAAACTAGCCGATGGTACTTGTGCCAGCTTAGCTGCATGGGAGATTTCTGCCCAGCAGTCCCTGGCTTGTTGAAGTGAAGATGAGCTCCAGCCACTCTGGAGAGCAGCATCATGGGTGGCCACATGCTGGGGAGCCCTAGGCCACCACTGTCATCCAAGCTTTCCTCCGTCCTGTGCTGGCCCATGACAGGGCACTCCTCTGGGCAAACGCTGGTTGCATAATGTTCCTTCATTAAAAATAGACAGTATTACAGAAAAGGAAGGGATAAAAATCCAGGCCCAATGAACCTGCTGAAAAGGCAGCTTCTCTGTTGGGTCTTAAACCTGTGCTTGCCTCACGGTGTTTATATCTGTGAGGGCGTGTGTGCTGCTGTTTTACACAGGCCTAATATACGCATGGCAGTGTGCCCGTGGTTTTTTCTTTTTATTTAATCTTTGACTTGACAGTGTTGGAACTTGCTTCCCTGTGAAACCAGAGAAGGAGGGATTGTTGTGTGCTTCAGGTTTTGCTTTTGTTCTGTTTCTACTCCTTTCATTGAGTTACATTAAAAAACTCAGCAACTCCTGCCTGCTCCTAAGTGCTGGAGTGTCTGTTTGTTTCCGTTTGCTGTGACACCAAGGTATACCTTAGTGCAAGGCCACCACACTGGCCACCACTGGAGAGATGATTTAGGACACTGCCAAGGGCAGCTGGTCCATCAGCGGGCCTTATTTTTACATCAGCTGAAACCTGCTCTTCATGCTAGTTTGCAGCTGTAACTCCCTGTAGCATTCTGTGGGTATTCTTCTGGACAGTTTGAGGATGGACAACTCCCCTAAATCTCTTCTCCCATCAGACGACAATCTGTAAAAACAGCTGGTGGCCTGGTCACAAAACACTCGCCAGAGAATTAAGAATCAGCTCTGTGACTTTCTGCAAACATAACAGAAATCACACAAAATGGAGCTGGAAGAAACTTTTATAGGTTATCTAGTGCTTCTACTGGTCTTCAGATAGGATCAGCTGTGCTGAAGGTGGTTACAGAGTTATCTCAACTGCTGCTGAAGCCTCCCCAATGCACATAGCAAACCATCCCAGGGATGCACAGATTTCACTACTGAAAAATGACTTTTAACATCTCACCTGAATTCCCTTTGTTGCACTGTGAGCCTGTTACTTCCTTTCCTGTACCCAGCAGACATGAAGAACAGCTTATCCTTCCTCCTTGGAGTAGCCTTTCACATACTTGAAGGGTGTTACCACATCTACCCATCTTCAATTTCCTAGACTAAACAAACTCAACTCTCAGTCTTTCCTCATAGCTCATGTTTTCTAGCCCTCTGATCACTCTCGTTCCTGCCTGCTGGACTCTCTCCAGTTGGTCAACATTATTCTTGAAGCTTGATGCTCACAAGTGTATGTAGATTGAGTCAAAAGGTTACGTCAGGCCAAAGGACAGAGGGAAGTAATTTCAAAGTTGAGATATCCTCGTGACCATGAATGACCTAGTCACTCCAGCTATGGCACCTCTGCAAAACTTGGCTCTGACTCCGACTGACAGTCTCACAGAGAAGCAGTAGATTAATAGATGCATATCAGCATCTCAGATTCATCCTGGAACCTAATGGGCAGCCATAGAAAGAAAAACAAAAGACCCCAAACAAACAAAACCAAACCAAGCAACCAAACAAAATAAAAACCCAAATTCCCCAAAAAAGAAAGCCTAGCAAAAAATACCACTAGAGCTGGCATAGAGGACTCACTGCATGATATTCTTTGTCATGAATATGCCATTAAAATTATTTCTGCTTCAGTTTGTGGATAGATTTATGATGAGTTGCTCTGAAGAGCGTGTGAAGAACAAAACAACCTCTAACAGTCTGTTAGCAATGTAATCAGGGACAAGCGACATCGTCCTGTTGCCACAGAAAAAGAAATTCTTCCTTTTCATGTCCCAAGGCTTATTCTCTGAGTGAGGGAATATGCTAATATGTCTATATTGCCTTTGCAAAAAGCCCAGACCAAACCCCACACTAGTCTGTACACTGAGCACAGTACAAAACCTGAGGAGAGATGAGCTTCCTCTTGAAATCATGACATATTACCCTTTGAATAGGGAGGACACTGACACAGTTTTTCTGCTCCTGGTCCTGCCATTAGCTTTGTGGCCAGCACTGGGACCATTGCAATGTACTTCATGGCATGGTGCGGACATGCCCCAAGTTGCTTGTTGGAGGAGCTCCTAGAGTTATTTTTCAAAGCAGCAGGGTTTCTGTCTAGTTTCATTGTCATTTTGCAAACTTTTTTTCCCTGGAAATTGCTCTTTCCAAATTCTAGACTTAACATCCCTCAAAGAGCTTGCCCTTTGTGAGCCAAAATCCTTAGCTTCTGTCAAGTGAAGACAATGGAAAGACGTGTTAAAACAGCCATACTGCTACACCTCAGGCAAGGCTCAGCTCTACTGTTTTCTGATGAACAGCTCAAATACATATTGGCTAGGATTTGAGCCAAGGTTTTTCAGTTAATATTTGCAAAATTTAATCACAACCGCCCAGATTTGACACTGCCTTAATCCCATTGAATTGTTCCTTAGTCTGCAACAAGCGCCTCCGGTTTCAATTAGACCATTCATGGTTATGGGCAGTTTTGAATAAGAAGGGATCAAAACCTGATTCTGGAAATCTGGTTGTAGAATCCATTAATCCCAACCAAGGCTGCATTTCAGCTGTCCAGTCCACAGCATGTTATAAAAAGAGAAGACTCAAATAAACACGGTGTTGGAAGTGTATTGGTCCGTTGTAGCAAAAGACTGTTAAGACCAAACTTGCTTGAAGGAGAAGAAGAGTGTGGACTGGCTCTTTGCAAAAAATCTCCCCATAAGCTCCCCCTTTAAATAAAGGAGAGATCAAACTGCAAAACAAGCAACACTTACCCCAGGAGGCAAGCTTGCCTCCTGAGTGCCAGATAATAATAAATGATGTGTTTGTAATCCATAGCAGAGATGCAATGGCATTTTCTTTGACATCAAATGTTAAAGAGAGAGTGAATAGTTCTCTAAAGTGCTTTTTCCAATGCAGGGTGAAAGATCTTTCACCAGAGAGAGGATGATCTCTGTGAAAGGTTGTTAGTATCTTTTCATTCCACATTAGCATAAATAACCTGACTGTGTTTATGTACCTAATACCAAATAATTTCAGGAAGAATGAGATTCAACTACGGCTAAAGTGAGACAGACACATGCAGGAAGGGGGAGAAACTGAATGTGAAAAAGTTTGGAAACAAGGGATAACTACACATTTTTGCATCAAGTGCTTTTAATTCAGCCTGAAAACTCCTTTCAAATGCAAGGAAAAAGAGGGGCAATCCCACATCCTCCTAGAGGGCAGCCACAGTGGTGTTTGGAGAGTGCTCCTACTAGTAACAGCACAGGTTGGACAGGGAAATTGGGAACTATGCACAGTGAAAGTAAATTAATTCCATCAGAACAGAACTGACTCAGTTATAATTTGATCAGATCACTCTATATCACTCCTCCACAAATACCAAATGCCAACCAGAATGACCTTCCATTCAGTTAAATAGTCTAGGCTCAATCCTGTAGCCCACCAAAGGATTAAAGGGTGGGCTTAAATTTACAGGAGGACAATTTAATTCTCTGTATTAATGCCACCTTTAAAAAAATGCAGCTGGTTTTATTTTCTAGTTATTTCCTAAGGCCACATGTTGGCTCAGCAATGCTAGGTTTCACTGAAACACCTGCTCTTTGCAGGCTCTGCAGACCGAAGGACAAGTAAATTAGGTAACTTACCCAAAGGTCACATGGTGAGTAAAGTAGGATTAGCACTCAAGTTCCTCCTGGCAACTAGTCCTGTGCTGCGACAATTAGAAAAGGTTAACCACCCTCTTTTAGCTTTTGTTTTCCATCTTCCAGAATGGGCCAGCACGTATGCAGGGCTGGGCCCTGTTACATTTCCTTTGCAGTATTTTAGAAAAAAACCCAAACAAACCACAAAAGAAACAAGGAACTCACCCCAAAAAGGGCTTTGAAAATCGTCATATCTCGTGGGATGTGGTCCTTGAGAGGGAAAGGAGCAAAACAGTGGATTAAGCTAAGCACACTGAATATGAATTCTGGAAAATGCCCCACTCCCTTGCTAATCCCCACGCACAGACCTTGCATGCTCATTGCTCTGTGACGCTGTCATGCTGCTGCCTGCTTTCTGCTCAGAGGGTGCCCTGGTTCCCCTCATCCCTCTCTCCTGCAGGAAGCTGAGATCTGGCACATATTAGTAAAGGGTCTGCTAGCTGAGTTATGGATCTCCTGCTTTAACTCCTGCTTGCTTGAGACCTCCTGCCTGAGTCCCCTGTGCCAGCACGGCCAGGGCAAGTCCGCCATTTGGCCTAAACCTTTGCAGAAACCAGCTGCATGGGAACCACTGGCCACACTGCACAGTGCTATGCAGGTCCGTGTGCCTAGTGTCATTTTGCTCCTCAGCTGGACTGGTCTGTCCATGCCATGTTTCACAGACATGCCTGGGAGCACAGACGAGCAGTTTTCTATGTATGCTGGTCCTCACTCACAGCCCACTGTTCTCTCCTCCAGCCTATCCTCACCTGGCCTTGTCTACAGCCCCAAACCCTGGTGCTTGCAGGCTGTGAAGGAGAAACAATGCTGCAAAGGAGCACAGGCCTCTGTCCCTCCCCATCCTGGGAGAAGCTTGTGCTATCCTGGGCTGACAAGCTGCCTGTAAGTCAGCTTGGGTCTGCATGGGTCAACACCCAAAAAAATGACTCATCCCTCCCAGTGAACTGCCTGAGTGCTGCAGGACAGACAGTTTTACATCTTGAGCTGGGGTCAGCTGTGAAGGGACAAAGTGCTGGCCTTCTTTTTGGGGGGCCTTTTATGCTACCTTTGGCAGGAAAGAAAAAGTAAGCTAAAGGACTTCTGGTCCTGCCAGGGCACGTGCTCCCTCCAACCCCTCCTTGGCAGAATCTAGATAACATTACCATCACAAAGAGGTTCTTGAGGTGATATTTTGGGATCACTTGGTGTGGCCTTTCCTCCACCACCATTGTAAAAAGGAGCAAATGCAAACATGACATCTCTTGGAGAGTAGTGATGGATGTTGTCTCTGGCTGGGGATGAGGTGCGTGTCAGCTGATTACACATATCTCATTCCCATACTCTGTGCCCTTAGCTCCCAAAGTCAACCCCTCAGGACTCTTTCTGTTGGCCTAAGCAGCATTCCTGGAGACAAGAGATTTGTGTTTCCAAGCAAGGGCAGCAGGCTCTCTCCAAGGAAGATGAATCTCCTCAGTCTTCCTCCAATCCCTTGAGTGCTGCATGTTCCTCCTCCTCTTGGTGGTGAGCAGATGTGAAGAACAGCCATCATATTGCTGGAGCTTGCTGACCATATTTCACCCACAGCCTTCAGTAGGAGTGATGTGGGATGACCATTCACCTGCCACAGTACCAGAAGGCACATATCACACCAGACAGCATGCCTGACTGGGGTGCTGCAGTCCCCTGTCCTGCTATAAATACAGCCTTTAGGGTAAGGGTTTGAAATGAAAAAATCCATTCACATTGCACTGTGCAATGACAGACAGTCATTTCTCTGCCCACTAGGTGCTTTAAATTCAGGTAGCTTTATCATCTGAGAATTTACCGGACCATTCATCAGAACCAGCAGTTTCAGCATCAGCCAGGAACAACCTCCAAGATCTCCTTCTAGGCTGCGAGCAGGACAACTTGACTTTAAAAAGTCAGCTCGTATTTACCACGGGTTAGAAAGAGCACCTGTTTAAACTGCAGATCTAACTAAAAGTGGGCGTGTTTTGGGCAGTGATCCATTAATAGAAAGGGTGGGGCTTTGAAGTCATTAACAGCAGTCAGCAACTGAAACAAACACAATGAAGGAAAATCAGCATTTTCTTTAACCCAAGGGTAGGCAGGACGGTGAAGGTCATGACTGAAATAAACCTGTAACTCCCCATGTCTCATCCCTAGTTGCTGGTCTTCTGACATGGCCTCCACTAAGATGCAAGAACTTCAAGATGCATCAACCATTTATGTTCCTAAGGACATCCCTAGTGCTGAATGGTGGCTAATGACCCTGAACAGGTCAAAGGGTCCAGAGCAAGACGTTACAATGGGAGTGGAACACTCACACACACACACATACAAATTGTACTATTTCCTCTGAGACCTTTTCATAAACCTCAATTAAAAGTCTAAGAAGAAGGAACAAACTTTCTGCACACAATTTCACCAGCAAGCAGTGTTGAGGGGCTTGCATGTTTTGCCACGTCCTTCTTACTTCTTGAAGAAAGGACTTTCTCTGAAAGCAACAGTCTGTGTTCACCTGAAATCTGACACTGGGGCTACCTCCTCACCTATATCTCTGACAACATCACGAGGGCAATGAAACCTTGGATGGCTGCCCACTCCCAGGGTCAGCCCTGGAAAATGTAATTCTCGTCAGCTCCATATATTAGCATTGTCTGTCTCAGCAGCCCAACGGGTTTGAATGCCAAGTTACATACAATTTCCAAAATAGGCAGCAGTGTCCTTTACAGCCAACAAGCTCGGAAAACATGCCTGGTACCTGCAATGGTATCAATCAATCAATCAATCAATCACCAAAAAGCTAAATGGCAAAAAGCATTTGGATATGAAATGTACTGTGTAAAATTTGCAGTGTCTTGACTTTGTGCCGAACACTTAATACTTTTGGAGAGCTCCTGTGTTATGGGACTCCCAAGTCACATAGAGCCCTTGCTCTATCACACCCATATATGGCCACTTGAGGCTCAGTAACGTGGCATTAAAGGTCACCAGCACCATAGAAAATACTTCAATATGCAGTCATTTTTGAAAAGATCAAACCTATCAAAACCAGGAGATTTTTCACTACATCAAAGACACTTTACTGACATTCAATGAAGCGTGTCTCCTTAGATCCTAGGGAAAGGAATGAGCCTCATAAAATAATAAATATCTTTGCACTTTATCTCTTGATGCTTCTATCTATGGAGGTATTTATACGGCCCCCATAACTAGTCTCTGGGCATTTACCTCATCTGATCAGAGTATAGATTCACTAAAGAGACATGATTTGTCTGCAAAAACCAAACTCATTTTCTTAAAACAGCTTTCTGAAGGAGTGACAAAACAGTTATCACAGTCAGTCATTAGACATTTTGCTGCAACAAGGTGTTTTTTCTGTTTAGTGGGATGCTGCCAGGTCCACAGAATCTCCAAATATGCTGAGTTGGAAGGGGCCCACAAGGGTCATTGAGTCCAACTCCTGGCCCTGCACAGGATCATTCCCAAGAGTCACACCATGTGCCTGAGAGAATCATCCAAATCCCTCTTGAACTCTGCCAGGTTTGGTGCTGTGACAAATTCCCTTGGGAATCTGTTTGAGTGCCCAACCACCCTTTGGGTGAAAAACCTCTTTCTAATATCCATCCTAAACCACCCCTGACACAACTTCAGGGCATTCCTTTGGGTTCTGTCATTGTTCACCACAGAGAAGAGATCAGTGCCTGCCCAACCTCTTCCTATCAAGAGGAAGTTGTAACTGCAGTGAGGTTTCCCCTCAATCTCCTCTTCTCCAGGCTGAACAGACCAAATGCCCTCAGCTGCTTCTCACACAGCTTCCCCTCAAGGCCCTTCACCATCTTCATTGCCCTCCTTTGGACACTCTCTAAGAGCTTAATATCCTTCTTATATTGCAGTGCCCAAAACTACACACAATATTCAAGATGAGGCCATTTCAGTGCAGAGCAGAGCAGCACAATCCCCGCCCTTGACTGGCTGTCTATGCTTTGCCTGATGCCCCCCAGGACATGGTTGGCCCTCCTGGCTGCCAGGGCACTGCTGACTCATATTCAACTTGCCATCGACCAGAACCCCCAGGTCCCTTTCTGTGGCACTGCTTTCCAACATCTCATTCCCCAGTCCATATATATGACCGGGGTTGCCCCATCCCAGGTGCAGAATCCAGCACTTTCCCTCATTAAATTTCATATTGTTGGTGATTGTCAGGTCCTCTAATCTGTCGAGGTCTCTCTGCAGGGCCTCCCTGCCTTTGGGGGAGTCAACAGCTCCTCCCAGTTTTGTGCCCTCTGCAAACTTGCTTGGTATCCCTTCCAGTTCTGTGTCCAAGTAATTTGTGAAGATGTTGAAGAGCACAGGACCCAGGATGGAGCCCTGTGGAACCCCACTAGTGGCAGGTTGCCAGTCTGATGTTCCCCCGTTACTCAACCCATGAACCAATTGCTCACACACTCTATGATGTGTTTGTCCAGATGTATGCTGGAGATTTTGTCCAGAAGGATTCTGTGAGAGACAGTAATGAAAGCTTTACTGAAATCCAGAAAGATTACATCAGCTGGCTTCCCTTGATCCCCTAGGTGGGTTACCTTGTCATAAAAAGAAATCAGATTGGATAAGCAGAACTTTCCTCTCATGAAGATATGCTGGCTGTGACCAATGACTGTGTTGTCTTTCAGGTTTTTTTCAATACCTTCCAGAATAATCTTCTCCATAACTTTACCAGGGCACTGAAGAGAGACTGACATGCCTGTAGTTTTCAGGGTCCTCCTTCTTGCCCTTGAAAATTGGGACATTTCCCAGCTTCCAATCAGCTGGGACCTTTTAGGATTCCCATGATCACTCAAAAATCATTGAGAGAGGTTTTGCAATGTCATCAGCCAGCTATTTGAGGACTCTAGGATGAATTCCATCAGGGTTCATTGATTTCCAGCTGGAGCAGTAGGTCCCACTCAGTTTCAGGGTCGACTGGGAGAGTTTGGTGCAATGTAAATTAAAGGGCTACCTCTCAAGATATGACAGCAAAGTCAATCAAGACACTAGAAGCTGGAAACTTGACTGTATTTCAGATCTTTTGCAGCAAACCAGAGTTCATATGCCTTAGTCTTTGGTCACTGGAGAATTCCCCATGGGGCAGAAGTATCAACAAAAGAGATGTATGTTACTGCTCTTATAATCCTCTTTGCAAAGAGGTTGGACAAATGTCCACAACACAACCTATGATCTACTCCAGACATTCCCACCTGCCAGAGAAGGCTTTTGTTGGCATGGCTGAGAATACCCTGAGGGTGCTCTGACCAGTGGAATATATTTGTGCCAGCACCAGGGGTTATGGACAGTGCAAAAGTAGCTTTAGAGATGACCATGGGAGAGAGCAGACCCTCTTCTGCTCACTGAGCTTTGAAGAAAAGAGCTGCCTGTGTTTTGGGCAGTGGTAATCCCTTTAAGAAGAGCCTTGTCCATCACTGGTGTGCCAGTTTTGCTTCACAGACTGACCAGGACAGCAAAGGAAACAGATGCTGACAGAATCACCAAGACAGGAGTGGTGGGCTGGGGAACCCTATCCCTTCTCCCCAGGGTCTGGGGTGAGCCCGTCTGTGGCCTGGTGGTCCAGCCTTGCCTGGCTGCAGGCATCATCCTGACTGGGTAACTGGGTGACTGCATCACCCTCCCAGCGAGGAGAGGAGCACCCAGTGAGATGCTGGCTGCAGGGGGCTCTGGAAAGAGACCACCACAGCCAGAGGAGCCTGGGAAGGATGGCTTTTATCCCCTCTTATCAGTGCACCAGAGGCTACTCCTGCTGAGAACTTGGCAGCTAAGCAGCCAGCAGCCTCAGGCCTGGTTGGTGTGGGCAGGAATGATTAGCATACAAAATCTCTTTTGGGAAGATGTCCCCTGGAACTGGAAGCATGTCATCATGTCACTGTAATCAGGCAACATTAGGCTGCTGCAGCCTGATTACTCTCCTGTTACTGGAGCACAGCCCTTTCCTGGGCCTGGGAGGAACTCCCCTCTCTCCCTCTGCTACAGGATGCCCTGGTCAGAGCTGACCACCCCAGGGGTGTGCAGAAGCTCACTGACACTCCCTGACACTCCTGACTCCAGCATCCCTCACCCCTCCAGCTTCACCACAGCTGGAATAGCTGATGTGTCTTGCATTGGGGCTGCCTGTCCTGGCAGGCAGACAGCTGGGATGCTCCCATCATCCCAGACCCATTGCCAGGTTGCAACAGCAGCCTTTGGGTTACCCTGTTGGGCCTCCCCAATACCCATGCCCTGCCACTGGACGGAGAAAAGGAGGGCAAACACTGAGCCCCACCACTAGTTAAATGTGGCAGTGAGTGATTTTGCAAAGGAAGAGGAGCAAACTGTTACCTTCCTGAGAAGAAAAGGCCACTGCCTTCAAAAGAAAACCTGCACAATAAATAATTTCTGAGGATTACTGAGCCACCTTGTACACTGGAGCATTGAAGCTGGCAGAACGGCAAAACCTCACTTTGCAACGCCACAGTCTCTGTTGCTTTCCAAAGCAATACACCTGCACTTTCAGATGAACCCAAATACCAGGATGCCTCAGCCACTGACTTGGAGATGACACTTACAGGAACAGAGGATGCCATAAGACCTCCTTGAGGCATTTTCTTTTTGCAGTGCTTCCATCCCACAGAAAGGTGGAATGCCAAAAGTGGACATAAAACATCCCAAAGCAACCCATTTCAGTCTCTGACTCAGCATGCCCCCAAGCTCCCCAGCTATTCTCAGGAGGCTTTTACACCAGATGCACCTGGGCTGCAGCCAAGTTGGCATGAAGTTGGCATGAATCTCGAGACATTTTATGACCCTAATAATATTCAGCTGAAATAAGTGGGGCTGTTTACAGCCCAGGCCCAACCTAGCTAGAAGTATTTCTTACTAGGGCACCGTGTATATAAATCGTCTCACCTCTCTGTCATTGACCTTTCTGTGGGAGGGGAAGTGGTGAAGAGGCATGTGGATAGCAGAGTATGCTCCTGTGTAACTGTGCCGGCACCATATCCATTACGAGCTTCTGCCCTTGTTCTCAGAGGGCAAGTTGCAGTAATAATATAGCCCAGAGAACATTTCCATGGTGAGATCATGATTTCTTCTATGGGAGACACAAGAGCATGTTACAATTTACTGGCCTTTAGCTGACCTATAGCAATTTTCTCCCTGTAGCAACATAATGTTGCAAAGTTTTCTGAGGTGAAAAAGCAGTGACCACACTTTTAAACAGAGATTAATCTCCACTTTTACACTTGCAAAAAGGAATTTCTTTCTTGCACGTGAGAGAATTCACATTTTTATATACTGGATTTTTATATATCTGATTTATGCTTCTCTTCAGACAGATCTGAAGGCCAAAGGCTTGGACTGACAACCATGAAAAAATTGTGAGCACAGGGACAAAAAGCAAATGCTAATTTTGCTACTGAGCACCCTGAAATGGAGATTTATACTTTTGAAAATGCCTGAAAAGAAACTCATGATGTTCTGATTAAAATGTCAATATATTGTAACCAGGACAGGGCATCACTGTTGATTTATATTGATGCAATATAATCTTGCTTGTTACAGTCATTTCAAAGGGAAGAAGTTCACAGAGAAGTGCAATGGATGACTCAAGTTTTTTGTCATTGCAAAACAATACAAACTGCAGAATTTATTGCTGTGTAATCAAGTTTGCATTAACACCAAATGTAATCAGATAACAACATCTATCTCCTAAGTCTTTTCTCAAAACACAGTCTGGCCAAAGTTTTTTCCTCAGCTTTGTTCAGCTCAAATCCTAAATGCATGAAAATCATTCTTGGTGAGAAAATTGCACCCTACAAAGAGAGATTTAAGAAATTCTACCTATTTAGCTGATAAAGAGACAGCTAAGAGACATCTTGATTGGGGTTAAAAAGCCTTTGTACAAAAAAGTAACTAGATAGAGAAGTTCTTTGAAATGTAGAAGCTGAAGTGCAAAGAATTGAGAGTAGAAATAAGCCCATAATAGTGAGGGTGTTAGCACTGGGGCAGATTCTGACGAGACTTCCAAATTTTCCATTATTTGAAGTCTTTAGTCAACAATGCTTTTTTTTCTAAAAAAAATATGGCTGGTTCTATCAGATTATTTTTGGTGGCAAATAATAAAAGAATGATTGTGTGAAATACAACTAACCCTGACTTGGCTAGAGCAGAGCTCCTCTTTAGGCATTCACATAACTCCTCACAGGGCCTTGACACATTGTGGTAGACAGCAGCTCCCTTTTCTCCATGACCTGTCTTGAAACACATCTAGGACACTGACTCTGCTTGCTGTTCTGTGGAGAGGTGAAGCCTCAAACACAACTGCCTTGTGTTCCAGCCACCCCTTTGAAAGCACCCTGTTCTTCTGGACCATAGGTACCTAGGAGATCTGGTCCTCCTTTTTAAGTGTTTAGAGCACATCATTGGTAGTTTGAAAAGACAAAATATCTTTGGGTTGAGATGAGATTCTGGAACAACGTAGCTGTTTACTCAGTGCCAGAAGTGCATGGAAGATAAAATTCAAATAAAAAAGCTCTGCATAGATTTCTTTACTTCTATGTCCTCTCCATGGTGGAGTAATATTAAATTTGAGTCAGTTCCTCTACTAGCTCAGCTGATAAACCAAACTTATTCCCAGTATGGATCTCACTGGATCCTTCCTTTTCCTCCAAAAAGATTTTTCTAGGTCCTTGGAAAAATCCCAAAGAGTCTTCTTCGTTTTTTCAATCCCTTCTGGTCTCTGCCCTGTCCTGTTTTCATTCTCCAGTCCCTGTCTTCATAGATAGGAGCTGCGTTCCCACCAACGTCATTAGCATATCAATTGTTTGCTCAGAGGACGGTCATTATGACTCTGTTCTTCCCTGTTATTACTGGTTGCCCTTAGACGGGTGCTAAAGGCCTTGTCAGCAAAGACAGAAACAGAAAACATTGCAGGATAGAGCAATGACCATAGCAACAACATCACATTAATCAGAGTCTGTAGTCTGTGCAAAGACAAACTTCGCAAACCAACCAACAAACTGCATGATGAAAGACACCAACAAGTTCCCCATTCAGCCCAGAAACTAGAAACCCCCAGGTATTTGCTCTCAGACATCCCTTCTCCAGGTGAGAAAATGAATCAACTGGGAACAAGGTAACCCTGCATAATCCTTTTACGGGGTCATGGACACTTTACTGTCAGGGTGGACGATAGAGCAAAGGACTTCTGAGTTGCCTAAAGCATTTAGTTTACAGCCCCCATGGGGCTGATTATTTGCATTCCCCCACTTTAGGGAACATACATGGGACAGATGGGGCTCAGAAGCCAACATTTCAAATGTCAGAGGACTTCTGAAAAATATACTGATTGATATGTTAGGAAAGGAATAATAATAGTAATAGTAATTCACTTATATTGAGCATATATGCATTTATTTAATTTATTAAAAATAAATAAATGTGTATATATAAAATGGGTCTCAACATCTGTTCCAATAACAGTGACGTGACTGTAGTTTCATGAAGCCAAAGTGAACACTGAGCATCTTCGCCACTGTTGATTTATCAAGGTGTTAAAATCCTGAGGGGTTAACCTCTTGAAGTAATTGGCTCAAACTCAGTCACATAGTTGCTGCTGCCTCAAGAAAACTGCAGGTTGAGGGGTGCATGGACAGCATTGAGGATGTGCACACTGGGAGGCACAAACATATTTACATTCATCCCTATCACTTTTTGAGAGCCTGGGAATTGTTGCTGAGTTATTTAAGAGGGGAAAATAAAATAAGTATGGCTTCTGAGACAGAAATTTTCTCTAAAAAGCCACATAGATTCAGGAGAGGTAACGGTTTAAAACTGCTGGCTCCTTATCTTCCTGTCTTATGCTCTTCCTCTCCTGTATCACCAGGAAGTTAAAAATCTTGGGCTGCATTATAGAAAACTACCAAGGGAGACTTCATGCTATTGCAAGGCAGCCAGGAAGGTCTGTGAGTGTTCCTGAGCAGGTGCACTGAAGGTAGAGGTCAGCACAAGAGCAGCACTGCACAGAAGGTCTCGGAAAGAAGGTCCCTTAAGGACACCAGCTGGCTTAGACAATCTGTCTGTTTTACCATGACTGGAGGCAGTCCTTAAGAAGAGGGAGATTTCAGGCTTTGCAACATCATGGGCCGTATCCAGAGATCAAATAGCTAAAACAGCCACAGAAAAGAGCTGGTATGCTGAATGTGCTCATTGACCATCAGACACATCCGACCATACCTTCCCCACAAGGCAGAATGGGATGCAGAGGCAGGGAGGTGTCTGCTGTGCTAGCCCAAGGCAGCCAGCACTGGAGGAGGAGACTGGGATAGCAGGTGCTGCTGTTGTACTGAATTATCAGCACGGAGGCGGTCTGAAAAGAACAACCAGGACTTTCAAGGGGACATGGTGGGAATGCCACCAGCTGCCAGAAAGGACAACCAAAGCAGAGTAGTAATTTCTTCCCCACGGTTTGTGCTTGCCTTTTCACTGAGGCAGGGGACTGTTCTTGTTGCAGGGATGATGTTGTAGCTGTGGGAGGCTGAAGGTTAGAAGGCAGCTGGGGTATCAGACTGAAGGCCAGCTTGCCTCTCCAGAAGCAGACTTTGGAAGACATGAATTCCACTATGGAAACTACTAGGCTAGCAAGGAGAGCAAAAGGAGATCTCCCTGGGACTGAAGCCCACTGTTTTTAGTTTATGGTCATGGCACATTTGTTTGCAAAGCAGCATTCAGTCAGCCACAAGTCACAAGGTTCAACCTGCTTGGACTGTGTTTCAGGAACCTTAAACAAACAAACACCAAATCATGAGATAAGGAAAAAAATAAAATTTCCTGAGGAAATACTGCCAGACATGACAGTAGAAGATGGACAAACTCTCATAAACTAACATGTGTGCCAGTTTCTTCTCCTGGATTTTCTCTATATAGTCATTTTAAAACTCAGTCTACGGCTTATTACAGGGCTATTACAGGACCCACTGCTGGGCTAGAGCACTCAGTGAAGGGCATAGCCCAGCCTGCTGGGACCCACATTGCCCATGGGGGCAGGATCCAAGTCCTGGTCAATACTCTTCTTTGTGCCTGTTTGTCCCTGGCCTAAAGAACAATGGCCTCAGCCTAAGTGTGAGCCAGACTATGAGCAAAGCAGGCAATCAGAGGGTTGGAGATGGAGTGTGATCTTGATCCTACAGATGTATCCTTAGCAGTGAAGCCGGGTGACTTGTTTATGTAAAGTAGCGCAGATAGGAGTCACCTCCTTCTTGAGAGAGAAGTGGCAACCTGCCGAGACGGACTGCATGGCCTGACATACAAAGAAGATGATAGGAGGCTAGTAGAGGACCTCGATCTTCTCCTCAGCTCACTCACTCTAGCTGGAGACTTGGATCCTTTTCTCAGTTCAGTCACTGAGTCATGAACATGTCAAATAGGACACTTCTCTATGAACCAGCTCCATGTTTAAAATATTATTATTTAAAATAAATATTTACCATCTATGCAGGCACTTGCTACTGACTTTTGAAACAAACTCTAGTTGATAATCTTATTAAAATATTTCTCCAAACATCCATGTTGGTTCTTCTGTGAATGAGCTCTCCCTTTAATATATCTAGATTTCCTCCTATGAGTGTTGGTGAGGTTTGGCTGCCACAACTCCAGACTTTTTTTCCAAGGTCTATTCTCTGTTGGCTGAAAACCCAATTCCTTTCTGAAGACTAGAATAGGCAGTCACCAAACAGAGTAGCTATTGCAGAAAGCAAGAAAAGACAGAGATGAAGGCATTAGGAAAGGTTTCTTAGCAATCACCACTAAACAGAGCTTGTGTTTCTAATGATGGGCTGCACTTTTCATCCCCATCAGTAAGTTAAGCTTCCTAAGTGCTGACACTAAGATGATATCACCAGAAGAAAAAAAAAATCAGACATATGAATGTGATTTGCAGATAATTCAAAGCACAAAAACAATTTCATTAGAGAAAGTTGCAGTTCAAAAGGCTTTCACTGAGATGTGACATGTGGCCACACCTCAGTGAATTATTTTCTAAAATTTACAATGGTGAATCAAGCATAAAACTCACACCAAAAATAACAGGGAAAAAAAAAAAAGAAGAAAGAGAGTAACATAATGAGTATCAGTTTGCCTCTGTTTGCAGAGGACACTAGCAGGTCCAATATACTGGATGAACCATTAGCAAGTTTCCTGATGATATCAAACTGGGAGGTATTGTTCACTCTCTTGAGGAACAGGATGCCTTGCAGAGGGGTCTAGATAGATTACAGCATTGGTCTGTGACTAATAGAATGAAATTTATCAAGTTGAAATCCTAGAGTACAAATACAAATTGGGAGAGGAGTGGCTTGAGGGACGGATCTGAGTATGCTGGTCAGCAGCAGGTTCAGTGCGAGTCAGCAGTGAGTCCTGGCAGCCAAGAGCACACCGTGTTCCTGGGGCACATCAGACACAG
>JAWWTY010000106.1:38775281-38843007 GCA_035222235.1 Margarornis squamiger | reverse complement strand
CCAAAGAGGTGATGATCCTGCTGTATGCAGGGTTGGTGCTGCTCACCTTGAGCACTGTGTGCAGTTCTGGGCCCCACGATTTAAGAAGGATGTGAAGGTCATTGCATCCAGGGAAGGGCAATAAAGCTTGCAAAGGGGCTATAAGGAATGCCCAGTGAGGACTTGTCTAGTTTGGAGAAAAGAAGTCCAAAAGGTGATCTCTTTGCTCTCTACAGCTCTCTGAGGAGGGAAAATGGAAAGGGAGGTACTGAGCTCTTCTCCCTGGGATCCAGTGATAGGACACGTGGGAATGGTTCAAAACTGCATTAAGGGAGGTTTAGACTGGACATTAAGAAGCATTTATTTGCTGAGAGGGTGCTCAAATATTGATCAGGCTTTCTAGCAAGGTAGTAAATACCATTTAAGAAGCATTTAAGCAATGTCTTTAATGTGATTTAACTTGTTTAGCCCTGAAGTAGTTAGGCAGTTGAACTAGATTATTGCAGGTCCCTTCCAAATGAAATAGTCTATTCCCTATCCCCTAATATTATGAGTAATGCCTTTATGGGCTGCCACAGTCGGAGATTTCAATGCTGTTTGGAAGACAAATGTCTCATCACTTCCGTGGTAGACTGAGAATGTTCCAGATAGCAAGTATTTCTTCGGATACCTGGATCTGAAGAAACTGAGGCTCACCACCTCTGAAAGTGGGCAAGCTGAAAAAACAAGCACTGTTCCTTTCTTATTTCTGTCATCTTTGCTGCCCTTAACTCAGGGCTCAAGCCCAGGTGAGCAGCTATGTCACATGCAGGGTGCATGGTATTTATAGTGAATTATTATTGTGGCATCTAATAATATAGAGCATCAAAACTGTTAACTGTGTATGCACACAACGTCCTTCTGCTGTTGCTGTTTTCGTCAGCACAGGTCAGCAAATGATCCTTCTGGGATGTGACTGTTTAAAGTATGGGTTTATGAGGTGCCAAAATGTCAGTCACTGTGATGATATATGGTACATCTTGCTGATAGCATTCATCCCTAATGCCTGCCAGTGTCAGTGCTTGTTTGTAGAGCTTTAGGGAAACTCTTTGCTGATGAGCAGGTGGATTGTGATCACCAGTAGAGAAACAAAGCAGCAGTGCGGGCAGGACAGGAATGATACCAACAGACGGACAAACTTATACTCTGCTGACCAAGGAAAGACCCTGCCCAGACTAAGACAAGGTGGGTACCTATAAATGATGCCACTGAGCTATGTTTCAGGTTCATGGCTGCTATTTGAGTCTTTATGAGGAAGGTGAAAGCTACAGTCTCCAATGACATGCGTGGCCATTAGTTGTACTCAGCTGAATGAGTTGTTTTTCAGCATCAGGACCCATGGTCATAATTGCACTTGCATTAATTTTGCTCATGAACAACCAGTCTGAAATCAAAGTCTGGCCCTTACCATTTAAATCTCCAGTGACTGTGGCAATTGTACCTGCAAATTAAGAGTTTGCGCTTATAAAGCTACCATATTTTGCTTGCTGGTGTTTTCCTTAGTCCGCAAGCTTTAGCTGTTTGGTGATGTATGAGCAGTACCCTCACCGCCTGGTGAGCGCATAAACTTCTGTCATTGCTGGAAATTTGTAACCCCAAAGACCCAGTGCTCAGCCCTGAGCACTTCAGCACAGCTCTGAGACAGCTGCAGGCTGTTGTAGGCCCTCTCACATGGTCTAGGAGCCCAATTAGGAAGTCTACAGCAAGACCAGGGCTAAAAGAGTAGCGAAGCATCCTTTTTTTTTTTGTGTGTGTGTGTTTTGTTTGTTTGTTTGTTTGTTTTGGTTTTGTTTTCTTTGTTTGGTTTTTTTGTTTGTTTGGTTGGGTTTTTTTTTTTTTTGTTTTTGTTTTTGTTTTTTGTGTGTGAGATAACCTCTAAAAGAAGAGGGTCCCTGAAAGCAGAGCCTTTCCAAAGTGTCCAGACTCTGCTGGTAACATATGACATCAGTCATAGATTGTCTCTGTAATGAACCAGACGTCCACAAAGGCAGTTGTTCTGTTTCCATTGTCCAATGCTGAAAAAAAAAAGAAGAAAAGCACCATTAAAAGAATGTGTTGCACGCGAGAGGCAGGGCATGTTGAATTAATTTTTAAGGTATTGGCCATATGGTCATTTCCATTCCAGAAAACTTGTGTTCAGCAGGATCCCAAGCGCATGCACAGACAAAACGAATGATAAATGAGCATCTGCTTGCTTAAAACCCAGTGTTTAACATAGTTTGTTTTCTTAAGAAATTAAAACACATCTTGGCAGTCTCCATCCCAGTCCAGAAGGGGACTAGTATCTCTTCCTTTCACTTTGATTAAATGTTTGCTTTGATAAAATACTTAGTAATATGATTTTTTTATGTTAACTCATTCACAGAAGAGACTTGACTAATGGAGGAGGATGGAGGAGGATTTATGTTTTTGGGGGCCTCTGTCATATCTTTACTCTTTGTAAAGGCGTTCATGGAGGCTTATAAGTTTCCCAAGACACCTAGCTTACTCTAAGGAAAAGAGATTATTGTTCAATTAAAGCTGATCAAAAAAATGTCTCCTGTGGTCTTGTATCATCCTAATGGACAACTGAAATGTCCACAAGGACTGCCAAGAAATTACACATTAATCTCTGAAGTGGTGCAGGTGTGCTTCTTAACACAGAGGGAATCCTGTTTAAAAAGGCTGGAAATGCCACTAATACAGCAAATGGCTACCACACATTTCAAACTTCCTCTTTTAGCTGCTCTGTAAATGTCTCAGTGTGCATGGCTGACTGTTGTGTGCCTTTCAGAGTTTCCCCACAGGTAGGTTCCAATCAGCAATAATTAAAACTGAAATAGGCTAATAATCATGTTGCACTCCTGAGGGTTTTTAACGTAACATGAAAAGCCTATTGGAATGCCCTAATGGTTTTTCTATTTTAAAAGGAAACTGATTACTTGGCCCAGCCCAGCAATATGAAAATTCAGTGGGCAAGAAGGAATTTTGTGAATAAACAGTAAGAAGTATTTCATTTGGCATCAGCAAGCAGAACACTGGAGAAGGAGCCATTTTGCTGAAATATGGTATTTATGCTACTTTGACATTGCACTTTGTTTAAATGCATTAAGATAATTTAACCACATCTGTAAGAGGCCGAAATGCTTGCTGTTCAGCCTTTCCCTGTCTGCAAAATGTGTGGCCTTGTGTGCAATATCAGAGGGAGGTCAGAGGGAGAGGTGCTGACTGAGCTGCCTAGCTGGATAGCTTTCATTTGGATGCCTGAGAACAAGAGAGACGGTGCAAAGACTTCTGCTGACTTCAGGCAACATTGGTTTGGACCTTGGATGCCACAGTTCAGTATGAAAACAGTGAACGACATCAGCATTCACATTGAAGCCACTTCTGGTTTTCTCTCACCATGAAATTGAGTGAGATCTGATTGTCTACTCAAAGATCCTCTCTTTGCAAATATTAGTTTCTATCCATCCTACTCCGAGCATGGTATAGTTTTAAAAAGCAGGATGGATTTCAACAGGAGGAAAGTCTGTGTACTAGGTTATTGTTTATATTAAGAAATAAAGGCTCTAACATGCCAGGGTGCATTACAAAAATGGAGTATTAAAATGGACAGAGTAAGTTGTGCTTATGCAAAACATTCTAATCATTTTTTTCTGCCCAGAAATGTAAAAAGAAAAGTCTGAACTCTGCACTGTAACTTGCTATGTAAATAATATAGTGGTGCTACCAGCAGGGTTACATTCCCCTTGTTCAGAGAAGGCCAACTCATCATGAGCTGAGTACTGCACTAAAGCCCTGAGAAAAGGCTGACAAATATGAAATTTCCCTCAACTATGACCTTCTTTAAAGTTTGCATCCTTAAAGAGTTGCTAAACAGATGACAAAAAGGAGCAAAGTAGTGCAACTGTTCAGTAAGACAGCTGCCTTCACAGGAAGCTCTGTCTGCAAGTACATGTTGTAGCTGGACTGTGAAGTGGTTCAAGCAAACTCATCTGACTGTTCATTGCAACAGCCTCAGCAACACACACACAGAGCCGCACACCTCGTCTCAGCCAAGAGACAGTAACTTCATAAGCTGGACAGGTGTGTGATTGCAAGGCTCTGCTTCTGTCTCCTGCACAGACAGGCTGGGATGACTGAGCAGGACTCATGCTAACCTCTGCAGCTGGCAAACTTAATCCTTACTGGATCAGGAAAAGTCATCTGGATTCAGTGCTGAGTGAAAACAGAATGTGACGCTCTGAAAACAGAGCATGTCCTGCTGTATGCTCCCAGTATCCTCTGAAGAACATGTATTCCATGGAAAGCACAGCCCAAAAAAATGAGGCTGCAGGCAGAATCAGGTGCGTTGCAGACAGGGAGCAAGGAAAACCAGAGATGTCCTGTGCACTGCCCACTTCACAGCCTTTCCTAACTTTCTCACTGGTTTCCTTTTCTAGCTGGAAACTTTTCATGCTTAGTTACCAGCTGAAGCCACATAGCAAAACATATGCGTAATTCATTCGTGCATATAGAGCTAATTACATGCTCCACTGGTTGGCTAAAGGAATTCACACATCCCACCAGCCAAATAGTTTTGGACCAAGGAGTTGAAAAGCTAAAGGAGTCGATATTACCCTATCTAAAATTTTAGGCAAAAGCATGACTGAGAGAGGAAAAAACACACATACATCTAGGAAAAGTCTGAATGCCCCTTAGAAACAAACCATCTGAGCAAGTTTGTTACGGATGATGTCCATACGGTATTTTGCAGGCAGGTGTGAACTTGCTCTGTCTGCATTCAGAGCTGGCCAAGCACAAGGAAGTCTTGGACAAGTGAGGTCATTAACTTCGGTTGTGCATGCTGTTAACGCAGCCACACAACTCTCCAACTGGGGCATGCAGAGACCTTCTTTACGCCTGCCTGTGTAGCAGATATTCATACAGGAGTATCCGCCTTTTACACTGACGCTTCTCTGCAGAGAGAATGGGGCTTTGTTTAAGAAGAGCCGTCAACTATTCACTGCCAGAGAGACCAAGAAGGAATTCAGACACGATCCTATTGCATGGAGCCCTCTGATTGTCATTTGTCTAAATGGCCAATAATTGCATAAAGTCACAGCTAAGTGACCAGGTTGAAACTTTTTCAGAAACCCAAAGGTCTAAAAGTCAGCTACTAAGTCCTTATGCAGGCACTTCAATGAAGACAGCTTGGTTTCCAGAGCAGTCAAACCACCCAGCTCTTCCCAGGACTAGCTAAGATATGCAGCACTTGTGAAAACCACCTTTCAGGTGTGTGGCTATGGATGTCAGTCAGCCTGTGGTGCGCACCAGCATTGGCACATGCTGGTGGTATGGTGGTGTGATGTGAGTGGTACCCGTAAGATGTTAGCCTGTGGGAGCCACATGAAGGAATTTAAATTCTAGCCTTGTCTCTGTGTCTGGCTGCCAGATTCTGACTTGGGTTTTGTCTCTTGTCTCCTCCTCCTCCCCCCTCCACCCTCCATTTTAATTCCTTTCTACTGCTTTCACCCTGCTGTGGTCTTTGACCTGCTCTCATCCCTCCTGGTTTCTTCCTTGAGAACATGGTTTTGCAGGGAAAGGAAGACAGAGTGAAACATTAGACTGCATGTTACGATGATTAAAAGGCATGTAAGAAAACCAAGGCTGTCATTTTAATCTCTCACTAATGTTCATTGGCATGTCTTTGAGATAGGGTACCGTGCTGACAATAGTGATGGACAGGGTGTGAGATTGGCCCCTTGAACCCAGGGGCCTCCCAGGAATAGATCATGTCTAGACCTGGTTTGCATCAAGGCCCAAACCGGATAAGCTGATTAGCCAATTAGAAATAGTTCAGCTAGTGGAGTAGAGGGACCAAAGAGAGCTGAAACTGGAGGTCATGTGGATATCACAACTGATTAATAACCCCATGGTGATGTGGCTGCTGGGAGGGGCTGGCACTGAAATGGGAGGAGGAGCCACAAGTACAAAATCAGAAGATGAACAGAAGTTTTGTGTTTGTGTGTGTGTGATTTTTCTCTCTAGAACCCGACCAAGAAGAAAGATCAAACATCAAATCTAAATGTGGAGAATGGTGGCATTTGGTCTCCCACCAAATTATTTCTAGCATGTCCTTTAAATCATATGTCATATGAAAAAGACTCACTCTAGAGATTTCATTTCCTATCTTTACCAGCATATTGTTGTTCATTCACTTTGTTACCATGAGTCTTTCCTATATATGGATACTACTAACACTAAATATGGTTTTCATCATGAAACTCCTAGAATTTTCCATTGTGGGCACCATTAGTCAGGGATAATGTGAATCATAGGAGTTTAAAATTACTTACTTGGAACATCATTGAAAGCCAAACAGAACCAATATAGAGGTAACTTTAAATAAATGGGAGAACGGCAAATCTAAACTCTGTTTGGAAGGACACCATCTCTGCACTGCCTGTAGCCTAAATCCAGGTCATACTCAATTAAAGGTGATCAGGGTATGGTTTGATCTCTTGATTCCCAAGACCATGACCATCCCAGTGATGTGCCTCACTGGCAGAGTAGCATTACTCCTCCTTGTTGCCTTCCACAGTAAGGAAGGTAAGGTGCAGTGAAAAATGGTCCTCAGGATGGGGAGACATGTTCCTCTGCATCCTGTACTGACCCCCTGCTTGTTTAGCCTGATTGGAGACAGGAAGGAGGCAGTAGAATGAAACAAGGGACCTATATTTGTACATACAGATGGAAGCAGGTGCTTATATGCTGCTCTGTGTCTCACACTTGCCCTGCTCCCTGCTCA
This sequence comes from Margarornis squamiger, assembly GCA_035222235.1. NCBI lineage: Eukaryota > Metazoa > Chordata > Aves > Passeriformes > Furnariidae > Margarornis > Margarornis squamiger. The sequence goes on along the minus strand of JAWWTY010000106.1, from coordinate 38,836,220 downwards.
CATCAGCATTTCAGGGAGAGAGGGGAAAGCTGCAGTCTGCCCTTGGTGAACTGCAGCCCAGTGGGTGCCTTCCACCCAAGCATTCCTGAGGCATTCAGGAGCCATCAAGCAGGACATTGTCAAACATCCCCAAGTGACAGAGAACAACAGGTTCTGGGTGCAGTGGGAGTATCCATTTTGAACATGCAGAAACAATGTCTGATTTTTTAAAAGACGAGGCATGCCCCAAGGTTGCTTAGACTCAAGACAGGATGCAAGTGGATAATTCTCTTAAGCTTCTTGGTTTAAAATGTTGTCTTTGTGTCTGGTTCATAGGCCACAGTTCTGCAATCTGCTAGCCAGATCTTTTGCAGAGGCTGCCCAAAGGTTTCTGTACCAACAATTCACCTACATTGAAGATGCATGTCTTTGGGCTTTCCGGGGTAGAGACCTCTTTCGCAGAAGACTCCTTCCAATGTGACATTATTCTGACTAGCAGGAAAGTTTTCCTAATAAAGTCTGATCTGCATCTTTCCTGATGCATTTATATCTTTTAGTTTTCAGGCTAGGAAAACAGGTACTTTCCTTCTTGTCTGTAGAAGCTTTGTTTATCTAAAGTTTATTTCATGCCTCCTCTACTGTTAAGCAGACTCCATGCAAACCTCTTCTGCAATTCCCATTTTTCCAGTCTTCTGCACTACTGTGTTGCTCTTGTTCTGCCTTCCTACAAATACTCTGTACCTTTTCAGAAGAGCAGTGTCCAAAACCGGATAATGTACTGCCCCCGAGGCCCTCCCAGTGCTAAGTAGAATGTATCATCTAAGATCTATACCCACTTATATATCCCAGGATAATATCTGACATTTTCACAGAAGTATAATACAGTTGGCTCATTTGACAACTCCTTCTGTGTTCTGCCGGAGCTCTTCCCAGTCCTTTTTGTGCAAACTTTCTAAAAATTGCCATTGTCAGCTTATGCTGATCATTATTCCTGTCTAAGTGTATGTATTGTGTGTGTCTTCATCAAATTGCATTCTAGTTTGTGGGGTTTTTTTCAGAGCATCCATCCAATTCGGCAAGATCATTTTGAATTCTAATCCCATCCTCTACCAGACTCACAAGTAATCCCTGCCTGGTGTCATCTGTAAATTTAATAAACATTCTCAATATTCCATCATGAGGTCATTAGCAAAAATATTCAACAGTAATTCCAGATGGTCTCTTACATTTCTGGGCAACGCAGAATGTGTTGAAGCATTCCCATGACTGACAATTCCCTCCATTTGTGTTATTGCTGAGAACTTTGGATCTGGGCTCTGTGGTCACCAAGGTTAGGAAAAACTCTTGCATGTAGATGAAGTGAGCATTCCTGCTGGTATGGCATGCTACAACCCCTTCCAGCTTAAGGAATAGAAAGAACTCTTATGTCTTTCTAGTCTATAGAAAATAGATTAAATTCTGCTTAGTAACATAGGCACTTTCCCTCGTCTTCACTTATCCTAGTGGTGCATTTATGTCCTCAACTCACCCCTATTATTGAAATATCACTCTTGAGCTGAGACAAATGTATTTTTAAGACAATTGTTCTAGTTCCTGAGAGCAAATGGTGGGTTGAAAGACTTCAGAGTAGTGTCCTAAGCACCAGTACCCACAGAAAGAATAAAACAATGCTTGAGACTAAAAAGAACTTACTTTCTCACCTATGACATGATGTTTCAGGAAAAGGACAATGTGCAGGAAATAAAAACCACATAGTCAGTATGTGCTCACATATACACCACATCAAACTAGAGGAAGACCTTAAAACTAAGAAGGAAAATATTTTTTGTCAGAATGCCAGGGAAGAAACAAGATAATACTGCATCAGTCTTAGATGCTGGCATGGCAGTGAAAGCAGCATGGTGAAATCAGTATTTAAGACACATATTCTATATTCTAACTGGGAGTTTTAATACAGGAGCAAGATTACAGCTTCACTGAAATCAGAGACAATGTCAAATCACTCATATGACTGGAATGCTGACAGAAATGGAGGCTGCTTGTTCAAGAAGAATGGACAGCAAAGAGATAAGAGGAATCACTTTGTGAGCTTTGTATGTATAAGATCTGAAATCCAGAAGACTGATGGAGTTAGCCTTGCTGAAAGTATGCAAAGGTGGAAATAACACACCATTGTCAGTGTTTATTGAAGTCTATTAAATGCCATTATTTATGAATATAAGGTGTATGAGGCTCTTTGAGAATAACTAACAGAGACATCTGAAGCACAGGTCTTGTGGGAATTGGAAGATTTTAGCTACAGTTAGAGACATGTGTTGAACAAATAGAATTCAGCAGCATAAAAATTCTTCATTCCCTTTATGGCACAGTTTTATCACAACTTTTGTTTGTATTCAGAAGGCCCAGAAAGAAATTAAAGGAAAAAGGTCCTCTGGGCTTGAGTCTCAGAACAAGGGAGGACCAGCACAAGAAAGGAAAGGTGGAAGGCAATGCGGATGGGAGTTACTACAAAAAGATAAATTTTGTGGTCCTTGGAGAGGCAAGTCAGGAGAAGAGAGGAAAAACTAACCTCACGGGTTTCAGGCAGACAAACTTCAAAAAGCTTGGAAAACTGCCAAGAAACAGAGGACTTAGAGAGAGTTAGTAGTTCCCCAAAGAAACAACACTAAATGCAAAAGTGCAGATGCATAAAAAAGACTAGAAATAAAAAACACTGACTTCTCTTCATTGATCTCAAAGACAATAAGGAACCACAATAAGAAGAAACAAAACCAGATGTCCAAGGATGAGTATGAACATAGTCATGTAAAACAAGACCTGGAAAATTGAAAATTAAAATTAAATTATCAAGAGACACCAAAGGTAACAGAATTTAATCATTCACTAAAAAGAAGATGGAAGAAAATATTAGCTCATTACTCCATGAAAAGAGAAGATAATGGGGAGATTACAATGTGCAGATCAAAGTGTTTAATGTCTTTTTTAGTTGCATCTAAGATGGCCAAATGTGAAGATGCAATTAGCACAGCTAAGAAAAAGAGGTAAGGTTTAAGGCTAAATAGGAAAAGCACAGCTTTGGGAGTATTTAGCAAAACCAGACTTTACACACAGAGGAAAGCCTGTTCTGTTACCATGCATATCAACAAAACATCTGGCTCCAGATGATTTTAACATGTTGAAGAAACAGTCTGGAAAAGGTGCATGGGATGACAGAGCAAGATCAAGGGATTAAGTTCAGGTAGACTCTGGAGATTGCACAGGGAGTAAATTTTATGATGCTAAAAATGCAGAAGGATATTTTGGTATAAAGGAGTCTCTGGGAAAAAAAGAGTTGTGGGTTAGCTGAACCTGTAACAGCAATGACAGGCTGGTGTGGAAAAGGCAAATTATCACATGAAATTGTGCAAACAGGAATTCAAGCCTCCACACTATGAAAAGTGGCACTGCACTCAACTTAGCAGTGGGAAGGCCTTCACCAAAATTTTATTCCTTAAGCTAAAGGATGCACTTGCACAAAAATGAAGAGCAGGAACTGTCTGTAATGCAGAAAATTAAGTCTATGATAAAAGACTAAAAGAATCATGATTTTTAAGGAAGACTGAAGGAAAAATAGTAGCTTGCTTTCAATATATAGATGGCTACTGCAAAGTACAACAGGATCTACTGTTTTAACTGTACAGACATAGCAAATCTTTGCGTTTACATTGCTAAAAGAAAACTGATTTAGGCATTCAAAAACTTTTTTAAGTAGCCACTATATGTTGCTTGAGGAAAGTATGGAACAGCCATCTCAGAACGTTTTTAGGACCAATAAGCAAATGCCTCTATTAGGAATGGTATGGTTGATCTTGCTTTAGGACAGAGAGAAACAGCCTATCACATTTTTGAGACTCTTCTACTTGTTCATATGTCAATTTGAACTTCTTGTTCAGTCACTTAGCTGAATACAGGCAATATATGAGGCATCAAGTCTTATGCCTGGAAAGGACACTTGAAAGTCACCTACTTCCACCTCTGTGCCCCATCACACCCAGCTGGGAACAGATATGACAACAGAACTGGAAGAAAAAAAGAGAAAAGGTGTTCTTTTCAAAGGCCAGGAGCTGTTGAGCTCCTTGGCCATTCAAATTTCCTGAATGCTGCATGGTTTCTCCAAGACTATTCCTAAAACCCTGCTGTATGCAGGTACTTACTTCATCATCCTTGCCTGAACAGGACCTCTGCCTTCATCTAGTCCATCTCCTGGCTGTCTTGATGGGGCAAGAAAACCCAAACTTCAGGGTCCCTCTCTTTCACTGCACTTAGCCAAGCCTTAAAATAATGTAGAGTCAGAAGGGAGCAGAATAAACAGGGCTGACAGCTGTTAGACAGCTGCATCAAGCTTTCTGACCCCTGTTATATATCCATTAGTTTTGTTTGTATATAGTGCTGTACAAAAAGGCTAACTGGTGGCACTTTGAAGAAGAATTTTTCTATTACTCATCTCCTTCCTTCACATGATTTTCTCTTTATTTATTTAGCTTTCCACTCTCACTTGAGTTTGCAATAATTTAGTGCAGATGTTCCAGCTTTCTGTAATTTATTAATATTGACTTGCTTTTCCCTCCCTTTTCTATAAATGTTTTTCAAATGTTCACACTATGACTGTGTGATTTCCCTTGCTTGCCTCCAAGCAAGAGAGCTGCAGGCTTGTTCGAAGAGTGTCCTGGAGGCATTCTGTCAGCTACAATACTGCAAGCAGCTAGAAGAAAAAGGCCACCCTCATCCAAGGAAAGGAAGTGGGCAATGACCTCACCCCAGCCACCCCATACAGGAAGTTTCTTATGCCCAGCAAGAGAGTAGAGTCATGCACAAAAGATGCAGAGAGTAGGGAGAGCTGTTAGTTTTATACAGGAGATGGGTAGCTTGTCCTTGGGACCCTCAGCTGACTCATTTTCCCTGCTTTGAAGAGAGAAGAACTTGGTGTTTACAGAGACAGTGGGAGAGTGACCATCTTCAAAAGGTCACTGAGGAGGCATCCAGCCACTGATTCACCCAGAGCAAGTAGCAGTGAAATGCAAAAGTGGCAGGCGTTGTCCTGTGTGCCTGGTTTCAGAGAGAAGGACAGAAGGACAGCCAGGAAGGGTCAGCAAGCTTTTGCATTGGTTATGAATTTGCTCACCTCCTAATGAAGGACTTCAAATGGCCCAGCCTAGGAGATGGGCCCAGAACTTGCCATTTACTCCTGCTCAAAGCACAAATGTCACAAACAGTTCATTCATAAAAACAACTGGAAGGAGTAGACTGCCCATATTGTCTTTGATGCTTATAAAGTAAGTGCAGTTCTTCAGGTGTCTCTCTAATGATGGAGAAGGGAAACCAGCTGTTTAAAGGTGTTTTCCTTGGAAGAATAAGATGGGCAGGCACCAAGAGGTGGACTCTGACCTTCGTTTCTGCTATACACCTGCAAGACAACAGCAGACATGCAGGAATGATTGGAGTCCATCAGCCACTTATTTTTCACCTCCCTGAATGTGCAGCTGGTGGTGACTGGTGCTTCGTGGAGATCATTGATCTATTTAACACCACCTATGCTTGGTCTCCACACAGCATGGACCTACAATATCCAGGACATCCAAAAGCTTAAGGAGAGAATGTTGTTTCCATGAGCCCAGAACACCGCAAATATATTTTAGAGCTGTTGAATGCATCAGGAAGCTTAGAATAGCATTTTCCAAGATGTTTTTAATAATTGGTAAACTATTTGAATGTGTATCAGCCTAGGTATAAGGTTTCTATATATCTTATACTGTGTTTCTACTGGAGATCTCCAAAACCTTGGTGCCACCAAGGATGTCTAGAGCAAGGGACAATTAGAATCCATCTAGAAGAAGAGACAATTTCTTTCCATTCCTTTGTGTTTACCTGCTTCTGACCACACTGTCTTGGCCTTTGCAGAAGGAGTCCAGCACACTAAATCAGCTCCAAGATGGGAAAGTATTTCGAAATATAGGAGAAACAGGAATTTTTTTTCTTCTTAACTCTCAGAAGAATTGGAATGGGTAATGTTGTCAAATGAGGATGTTAGCCCTGTGGTTGTGCTGCAGTCATGCATCTCATGGCTGGCCACCTGAGACCTTGGAACCATGAGCACTATTCTGCACCAACCTGTTCCATTTGACCAAGCAGAGGAGCCATTTAGCCTGCCAGGAGGTAATACACTTCTGGATGTGCATGATCCTACTTCCCCTCCTTATAATGGGGTGATCAAGATGCTGACATAGTCATGGTGGAAAAAGGAGAATAAAATTCAGAAGAGTGCAAAGTCGTCAACAGGCACATCATGGCCCTTTGCAAAGGAAAATCACATTCTCTGCAGTGCCAGAGAAAAAGGCTGTATTCCTTTTCTCCTCCTTCTCTCTGCAACTGCTACATCTAGACCATAAGTAATATGGCTATCGTCCCTTCTTCACAAATCTCCTCCTACAGGTTTCTCATCCTGTCTTTTCTGTCCATACACACTACATTTTTGTCCACATTTTGACTGTGGCCACTGCCTGCTCCCCTGTGTGACCATGTGCTGTGGGATGCGGGTTCCTAACAATATGAGGTCCCTTCAGCTGACTACAGTGAAATTTTCACTTGGCAGACATAGCCCCATGGTTATACAGCAAAATATCCACGTTTATATTCCAGGCACCTTTCCTTGTGCTCTATTGACATAGACTATTTCATAGGTACAAGGAACAAAGCTTCATTTCTGGGCTCTCAGAGACCAGACGTGTTCTCCACTTCACTGAATGAAGCCAACAGTGTCAGCCCAAATCCCTAGCTGCTCCATGGGGTGCATGTCCCATGGAAAGCTGAGGCCCCCGGCCCTGCTTGGTGCCACATCTCCATGAGGTCAGTAGAGTGGCACGCTTGCACGCTCACTGCGAGTGTGGCCTTGTAGGGTAGGGATGATAAAGTAAACAACGGGAGGGAAATTTGAGTGACAGCGATATCCATTTTGGCTCTTGCACAGAAGTGCTAGTGGAGAATTAAATGTATATTCCAAAGCATTTTGCTCCTCTCTGTCCCAGCTCATTTCTTATCCTTACAAAGGCAGTTAGCAAGCTCAAATTGGTCTAACAGTCCATTAGGATCTCATCTGCTCCAAGCTGCCCACAATGCAAAAGATTTGAAAGTTCAGATAAAACTTTGCTTCTGGGAGTTCAGCTCTGGTCTCCATCTCTGTGAGGTGTGGGGTGTGTGATGTGGGCAGTATGATACCACAATCAGGGCCAAATATGATGCACAATGGCACAAACCCAAACCGAGAGAGAAGTGGTGCTGATCCTGCCCCGCCAGCTAACTTCTGCTCTTTGGAGTTTATTGTGGAAAAAACAACACTGTGACTTGCTTATGGATCTGGTTATTTGAAAATGATGGTTTGAAACTTGGGTGGCTTAGGGGAAAGCATGTTGAAGGAAAAGCAAAGGTGGTTTTTGTGCAGAGGAAGTCAGGAGATGCAGAAATAATGCAAGGTATTTCACACACAGACACACAAAAAAAATATAAGCAGGAGATGTTTTGTAAATTGCTAACATAAATCTGTTTCTGCACTTGGGAGGGAATACAGATAACAGGAGAGGACAAGACAAAATGCAAATGAAGGATCTGGGTAACATCACCAAATTGCATGATGCCCCTCTAGGACCCATTTCAGAGCTGATTAGAACTGATGGATGACTTCCCACTGACTTCAGTGGACCAGGTTCTGTTTCTCAAAAAATATGTCCTCTGAAGCAGAGGAAAGGTGATGCTGTAAGAGCTCTCACATGTGTGAGAAGTCGGAAGCTATGCAAAAAGCAAGGGATTTCAGATACCTGAACTGACCTTCTAGTTTGCCAGGCAATGTAATATTCTGTTAGATAGCAGCCTCTTCTTGTCACTGTACCAGAGTTACCATACCCAAATAGTATCTATGGATAACAAAGCCCTGGACAAGCCAAAGCAGTGCCCTAACTTTAGAGGGACAGCAATGGATCCACATAAAGGAGCAAGCCAGTGTGCCCACTTAGGGGGTGCCAGACGCCACTAAGAAGAAAGCCAATGTCACTGTTTGGGTGAAACTACCCTCATGAAATGAGTGTCAGTGTTCAAGTTTTCAAGCCTTTCTCTTCCAGTTCAGTTTTGGTCTGTGGTTTTACTGCCTCTCTCCACAACTGCTTTATGAATTTCTGCAAATGTGTGAAACGGTGCTCCAAGCTCAAGAGGAGTGCTTAGAGAAACTTGGCCTTCAGCACAGACAGACAGCACAAGAACATTTTAGTCAGGAGCAGACTGGAATCTTTGTGACCATATCTTTCTTCATTTTTGAGATGGGTGGGATCAGGGAAGTGTCTGCTTACACGTCCAAATCACAGGATTAAGAGCTCTACCTCCCAGGAACACATGACCAAATCTTAGTCTGTCCCACAGGACACCAAAGACTTACTGAGAGGTAAGGAAATTAGAAAGGCTTTAGAAGCCAGATTCCAGCCCAGTTCATGCTGGACATGATGGATTAGTCCCAAATTTTCTTACAAGCACCAGCCTGGCCTGATTGTACTTGGTCTAATGTTTCCTCTTTTGAGAGTCATCCTGTGTCATGGGAGCAGTTGCACTTCAGATACTAATAATTCCCACAGATATACAATCCACTGTAATCACTCATTTATACAGCACTGTAAATTTATGTAATGAACTGCAACAGTAGGCTGTTACTGAGGAGATTTTGGTGTCAGAGCTAGGGTAAGATAAAAGTACCAACAAGAGGAAACACCTACAGTGAGGTGTGGCCATGAAGGACATTTTGCATTATACAATGGGTAAGCATTATTTATTATGTGAGCAGGATGCAATTTAAACAATTACGATCAAATCCTCTGGAGTACTTGGACTACCTTTGGCGATGTGGGTCTTAATGATTATTCAGGGTGAAACACACTCAGTACAGCAAGCTGTTGGGTTTTTATGGTCTTTTCAGGACCTTTTTTTTGGTGATGAAAAAATCCAAAGATCTGGACTTCCTGAGATCTCAGAGTTACCATTCAAACAGGCAGAAGCACAAAGAGGAGACTGAAGCTGCTTAGATGCTGAAACTTAATTAGGGATGGATAAAGCAGCCTTGCCTGAAAAGTCAAGAAAATACTATATTCAGTGGTGCTTGGAGTATTTTTGGTTTTGTTCTTCCTGAATGAGAGCCAGTAGTAGGACAAGGAAGGACAAGACAAAGAGGGCCATTAAAACAATGTAGCAGAAGTTATCTCATAAAGGATAAGGAAGGCGCAACTTTGTTTTCTTTTGCAAATATCTCTGTGAGCGTTCATGTGACAACCCCATCCATCTATCTCACCTGCACAGGTGATGCTGTCACACCACCATCTGTATCTGACTGTCACCATGACAGATGGACCCCAAGTCCTACTGTATTACTGATTCCACAAAGCCCTTAAGCAATCTGATATTGATAATGTCGCAAGGCTAATCACTTAATAATAGGACTCCCTGCAAACCAGACACCTCTACCACATGCAATGGAAGGAGAAGATGCTTTGCATACATCATCCTGTCAGCTGAGTTTATTATTCTTGCATTCAAGATAAACTGCAGCAGCCAAATGCTGGCCTGTATAAATTCCAGCCTCGGAAGTCCAGCAGGCACTGGGCTCCTTGTTAAACACACACACATGCATAAATCCAGACGGGTAAATAATACATCTTCCTATTCCCAGCAGATCTTTCAAGAGCTGATGGTTTCTTTGTTACCTGGGGTGGTCCTCAGACCAGCTGTATAAACGAGGGATAAGGAGTGAGTGCATGGGCTACACAGAGACAACAGGCAGGAGAGACTTCTGGCCACATGCAGACCTTGCTGTTTCGTGCTAATAAAGCTTTGTTGTATGGCATTTAAACAGACACCGAGCAAACAAGCTCTGAGCTTCAGAGTCTTTATCTTTTCTGTTTACCTCTCCCCAGGATTCACCACTATATCTGTTAGGCAAAGAACATAGGCATCTAAGAAGCACAGAAAAGATATAAAACCTTCTGAGCTCAAGCCAAAGTCTTCTTAATGGGTTTGCTGAAGAAAATAATTCCTTCCTGTAAAACATCTGTATTGGTCTCTACTGGGGACAATGAACCAGCAGAACTGCAGGTCCAGCCAGGAGGCTTTACTCCTAGATTTCTTGCAGAAAGGATCCTCAGAATGAACAGAACATCCTCTCGGACCTCTTTTCAAAAGTATTTAGCCTCTCAGTGATTAGGTTGTGCAAATATGGTTGCTGACTTGGCACTGTGATTAGTTACCAAACTCCCAAGGAGTGAAAAAGAGAGAAACTTTTCTGCAAACATTTCTTGTTATTGGTTAAAGTAAAAAAGAAAAGAAAAAATCTGGCAGGATAACACTGGCTTCAGAAATACTCCTGTAGGTCTGAGCCAGAAGTGACATCCTCTAGCACTGACTGAGGTGGGTTCTGAGGCTGTGTTAAGAGTAGGTCTAAGACCATGGTCCAGGAAGGGTCTGGCTCCCTAGTTAACCCTCAAGGGTTTAAGAGCAAGGTTTGTTTCTCTTACAGGAAACTGTCTTGGATAGCAACAGGGACCAGCACACAGGTAGGGTACAAAGCCACTACAGTAGGTCCGGGTATGACTTTAAAGGAAGAATATTTTTTCAAGTTTCCAGTGTCCCCTCACACTCCAGGTTAAAGGAGATTGTGACTTCCTAGTCAGTACCAGAACTTTCTGGTCTGTGCATATGACACCCCAGCATGCAAGAAATCAGCAGTGCACTGCCACGGGCTCTTCCCATCCTCTCTGATCTCTTTCTTGCTGCCACAGAGAGAAAAGTCTTTCATTCCTCATTTTCCCAAGGGCCAAACCTAATGTCTCTGCTGAGACATTGGATGCACAATTGAACCGATCCTATCAATTCAGACCAAGAGATCAATAGTTTTTACCACTTAAAAAGTGACAAATGGTTAAAAAATGAAAGCCAAACCAGTTGCAAGGATACTGAGCTATGGGAGCAGAAGGGTGAGGTGGTGTTTCCTCTTCTCAAAGCCACAAGAAACAGCAGGTGACCCCAGGGCTCACCCCTGGAGAAAACAACTTTTGTCAGTGCAGCCTCTGCGAGGTTTGCCAGCTCAGAGCTCTTAGGAAGGAAAGTTCTCTGCAGTTATTGAAACAGATTTCTATTTTCTGTGTCTTTGACAGGGTAATCATAAGTAAAAGATCTTGGTGAAAGGGGCTGAGTCACTCAATAAGTAAAGTAGAATTGAAGCTGCAAAGTCCCTCAGTGAAACTGAAAGCAGCACTGAGATAATGTGACAGACTTTGGAGCACCTGAAACTGGGCAAGATGTGGCTCACTACAAGAAAAGTAAAGGAGTCTAAGCAAGATGAGGGAAGAAGGGCTTAGAAACTTTTTCTATTCCCTTCAACCAGCCTTTTTTTCTCAGCACTTTTCCCCCTACCCTGCCGTTTCCACTCTAGGGGACCACCCTTTTTTTCTGAAGAGCTGAGATTTGTCTCCATGTACCATCACCAAGTAAAATGTGGGGTGTTATGCACTGCCCACTTCTTTGCTCATGCTTTTTATTGCAGTCCTAGAAAGAGGCATGAAGGGAAATGAGACTCCTTCTAGAGTTCAGCAATGTTAGGGAAATGAAGCAATGTCTCTGTCATGGGCTGACAGCAGGATGCTGTGTTCAGGAGGTACCTTGGAAACCGCTTTGCAGCTTTGCACATCTGCTGTTCTGCTCCTGGCCAGAGAATAGAGCCATGGAAAATGCTTCTTTAACCAAACCCTAGATGGGCTGGAAAATCAAACTAATCCTGGTTTGATTTTCCACAAGAACTTAGAAAATTTGATCCCAAGCCCCATAACATGTTCAAGCCTATGCTTTTTTTAATACCACTCTTGGCAGCACATAAGGTGAATGGCAGATTTCATGCAATGCCTCTTTCTGCTTATAACTTTCAAGCCATGGATGTCACGGGCACGCTGCCTGTCTCAGTTTTTCAGCTGCATGCTGATCCCACCATTTTTGCTGCAGAAATTTGCAACTTCTTTTTTGCCTTCATGTATCAGCAGCTGTGTGACCAGATCTCTGGCACTCACAGCTAACCTCCCCTATAACTACACACATATTTCTATACAACCAGGAAAAAGCAAGGGCACCTTTCATGACCTGGCCCTCAGCATTTCGTCGTCACCTGAAAATGTGTGGTCCTATGCTGAAAAGGCCAGGAGATACTTCCCAAAACCCAGCAGCAGTTCACTACTTCCAATTTTGCAATACCAGGCGTAAGCAGCTGGTTGCCTCCCTCTTCAGTTCCTGATTCCTCAGCATGTAAGTAATTTCTTGTACTTCTGTACAAGAGGTACAATGTACATTTCTTGTACAGTGCAAGGACTGAAGTGGAAGGGTCACCCATCTCTGTGGGACCCTGTCAGCTTGTCTTGGTCTGAGTGCCTTGATGAGATCTTTTACAAGCAGAGGGGCAATTCCCCTTCCCCTGAGCTGCATACACACACTGCAACACTACGAGCTGGATACCATTACTCTGCTGAAATCTTGTATCAGGAATCACAAACTGAAGGAGTGTTTACATAACTGTAATTTTAAACATCCCCCGATGAGTTTTTATGACTGAGAAAAGCAACAAAAGGGAGGAGGAGCTTCTTTTTGGCTTTCCTGTTTATCAGGTCTTCTTCATAGCCTTGACCTCCCCTGTTTCCACATCACCCATTGGATCCTGGCACTTAACTGGCACACAGACCTCCTTGACACCAAGAATGAAATTGGTCCAGCCATCCTGGGCAGACATTCTCTCAGAACCAGGGTAAGCAGAGTCTAGGAGCAAGAGAACACACCAAACAGACATTACTTCAGGCTGGTTTATTGGTCTTGACCCATTGCACAGAGGCTGGAAGCAGCATAAAATCTGGCACTAGAAGAAGGAGGGTTTTGCAGTGATACACCCACTGCTCAGGAACCTTCCCAGCTGCAGCAGCAGTCACAAAGTTCATAGAAGAAAAATGGAATTTTCCTGTCTGGGCTTTGGCAATTGGTGAAAGCAAATCCTGACCCCGGGGAGACATTTGACCTGTCTCTGCAGAGCCCCTGGTTATGGCAGCAAGTGAGCACCTTTTCCCTCAGCACGTTCCAAATGTCCCTGCAATGTTGGAAATACTGCATCCACCACGCCCCCTGGCTCTTCCCTGCAGAGGGAGGTGGGCTGCTTGGTGTTTGCCACCCACTGCACATTCACCTGCCTTATCCAGGGTGGCATTCGTTAGCTTTGCCTCTCAGCAATGTCTTGCAGTGAGCCACCACCCCCGGGGAGACTGTGGTCTGTGCCCTGACCTCAGGAGCTCCAGATCTGCTCTGGGTGGGATCAAGACTCTGGGAATGGGGAAAGACCCCATTCCCTTCTCCACCGAGGGGTTTTTCTCCAGGTAGGGCAAGCTGCCTATCAGCACACCCATGAGACCCAAGCAAGCCTTTGGTCAACTCATCCAAAGACAAGCAGCAGGAACATAAAGAGCTTTCCCACCTCCATGGGTGAAGCCTGCTTGTCTTTTACCCCATGTGAGGGAGAAGGTTTCAAGCAGCAAATGTCAGGGCAAATTTTGTTTTGCTTGTTTAGTATTGTTCCAGGCATGCTGAGAACCACATCTCCTAATATGTGGGCTTAGTTGTTTATTTGAAGAAGCAATTATTTTCTATTTGACCATGGTTCTTTTTAAAAACCATTTAGAAAAAGAGATTATCCTTATGAGTAATAAATATGTGGCAACCATTTTAAAAGATTTCAGTCTGGGATCTGGGCCCTTTATGATAAGGGCTTTAAATACCTTTTATGTATTCAATCTAATATGTATAATATAATTAAATATGTGTTCACAATATGTATTCAAAATTACATAGATATTTCTTCATGCCTTAATATTAAACTTTTCCATTTGTTTTCCAGAGTGAGGCAGTCAATAAATAATGCAAGGCTGATGGCATAAAGTATTATTTTTATAGAATTTTAAAAATTATTATAACTCTTATTACAGCAAAAGAGAAGCATCTGCAGGTGTAACATAGTGTTTTTCAGTCAAAAACTCCCCAAAATATTGAGGAAGAGATATATAGTTATTTAGGTAGACCAAAACTTTACCCAAAGCATAAAGCCCTCTCACAGGGTGAAGTATGGCTATAATGGCAGCACTTTGTGCTGAACTTGAGGTCTCTCAACCAGTTCCTTCCCTTGCTTGCTATTTGTTTGCTTATTTTCAGAGCTCCATGAAAATATTTTTTAGCTTGGTATCTTGACAGAACAATGCTCATGCAACTATGGTGCCTAGCAGCTCCATACCCCCCCAGCTTCTGAGCCCATCAGCAAAAGAACTGGAATTTCACAAGATCTCGAATTTCTACCTGCTTTGTAAAATTGGCATCTAGTTAAGGAAGGAAAAAATAAATTTGCTCATCTTTCTCATGGTAAAGGTTCTGGGAGAAAATTGGACATATTGCTAAATATCAGAGTCCACACTGGACAGAGCCATGGTAAAGAAACTAATGAATTCTACTTCTTTCACAATTACTTGACCTTGGTGTCATAACTTTCAATATCTTTCTTCAAGTTGCAGAGGCCTGTGGAATCATTCTATTGGCAGCTACCATCCACCTCAAAACACTGAAGGTGGAAGAGTTGCTAAAAGGCCACGTGCAGGTCCTGCAGAGTCTTCAGCTCCTGTTTCCATCATGGGCTCTTTGCATGATTTCAGCACAGAAATGTTTCTCTTCCTGCCTCTACTCCTCAGCACACAGATGCAAAATAATAAATCCACCTCTTACTCATTTTGTGTGAGGCTTATTTGGACAACTGTTTTTTCTTGGCAGGTGAGAACCACTAAATGCTTCTGGTGGGGCAACAAAGTAGAATGGGAGCCAGACTGCAAAAGGGATACTGAGGAGAGCATGGGTCAGGTGCATCTGCCCTGTGCCCTGGGAGGGAGGCAGTGAGCAGGCTTCCAAGGTAGGGAAGTTGCAGGAGGAGGTGGGCCAGAAAGGAAAGGTGGGATACACTGGGGTGCTTCTGGGGTGTTTTGGTGCTTCACTTATTCAGCTGGCTACCAACAGGCAGCATGGTGAGCTGTGCTCCCCCAGCTGCAAAGTAAACATGTGTGAGAGAACAACAGGGATGTGTTTGCAGTACGTAGCCAAGTACAGTAGACTTCAGAGGATAAAAATACCCAGTGGAAAAACACATGGGCTTAAGTAAAACTTTAACCATCAGGGGTTGCCCAGCCAGCAACATGTGTACCCTTCACAGGCTCTCCTGCTTGCAGAGAGCTTTGAAACTCCCTCAGAAAACTGCAGCTCTTTTTGATTAATGGCTTCTCCACTCCAACCTCTGACAATTACACGATAGGTCTGCTTCAGATTATAAACTTGTTCAATGCAGAAAGGCAAAACGGAGTGTGAACACTCCATGAGGCAGGAAAAGCCCACAACATCCCCTGTACAATCTTCTCCAAAACTGGTTCCTGAGCCACTAGGGGCTCCTGCTGAGAAAAATTTAGTCTGGAGCAGAGATCAGCAGAGGTCATGTCAGTCCTTCCATCGCAGAACAACACAAAGAAAAGCAGAGTTTAGCAAGTAATGCATGGTATTGTGCAGCCCAAAGCAGTGACCATGTAATTTCTGAACTCTCCTGCAAAGTGAGCAGCACGGCAAATCCCTAACTCTCACCTTGGGCTTTGGGCAGGAGTAGCAGACTGAAGGCAATGGCTACAGCCCTGAGTGACTCCCACTGGCATTACTGAAATGAGTGGAATTGCACCCGCTGAATTACACCCACTCAAGCTGCATTGGGTTGAGGCACTGGTTGAACAAAACACTCAAGCACGTGCTTATATTTAAGCAGATGAGTAAACAATTTCAGGGCAAATACTTATATGCTTGAGTGCTTAGCCAGGTAGGTGCTGTTCTCAGCAGCACACACCTGGAGGCAGGTAGTGTCATTTTTTACATGGTCACTTTTCTGACTACATCCAGGAGAGAAAGGAAAATTTCCACTGGCTATGGGCCAACAGGCACTTCAGGTATGTGTAAGGTCTTTCAAAAAAAAGAAGTTTTTTTTTAATCTTATCTGTCTCATTATCACCCTGACATTTGCTTTGGCTTTGAGTTTAATTACCTCTTGAATTGAACAAAGGTACAGATAGAGCTGAGATAATAAGAAGCCAGTAAAGCTGATGTATATAGGAAATAGGGCCTCCCTGAAGGTGTTAGTCCATGCAAGCTGACCCCCAGTTATGAGAAAGAAAAGCCGATAAGGGAGAAGGCAATTAATCAATCATTCAGGAAACCTGGGGATGTGTAAAGAGGTGTCTAATGTTTGCATCTTACATGCCACCTGGCCTGGTACAAATACAGCAGACCCCACTTAGATAAATACCTGTGCATCAGAGCACAGCCAAGCAAACAAAGGGAAGCTTTTGGGGAAAGAAAAAAAGAGATGGGATAACAAGGGAAATAAATATATTACCATGAAAACCAATATTCAGAGTAGAAAACTGCACAATAGAAAGGCTACATTGTCAGTCACCAAATGCAGAGATCAAGACCCCCACAGTGCTCCAGGTGCTCTGTACACAAAGTCTCAGTCTCAGAGACACTTCAGTCCAACTAGACAAAGATGACAGAATAACAGAATATGCTGAATTGGAGATGGGGAGGGGAAAGTGGGTGCAAACCCTTGTCTAACATCATGTGGGAACAGCAAGGGCTAGGAATAGTATTAAGAGGTTGTGCTTTATGGGTGCTACATGAATAAAGGATGGATCAGGCTTGCAGCCACACAGAACATGTCTGCACCACTGGCCTCTTACAGAGACCTTGCTGTTCTATGACAACTTTATTCCATACTTTTGGGGGTCCCTGATCCAGCAGGACATAAACTCCAGTTTTGCAGAAGCTCTCCCTTCACAGGCTGTTTCTGGACTGGGTTCCTCTCAGCTAAACAGAAGGGATGAGTAACTGGGGACTACAACAGCAGAAGGTGGCATAATTCAAAGTATGATGCTGACCAACAGTCCAAGACTGCACTTCAGCAAAAAGCTCTTTTTTAAAACTGATAAAGAGTCAACTAGAGTCTGTTACTCTGAGATCCTATCCATGTACAATGTTTCTACTATGATCTGACCACAAAACAAGGTTATGGTGCCCATTCAAAATCCACACCCGAATGAGAAAATGTAATTTTGAGACTGCACCTTGGGAAAGTCCTGCTGACATTTTTTCTTTGACTTTATCAAATAAATGAAAGAGAAATACAATCTTGTCAAAGTAAAACACTAATTTTATTTTGATTTCATCAGCTTGACCCATGTTACAGCATGCTTTAGAGTCAAAACAGTTAGACTATTATGCCATGACCCGTCATAATATTCTGGCATGGAAACTAATAGACAAAACTCAAAGATTTATATGGTATTATAAAAGTCAAAACAAATGTTTCAATAAGCTGGAAAGACCTGTACCTTCTTTGAAAACACTGTGAGAACCAACACCTTCTCACAGATCATATCGACCATATTGGAGGACTGCTTTCCCACAGAGGGGCACTCAATGGCCAAAAATAACCAGGTCTGACTGGCACAGGTCTCCAACAGCTCCACAGGGAATAAGAGTGGTGGGGTCACAATTCTTTCTGGCCTGTGCCTCCTCTCAGGACATGCATTCCCCAGAGACACATCACATGCATCCTTTTCACATCCAAGATACAGATACATCCAGAAGAGCTTTAAGCGGGGCTGTGAAGCTTGGGCAGAGCCTTGCTCACTTGCTCTGCTGTGACAGTCCAAGATACTTATATTTTTTTAGGGAAAATCTGTCAGAGGCCAGAGCTACTGGCAGAAGTTTCTCCCAAAGGTCTGTCACCTCTTCTTGGCTGAGAAAGGATAGCTCCTATCATCATTACAGGGCCACAAGCAGAACTGAAATAAAGAACAGAAGAACCTGCTGACAAAAGTCCCTACTAAAACCCATTCCTCTCGCACAGAGCTGTGGAGTTTGCTCCTCCCAGCACCCACCTGAGCAGACATGTTGTAAAAAGTATATGGCTCCAAGCAATTTACAGTGTCATGAGTTTGACTATCATGCAGCCTTCCAAAAGTTGAAGTCTCTGTTGCTTGTGGACTTGTTACATGGCAGAGGTGTTCTACAATAAGCAAGTAAAACTAACAGGAAAATGAAATGCAGAAAGCAACAGGAGATATATTCTCCTGCAAGAATAACACTATGTGTTGAACAGCGATCTCAACAGAGAGTGCCATTCTGAAGTACCAGACACAATGGCTTAATCCCTCTAGAAAACATAGTAAAGGATGAGTTTTAAGGAAGGACTGGTATGAATGTCCTCAAGATAGATCCCATTTCACCTTGCAGCTGAGGCAGGAAAGCTGTAATTATCAGAGGTGTCCTGAGCATTAGAGGTGATATTTGGTTTTGGGTTTGGAGGTGTTAAAAGATTGTGAGTCTTTGGGCAATTCTTCTTTACCAATCTAAACCTAGCATTTATGAATATGTGTCTTGGAACAAATTAGGACTCCTCTTTCTGAGACAGTTTATGTAAAATAGGAACAGACCACAAAGTGAGGACAGATTTGGAAGACCTCTATGCTGGTGAGGATTCATGATTTTTTCTGGCACAGCCATTGATTCTTGATACCTCTGTTTCCACATGGATATAGAAAAGGTGAGAGTTCAGTACAAGAGAAGTAACAAGCAAAATCTGCTTTTAAGAAGGAATATCTTAAACAAGGGGAGAAAAAAGACTTGAAGAGACAGGAGAGCTTGATGGAAGAGCTTTGCCATCTGCCAAGGACATTGAAATCCAAGGGCTCCAAAGGCAAATGTCCCCATGAGAACAGTAAAATCACTTCTGAGTGATTACCATTTTGCCTGGATTTGATGGTCACTTCTATTCCTTGGAAGTAGTAATTTGCCTGTAAAGCTTGTGCTCTTTGCCTTACTAGAAGCATGTCCTAAAAGAGTGCCTGGTCTACTCTCTGAAGACTATTTTACAGCTTGCTAAATCTAATCACTTGGACTGTAGTCTATTCCTGATCACCTTATTTATTGGGAGCAACTCAGGAAGAGGGTGCAGGTTGGTTGAATTCCTCTGGCAGCAGCATCCTATTGCCAGATGTAATTTTCTGGGATAGGACACTACTGCTAGTGGTGACCAGGTCCAATCCTCTTTCATGATAGGAAGGGATCAAAGATCCCTGGGAAAGATGTATGGAAATGAGCTGATCTACCTTGCAGGTCAGAAAAGAACTGGATTCCTTCTGGTCACCCCTCGTTATTTTCTCCAGCTGTCAGAAGTTTTAGGCACATCAGATCAGACTGGTGGCTTATTTACCTCAGTAGTTACTTTCTGTCTGGTAGGAAATTCTTAAGGAAAACATGTCAGATAGAGACCAAAAAAAAGTTCCCTGAGTTGAGCAATGTAGCCAATGCCCTATGCTTTCTACCCCCAAGTGCCTCCTGATCTCTGTACCTCATGCCCTCTGTGATACTCCACAGCAAGCTCTGTCTCAGGCCAAGAGGACTCTTGTAGCACCCAATGAGAGTGATGAAGGCTGCACAGCTCTGTCCTACAGAAACTTGTGGGACCCTGCTGTGGTCCCTTCACTGTGTCACCGCCTTGTGGGTGGAACACCCTTCCTTGCTACCTTCATTCCCCTTGCATTGATGAGAGCTGGGGTGGAGGACATGGGCTCCTCACCTGTTTGTTTCCTCTCTCGAGCTCTGAGAGACCAACCAACTTCAATATTTAACTGGTGATTTCCATTAGAAATACTCTTTTCCAATGTTTTGTGGGGTTTTGGGGTGGGTTTTTTTTTGGTTTTGGTGATTGGGGTTTTTTTGGGTTTTTTTTTTTGTTGGTTCATCGATTGGTTTTAGAGGGTTTTTGTTTTGTTTTTGTTTGCTTGTTTGTTTGCTTGCTTGCTTGCTTGCCATGCTTTGTTTCCGATGCCTTCTGTGCTCAGCACAGTAAAAAATATAATAAAAAATATGATGAAACACTGCTCACAGACCTCTGGCTTTTCTATCCCCTAGCTCCTTGAAGTGGTACCAGATGTTGCCCCACAGCAGCCTCCTGGCTGGTGCTTCTTGGCATGGCTGATGCCTCCCACTGCAACTTACTTCAGGCACAGCTCGATTCCTGGCTCTCAAGGCATAGGACTGGTATGCTTCTTCATTTCCACTGTAGAGGGAACAGCCTGTAGCAGCACTGTCAAGCACTCAAAAAAACCCTCCAAAAGCCAAGAAGCAGGAAAATTAATTGGTAAAATATTTTAAGGGGTATGAGTAATAAAATGGAGAACATTTTTGGAGCAGGAGGCAACTTTGTCATAACCCTTCTCCATCAGATTGAATGACTCTTAAAAACCACTTTATCACTAAAAGCTTGTACAAACCTGCCGTGAATGAGCCAAGGAATATGGCTCAGATTCAGTCCTTCATGATGGATCCACAACCAACATTTTTCCAAGCAGGTAGGTAGGAGACATTTCTCAAGTCTTCAGTGGACTTTGAATAAGATATTTCATAATGGTATTGCAGAAATGGGAGCAGTGGCCTCAAGCTGCATTTCAGGATGATCTTCCTGGTTACATGTAGCTGCTCTCAGTCATGTGAGCTACAGATTAAACGGTGGTCATGGTGGTCATAAAGGTATCCTTCTCCCAGGTCCCCTACCCTTTTTGAACAACAGCAACAGTTTCCTGCAACAGCAACATTTCCTGCAGAATGTGCACTAATGTTCACATTCCCACTGATGAAAATGCAGGTGAAAATCCATGGATTTTATTTTTTTTTTATTTTTTTTTATTTCCCTCCATTTTTGCTTTTCTGCATGCTGCTTGGCCTGGCTGCTGTCTGGCTTGCAGGTTGAGTAATGCTGCTGCAGATCATGCGGGGCCCTGGAGAGATGTTCCACATTATTGCCCTATTGTCCCAGGGATGAAGGAAGTGGCTTTTACTAACAAATGCACTTAAAAATGTCCTGGTGTTTAGAACAAGATGCACATCCAGCTATACTAAAATAGAAGTTAGAAAATATTTTGCTTCCAGAAGTCCTTAGTTTGGGTTTTAAGGAATAGTTTATCTTTATCTTTGAGCACCATTTTCCCAGGAAGTGAGACACACTTTAAATCACCTTTGCAACATACAGCTTAAATTGTACTGCTGCAACGCAGCCTGGAAAGAGAATTTACTACCCTCTGGGTTTTCATCACAGTCTTTTTGGTGGAATTTAGAGTCTGCAACTCCTAGGGTTTCAACATGTTAACCCCAGGGAAAGTAGATGCAAACCCCTGTGCACTGATGACTGGGAACACCAAAGAATAAGGCAGAAACAAGACTGAATGCAGCTCATATCTTAGTGTAACTGATCAAATTTATATATATATATATATATACATGCATGTATATATACACATATTTACATGTGAATGTATTTATAATGACTAGAACTGATAGGAAAGCACATACACATTATGATATTTTAAGCAACAAGGAGGCTAATTTGCTAAATCAGATACTCTTGTGTGAAGGCAGGAGCTCCTTGCCTCAGATACCTCCTGCCATCCTGTCATTCACATACCAAGAAACACAAGTTATAAACAAGTTCAGTTGCTATGGCTCATGCCTCCTTCTCCCTCTGGAGTGATCCACTCTCTTTGACACCGTTCCAATTGCCCTGTCGCTTGGAGCAGTCTGTCAAGGTCACCTCCCCACTGCCGAAGCAGACAGTGTGAGTGCTTGCAGCCGTCCTCCTCATTCTGCGCATGCTGACCATCCCCTGGCAGGTCAGGCATCTGTCAAGCCAAGAAGATCTTAGCTCAGCTGAGATGGACTCTATCTGTCTGGATTCCTTCTGTGTCTCCTGTTTCTGGTCTCCTTCCTCCTCTCTTCCTCCAGCCGAGATGCCCCCAAGTCTGCCTGGGAACACCAGAAGGTGACATCGCTGTTGGTCAAATATAAAGTCAGGGCTGCAGCCTGGAGGCACTCTCCACTGCATGCTCTTGGAAGCAGCACTTAGCCATGTACTCAGCTGAGCAGAGCTGAGAAGAAGATCAGTGCACAAGCAGCTTTAGCAATACCAATCATAAACACTATAAGGTGCTCTTTGCTTTGCCACAATTTGTTGCCAAAAGTTGAATTCAGTTGTGGGAAATGTGTCAGTGTCTATTCTGCTTCACCATGAAAAACAGAGCTAAGAGAATATTGTCTCTGATTACAGACAATTACACATTGTTGGTTTGGTTTGGTTTTTCAAACCGCCTTTTGGGACCAGCTTTCATTGGACCAAGAGATATAGGCAGAAGAAACAGGCAAGCTTTCAGGCACCCCTAAAGAGGACATATATGGAGAAAAGATCACTTATTTTTATTCACTCGTAACATCTGATACAGTAAAAGCTGTCATTTTCCCCATGTCTTCTCCCTCAGTAATGTCCAAAACCTACTACACTGCCACAACAGGTCCCAACTTCCAAGAGATACCCAAAACCTGCAGTGCCAGAGCAAGTCAGTTACCCTTTTGCAGAATTGCAGGATCTGACATGGGTTTCAGCAGGACTCCTTGAACACAGCCTTGCAGCTGGCCTGGGAAGGGGTTCCCCATGACAGAGGAGCAGTTGGAGAAAGAGCAATAAACCAGGAACCCACATCCACCTTATGCACGCAGAGAATCAAGCCACCTCAAAGGCTCTGTACTGATGCTGCTCTTCCCTGCCCTGGCCTGCCACAGGGTATTTAAAAGTGCACAATGATAACACTGCCTTTGGCATCATCTTACTTTTGCTTGGTGTCTCACCTGATTTGGCTGTCTCAGGAGAACCTACAAACAGACCCATACCACGCAAAGACTGGATAGAGCTACCTGGACTAGTCTATTCCTGACTCCTGAGTCTGCTGTTGAAAGGTCAGCAGCCAGGAATGAAAAGTGATGGGACAAAGCTTTGTCAGAGGTCTCTCCACGTATCTGTGCTGAATCAATCATCACCTCTTGGTTGAATCAACCACCACTCTTGGTGCAACCTCTAAAAGCTCTTTGCACACCAAGGTACACTGTCCTGTATTCTTCTGACCCCTTAGGCATTCTGTTCCAGCCCAGCCTTCTATCTGCATAAGCAACAGCACATTTCCAAGGCTATTCACCAAGTCATGACCCTTGCATCTTTTGCCAGCTGCTTGTTTCTACCCCAAGACACAGAAGTGGCTCAAACATGCTTGTACTGGCAAGGCAAGACAGTCTGGAGCTGACTCTGTCTATACAGACTCCAGAAGCCCATGGGGCATGGACATGACAGTAAAGCCAACAGGCTGCTGTGCCTCTGGCCCCAAGCTCACAGGTTGCTCACAGCACTGTGTTGCACCAAGCAGGCAGAAACACACCACCCTTCATTTCTCACTGCTCAGAACCATCCTCTCTGCCCCCGCTGACTCAGCCACTCTTCTGACACTGCTCACCCAAGGTGCCTGCCACGGCAAGGAGCTACCTGCACACCCGTGACTCCTCTATCTCAGTGCACATCAAGCCCACACAAAAGGCTACTTTGCTGCATGTAGCTCTGTGTGCCATCTGGGTTTGAAGCCCCCTGAGCAGCTGAGACGCACTGGCACCTCTGCTATTCAGGTCTCCTGTGAGAAGAGGCGAGGCTGGGGATGAGGCGTTGGGCCCCCATGAGCTGCATCCCAGCCTGCACATTAGGCTGCACTTCTTACTCTTTCATGTCCATCCCAAATACAGTATCCTTCCCACTAAATTACAATGCAGTAGGAGAGGACGTGACCAGTGTAAAAGAAATTTAAATTTACATTTGACATTTATGCCTGAATTGCACTTTTGCTACAGAATTGGCTCAGTGACTCTCAGTGCAGAGCTGGTCTTTGACTTTGCATTTACCAGCTTTCAATGGTTAGGTTGAAAAGAAAGAAAAGCAATTTAAATTCCTGTATCTTTTTATTTAGAAAACAGACAAAATGCTCCAGACTTTGTGTATCCATTCTCCTCCTCAAATCAGAAGGTGGTGTTCTTTTTGTCTAGTCTTTTATAGGTCATACTCTCAAACTATCAAGTAAGGAGGAAATTGTTCCCCACTGGTAATTGTCTCTTGCATTGCCTTGAAGTGAGTGTGGAGCCAGACAGGGCGTAGGAATTCCTCAGTGATTCTCCTGTGAGGTTTTTTTTCTGCCTTAGAGAGCTCTTTCTGTCTGTAAGCAAGACCTCAAGCTCTGCAGCCTATTCCCAAAAACACCTCAGAAAACATGCTTAGAACTGTCTTTTGAAATGGGAAATTTTTGTATCCTCTGTGCACTTTCATTTTTATCCATCACACCTTTTATTATTTGCACAAACATGAAAAAATAGCTCTCCCACCAGCAAACCTGTTTTTTTCTTTACAAATGCTCAGCTCAAAATAAGCAAAACAATACACAGGTTTTTTTAATGTAAGAAAAAAATATGTAGCCCAAAGGCTGAGGCTCTTTGCTAAGAACAGTTTTAAAAAAGGACAGTTCTAAAGGTACTAAAATAGATATTTATAATTGGAAGAGCCTGCAAGGGCCTAAGTATAGCAGGCTTTATTACATTTCCACTACCAGGTACTTAGGTGCTTCTCAGAACCTGCCATTAGCCAGGTCTGTTGAACAGGGCACACAATTATTTTTTTATGAAAATGCTGGCAAGAGTTCACACGCAAGGAAGGTGCTGAGCCTTTGATCCTTAGTGCCAGGCAGATCCTTGAAAATGTCACAGAGTGATTCATGTGCCTAAGAAAAAGGAGATCTGCTGCAGAAAAGCAGGTGTGAGGCTGCTTCTAGCCAGATTTTGGCCAATGGAGTGGAGCCGCAAGGTTGGGAGTGCTGGGCACAGACTTCCCCCTTCATGCAATAAAAAGAACATTGTTTCCTTGAGGTTTGTGAGCCTCGTTTTGACAGGAGATCAGGTGATTCAGGACAGAAATAGTCCACATGTAGAACATTTAAAGATGGAGAAGAAAGGACAACTGCTTCAATTTGGCTGTTTTAGCATGGCTGGTGTGTTTGAATAGGTAGTAGAATGCCAGAATAGAAGGGATGACAGTGTGTCACCATGCAGAAATACTTTGAGCCCAGAACATAAAGGCCTACCTTTTCAAAGATGGGTATAAAGTTAGGAAC
Organism: Margarornis squamiger; assembly: GCA_035222235.1. Taxonomy (NCBI): domain Eukaryota; kingdom Metazoa; phylum Chordata; class Aves; order Passeriformes; family Furnariidae; genus Margarornis; species Margarornis squamiger. Next base: position 38,811,000 of record JAWWTY010000106.1, on the reverse strand, counting down.
CTAAATCCATCCAGGAGCACTGTTAGACTCCCTTATGAAGCTCGGAGAATTGCAGTGCTTGAGAAGCACCAAGACACTGATGTAAGAGACTAGAAATTTCTGCTCCAGTTTGGACATCTAATCCTGCTGGGGGATTCCGCCAAAAATTCCAGCACCACTACCTGCATTTGAGCATCCAGATGTGATGAGGCTTAGCTGAGGGCAAAATAAAGTGGAGTGCAGTCTTACTTTGAAGAGACACTGCTTCTAAATCTGCCTGTTTGGGGTGGAGGCTGCCTGAAGTATAAATCAATGGCCACGCTGCATATGTGTGTTGTAAATAAGTGCTGGAGAGCATCCAAGGCAGCCAGCTTCCTGGCTGAGGCGCCAAGAGTAGAACCCAGGCTCTCTGAAGTCTAAAGTGTGAGATAAGATAGCTTGGGTTAAAAAGCTAACCATCTGTAACTGGGGACTGCAACGACCCGTAGCTTCTCTGATTTGGCCACACAGGCTTAGCAACATTTTCCTCACTGGTTTTGGGGACAGCTGTGTCTTTAAGAGGTTCCAGCCTGAACCAGTTGGAAATGGGGTTGAAAATGCCAGACCTTTGCCAAATTCGCTGGACACCTCTGAGCCCTTGTTTGCACTCAGCTTGGCAGCTACTGACAAAGCCCTTAAAATTAGCTCCCATGACCTCAGAGTTGTTCCTGTAGGCAGAGGAAGGAACATCATAGGCACTGAGCTTCCTGCAGCAGCTGAGTTTGGGGAACACTACCAGCCCTGCTGTGGGGTTCATGCTTCCCTTGGGCCCCTTCATCTTCTGTTTAGCAGTGCTGCATCACACTGGATGTGCAGCAGGGTCCAAAGAGGTCTACATGGGTCAGTCTGCTCCTCGGGGTAGCACTGGTGGAGGACAGCATGAAGGAAAATGATGCAATGATGTACAAATAAAGGAAGCAAAAAAAAACCCCCAAAAAACAACAAAACCAAAAACCTCCAAACAATATTAGAAACCCCACAACCAAAAGCCAAAGCTCAGTTCTTTGACTTTTGCCTCTAAACGCATTTGTATTTAACATTGTTAAAGAGAGCAACATATTTCCAAACAGCTAAACACAGCAGAGCTGCCCTAGTGCTCTGTCTGGGACTTTCCACTGCAAAAGAGCATTGATGGCACAAAACTGGGAGGAGCTGCTGACTCCCTCGAAGGCAGAGAGGCCCTGCAGAGAGACCTCAACAAATTAGAGGTCTGGGCAATCACCAACCATACGAAGTTTAACAAGGGAAAGTGCTGGATTCTGCACCTGGGATGGGGCAACCCCGGATGTTTGGACAGACTGGGGAATGAGATGCTGGAAAGCAGTGCCGGGAAAAGGACCTGGGGGTCCTGGTCGACAGCAAGTTGATTATGAGTCAGAAGTATTACTCTTCTCCAGCTTTCCTGCCATGGTTTGCAAGGGCCATGCTCTGCAAGGGCCATGCTCAGTGGCCACTGCTTCTTTCTGGATGTGCATTCCCAATTCCTCACATCTGCCAGACCCCGAACGGAACTTCCTCTGAGAGTCCCAGGACCCTTCACCAGGCATAGTTACAAAATAGGTAGGGAAGAGAGTGGGAAGGGCCAGCCCAGATGCTGTCAGGGCCACATTTATGTCTGAGATGCAGAACTGAAGAGCACCACCTCTGCCAGCTGGGAAGGGCTCAAGGAGGAGCAAGTGCTGGCGCCGCTTGCTGGGCCCTGGCTGCCAGCAGCAGACATCTGTGGCCACTGGATGCCTCTTAACATATTCCAGTGCCCTCAAGACAAGGTAAATTGGTGGTTGAGACAAAACTCAGTTTTGTGTGCAGTTATACTGCCCTCCCTGAATTCTTGGTCAACCAATTTTTGTTTGTTTGTGTTACATATTCATTTCCCTTCCCACTTTAAAGGCCATTTTATGCTGGCAGAAGGTGCCATGCTGGCAGCTCTGGTTGACCCAAGAGTTAAATTTAAGCCCTCAGACAGGTAGAGTGGAACCAGTGGCTCTTCTTCCATCTTGCTCACCATGATGGTGGCCCCAGGCTCTGCCTTCACCAGGCCAGCCCAGAGGGGCCCCATCCAAGTGGCCACTTCCCCTGAAGTCTGTCTGCCAACATCAATGCCAGACAGAGCCAGCAGTAGATTTTCTATCACCATGGGCATCCACCCACCAGGGTCCAGCAGGATGGGGAAGCTCACTCTGCCAGGATGAAAATTGAATGCAGGGAGCAATATGCAGTATTGATCTCTGTTTGTCTTCAAATATTGACCGATTCCCCCAGGAACCAGTGTCCTTCCTGCCCCAAAGGACCATCCAGAAATCCTAACTGTAGGCAGTAGCGAAGTATCAGCCTTTTCATATCTAATGCAGACAGTTTCAGACCCTGAAGCAAGTACAGCTTTTCTAATATTTTTTTGATTTAACCATTGCTACTGTATGTTCACCCATTGACATTAATTACACTGACATCAAGCAATTCAGTCTGCTAAACAAGGGGTGACTCCTGGGACTCACTGACACAAATAACTGTGTATTGGCATTTGTCTTCTCTACATTTCATGTTTTTTTGTTTTTCATATTCCTCAAGTATGCCCTTTTCCCTCTATTCTGATTCAGCACAAAGCCTGCTAGACCTCGCCTGCGTCTATTAATTAAGCTTCTCTCTCAGTCTACATCCATCCATGACTTTGCACTCTGCCCGGGCACTGGGCAAGCATGCTCAAGACCTGTCTGTGTGCAGAGCTGAATGGCAACTGCTTTAAAGGAGTTATCACCTTGAAAAACCCGAGCTTGGGTTAGTGTAGGGTCATTGCTATCCTATGGCATCTGATTAGTTTAGGGTTCAGACAGTGTATCAGTATCTGGCTGCAAAACACCTTGTGGGCATGCCCATAGCCCCAGGTCTGATCTAAAAAAAATTGTTCACCTAACTCCTTGACACTTATTTTTTTTCTCTGACAGCTTTTTGCCAGTAAGCTTTGACAATCCCTTAATAAATCATTTCAAACAGTTTAGCTACCAGTTTGCTGCCTCATTTGGAGGCGTTCTGGCAGACTGACAAGGTCCAGCTTCCCCTAGTGAAGACTGCATTCTTTGGAACCCACCCTGCTGTAATCAGTTAGACAACTAATAGTTCTGGTTTTCATTAATTGTCAGTTAATCTCGTGGCCTTTATGCATGATATGCTTGTCTAGTTCCCACAGCTCATACACAACCTGCTGGTCCCCCACTGCTGCTTGAAAGCAGCAGGTAAAGGCATTTTCATGTTTTCAGCCCCCTTGTTTCACAGCTGGCTCCCCACGTAGAGACTCAGAGGTCTCAGCTCCCATCAAGGGTGACAAAGTGATTACATTTTTGAAATCACCTAGCATGTAAATGGAGAACCTGAGCTCTTCTGGAAGCCCAGATGAGTGTGGGAGAGGGAAATGCAATTCATTGTGGTACTGGTGAAGGAAAACACAAGCAGTCTTGGACCATGCCCAGCTGCTTGCTGGCGGCAGAATGGAAACTTGCCACAGAAGCACTGACACCTCCTTGGGGTTAAACAAGGTTGTGCATCATCCTCTGAGCTGTGCCCTGCTAGGTGCTCTTGATAGGAGCTAAGCCACTAATTTGCCCCAGAGTAGCTCAGATAGTTCTGCCTAGCCCCTGGTAAAATATTTACTGTGCTTTCTTATCACTTCCCTAGAAGGTTTAGTTGGAGCTAAGTGATGCATTAATTCCTTTAGGATATAACTCGAGTTTTTTCTGCACAGTCCTGGAACATGTCCAACATCATTAAGAAAAAAAACCAAAACAGCCCTCCTTTCTCAGTCCATTCTTTTAAGTTTTCACCTGAAACCTGGACTCCATCTGGCACCGAGATGGCTGCACGCAGAAACCCTCCTCTCTCCTGAGAATACATGCGACTGTTGCTTTCTAGGCAGGCAAAAGTATCCCCTAATAAGCTAATTATCACATCTCCAGGAGCAGTAAAATAATTAATGAGCTTAAGTAGAGGATGGAAGAGCTAGTTTAGAGACTGGGGAATGTTTTCTATTTCTAAAGGTGGGAGGCGGTGGCACAGGGTGCCTGGGATGACCATAGCATATGTTTAAGGAGAGGTGATGCACACACCTATAGAAGGCAGGTAAGCCCAAGCCACAGGGTCTCGCAGTACTAGGTGGGCTTTCAGGTTACTTCTGCCCCTGGTTTGTTGTGGTGCTGCTCTCCTGCACCCCACTCTTACCAAAACCACTTTTCACCAACTCTTTGATTCCTATTATACCTTCTAACAAATTCCTGTTCATCCTTCCCAAAGTTACATGTTTTGGTCTTTGAAGTATCTCTTGCTGGAGTCAGCTCTGTGTTTTGCCCATCTATTCTTCTTCTTCATATCCTCTTATAGGAAGATGCTTATGGTGCAGCTGAGAATGGGGTTTTTTGTTAGTGCTTCCCAAGCTTCACTACATCTCTCCTGTAATTTCAGCTTGACACTCCAAAGGGTTCAGCAAGGTGCTATCGATGCTGGATCTCATCCAGTCATACAAACAAGCAAGCCTTCACTCAGGATTATCACCAAGAAATTCCTTCCTAGGATAAATGAATGGCTGATGATGATGAACAGATATAGCCTGCCATTGTCTCCTGGTGTTTGGTAACTATCAGAAAGTTTTCTATTTCATTTAAATAGAATTTCTTATGAAAAAGGCCTTGTGAGCCAAAGCATTAGACAAAGGCCACATTCAACTCCTCCAAAATGTACATGAAAATTGAATTAACATCCCGTATGTTATATACAGTACCTGTGCAGCAGAGCAGCTCATAGGCAGGCCAAGACAGAACAATGTCATTGCCTGTTCTCCACAGCCCCCCTCTGAACTCATCACCTATGTGACAGGACCTTTCCACACGACATTCACCAGAGGACAGATCAGCTGTGGCACAGAGCACAAGCTGAATCCAGGGAGCCCTCACTGCAGTGATGGGCCAAACTGTGCAAACATAAAAACTCTGAGATGATGTCTGAAAGCTCCATTTGTGCCCTAAATGGCACAGTATTATCTCCATTCCTGGCTCCGGGGACCTCACTCCACTCTCCCTCTTTCAGCTAGAATGAAGGTCATTGACTTCTCTATACTTTACCTCACACATGTCTCCATTCACAACAGAGCTGCACACACCGAACTGCAGTATGTGGTCATAGAACCCATCCAGTTACTCTCCCGGGGACTTAAGGAAGCAGAAGGGCAGGTCAGCATCATGTCTGCACTCTTTGAACTGAACCACCCTCTTTCCACACCTCAAATGAGAGTCCAGCCAGCACTCAGGAAACCCCTTGGTTGTTGGGAGGATCAGGAGGTAGGGTGGAAGCAGGAGGGAGAGCTGAAGTCCTCTCTGCATCCTTCCTGGTTGCACACTTGGTGTCTTCTCAGGTGGTGAGGTGCCACTTTTTCTTCACCTCCTTGTCCTCTTGCTCTAGCAGCCTAATCAAAGAGTGAAATAGTGGCAGTGGTGGTCTGTGGCAGGGTGGTAGAGGGGAGTGGGCAGGATTGCCCATCATTTGTCTCCAGGACTCTTTGCCCCCAGTTCCTTGCTCCTCACCCAGGGCACAGCCTGTCATGTCTTTGCTCACCTCTGGGTTTTGTTTTTTGCTTTTTATCATGAGCCCTGCATTTGTGTGCAGCTACCCCAAAGAAGGATTGGCACATCACTGTACGAACACATAACCCAGGTGGTTATGCTTCCCAGGCTGCCTGCTCTGGGAAGCAAGCAGTCTGGCCTTGAGACAATATATCTTGCAGGTGAGTAAACAAAGGGAGGATGAGCCAGACAGGAAAGCAGAGACTGAGGAGAGGAGAGAGATACAAACACATAAGCCCAGACACAGCAGCCTCAGCAGCCAGAGGTGGAAACCACAACCTGGAGTCATCTCTTTTGAGTGGGGCTTATCCAGAAGCACCCCACATCCTCAGTGACAAGCTTTATCTGGTAGCACTCCCATGTCCTTCACTGTCCCAGGTTTTTCCAGGAGGTCTCTCAGGTCTCCATCATCCATTGACCAGAGCTTGGATCAGAAGGAGACATCACCAGAATGCTTTTTTTTCTTTTCCATGGAAGATTTGGGAGCCCAGCTTAGAGGTAATTTGTCCATTATGAAAAGCTAGGCCAGAGGAACCTGCCCTTTTGAAAATAATCCCAAAGATCAACCGTTCCTGCTTGCAAGGGACCACAAAGTACCTATTTGGAGACAAAAGTATCAGTGTTTGGTAACTCCCACTGTTTACCAATGCATCCACAAGTCTGCCACCCACCAGTGTCCCATTAGGTCCCTTGTTCTGAAAAGGGGGCATTTGAAAAGCATAAGAAACCCCAAATATTGCTTAACATAGCAGACATTTTCTGCAAACATTTTTTTTCATTCAGATTAAAAAGCCATTTTTAATTAAAGTTTTTTTGAGTGCTTTTTTTCTCCCACGGTGTTGTGAAAATACATGTTGCCCACTACAATGGCAATGTAGCAGTGAAATTTGCTTTCAGGGTTAAGCTACTTAAAAGCAGGGGTGTGGAACAGACAAAGAACTCTTTTTCCTTCCCCCTGTGCTATGCTTTTTTCCACAGTTCGACAAGGGAGCTGTGAAGCAATTTGAAATCACTTTCTCCTGCAATATCACACACTTCCTAGGCTTTGAAGACTGTCTGGCCTTGATAAGTATTGGAGGACTGACTGACCATTGTAGAGATCTCAGAGTTCTTTGGGCAGGTTAAGGTGTGTATGCAGAGCTTTTCTGGGCATTCAGCAGCAGTATAGGAAAATAATATTTTTCCAAAGAGAAACTACACCAGCTGTAGTGGGGTATGCTTCAGAAAATACCATAAAAGTGAGAATGCAACTGTGGAAAAGAGGAAGCTTGGGAGACCTCAGGTTTCAGAGCTGATAGGGAAGATGTGTGGAGGAAACAGAGAGACTGGGGAGGATCCACTGTCTCTAGGTTTAACATTCAGGTTTGGTAAAGAGGGACTGGGTTTGACAACATTTTTGTTTGTGAAGAGAACATTATTTTTGCCTGTGGAATAGATAAGAATCCAAACAAACGAGGCTTATCCAAACTTTGCAGAAATGTTTGATGTTTACCATCCTTTTGAGGAACTAAACTTAATCTCTGGCTTGTTTCATCCAGATAAAGCTGGTGTTCGTACTGTACGAGAAAATAAGTCTGCCTCCCCATCTTGATTTTGTTCCTTTCTGTTTGAAATGCTTTAGCTGAATATGTTTGAGTCAGGACACATTTTAAAATGCAAATAGAAGAGAGGATCCCCCACCCCAGTGAAAGACTATGCAAGTTATGTACTTAACACCAAGTTTTTGTGCTTAAAAGCTCTCCTCACTTTGACCAGTAAAGCATCCTTTGTGTTACTTTCCTGAAAGAGCCTTCCTCTAGCTCCTTGTCAACTGAATAAGGACAAGGCACCATCAAAGCTGTTTGGGAGGATATAGTCCATGGAGTGTCAGGTCAAAACTGTGACCCAAAGCAGTATGTTGATTGTTGAGACCAAACATAACACAAAACTCACAGTTTAAGTAGAAAAGTGACATTTAGGTAAAAAAATGAAGTAAAAGTACCACACTCTGGAAATGTTACCTGGCATACAGTCACCTCTTCTGATTCCTTTCAGGACCTTCTGATGTGCCAGAAGAAGAAAGACTGGTTTCACTTATTTCATTCCAGATAATTAGAAGTCAAATATGTGTACACAAAAAAAAGACATTTATGGAATTTAAAATTTATTTTGTCCTGAACACTGGGCCTACATCCTTAGGTGGTGCAAATCCACCTAGGCTACATCTTTCACAAGTGAGCTTCATTGTCACTTAAGGTAACATCCCATTTCTGTATATAGCCTATTCTCTGTGAAAGTCTTGTGATTGTCCTTTTCAGAGCCCTCTCAGCAGTTAAAGGTATTGGTAGTATATAGAAGCTGTAATTCCTCAGAGCTGTGGTGCTTCTTGGTCAGCCTCTTTTTTTCCCCACTGGGAACCAAACAAAATGAGCTTTTGAGCAACACCTTCCTACTTTCAGCACTAGGAGTATCAATTCCCAGGTGTCAATCTCTTTTCCCAGCCTGCAGCCCAATTTCTGTTTGAAAACCTTTCTTCTTCAATTGAATTTTTGCCAGGTGGGTTCACTCGCGCAAACTACGTTGGGGTCAAGACCTTTGTTTTAGGAACAGCTGTATTAGATGCCATAGGGTTTGTACCCCCTCCCAACATATACTTTTCCTGTCTTTTCCATCTCAACTCTTGCAGTTTACATCAGCACCAGAACTGTCAGCTTCTTTTAGCAATTCTCCAGAATTTGTGGTTTGCTTGCATATTGTGTCATGGGGTTTTACATGATAATTCCACCAAGAATCACAAAACCATCATTTTTCTCAGTGTGAAGAGGGAACAGTTGAGTTTAACTTCCCTGCCCCATTCTCCATGCTCTAATCTCTCTTCCATGCCTTTTTAATGTCTTTTCTATATTCTTTTATTGACCTGTGCAGTTTCTCCTCATAAGCAATAATAAGCCATTTATAAATATACTTAGATATATTTATATATTTTCATATTTCAAAAGCATAGAAATGAACTCACTTCTCAAGAAAAGCCACACATACAACTTTTTTTGGCTCCATTTTTACTCAACTTTGTCTTGGTTGTAGTTAGTGGTTTGGCAGATCTTTGTGTATTTTTGGATCAAACACTCACGCCAGGGAACACAAAGGGTCGTGGTATGAAACTCAGAGGAAGACCTCAAAGACGAGTATTTATTTTTTGTTAAAAATAGTTCATCCCATCTCTATCTGTATTGAAATTGGCAAAAGAATGGGTATGATTTTCATTTTTTTGCAATGCTTCACTTTAAACATTTGATAAAAATAGTCAATAACAAAAAAGCCAGTTTATTTTTACTGCAATGCAAATTTTTTCTCTGCTGTTCGAGTCCTAGATGACAAATATAGGCCATGGGGATAACATGCTAAGAGGAAAAGTAGGAGATTTTTCCTTCTTATTTCCACTAAATTGAGCATGTCACCAAATGCCTGCTAAACCTTTCATCTGATATCCTCCGTCTTTCTCCTACCTGTACACCATCTCCATTCCCAGCTTCATATATATTTCCTCACGTCTGTGCTGGTAGCTTTTGCGATTACTCTGTGTTTCTCTCAGGAAGACTTATCTTTGAAAGAGATTTTTGTATGCCCACTATCTCCCATCCCATTAAAGACCATAGCCCAAGACATTGCTTAAGAAGGGCACCTCTCAAATTATTAATGTCCTCCTGCATCACATTTTTCTTTACTCAATGTTCTTCTTCTGAAAGCTTTAGCCCTTGGTAAGAATGCTATGAAGACTGTGGTGGAGAAAGTTGTCTTTGTGGCAAGCAGGAGTTATCCTCCATTTGCTCTTCATCAAGGCTTCCTCATCCATGAGGAAGGTGGAAGGCTAAAACTCCTGGGTAGTGGCATCAGCTGCCAAAAACCACTTAGGCCCCACCAAAGAAGCCCATGGCCATGCAGTTTTACACCTCTTAGGCACAAATAATAGTACACAGAGTGAGGTGGCATTTAAATGTGGTGCCTAGCTTTTAGTGCATTCATATCTGACCTCAGATCAGTAAGAAGTTAGCAGTTCTGTCAGGAATATCTAAGGAAACTCAAGCTCCACTGTCAGCTGTGACCAGGAGCAGCAGCCCTTCAGTGGACTGTGAAGGGTTGGTGCTGTATGGAACCATGCAAGATTGTGTGTGGGGCTGTACAAACACAGCAGAACAAAAGTTAATCCTTGCCCTGGAGAGTTTTGATGAAAGAAGAAAAGATTCTTTGCAAAAAAGCCTCACCCCAGACATTCCAGTGCACAGGAATGAGTCATCTGGTCAAATGTTGTAGTGGTACCTGAGAAAGGTGGTGTCTAAGGAAAAAAACCCTCCTGGCAAAGAGTGGTCAAAATGCATTGAAACAGATCTTACATTAACAAAAATAAAACCTAAAGTGTTTTTTCTTGTAGCAGTCTGCTGTACACAGCATCTTGTTCCATGACCAGCACATTAGCACTGTTCTGGTAAATGTGGAGAACATCGGGAAATCACTGTGTGTATTTTTAGGCCACTTGAGTTCTGGCAGTATATACCCTGAGATTTCAACTTAGTCAACTTCTAGCTATATCGTCTTAAGCTATGCTGAACAAAATGGATATACTCTTCCATTTCATACTTTCCACAATAAAGCCAGGGAATTTCTCATAAATCACATTCCTGCTAGAGCAAACTGTGAAGTTAGGGAAGGGATAATGGCAACAATTTTGATTTATTTTTCTTCACCCAGCTTACATTGTTGATTTTCACAAAAGGATTTAGAAACTGCAAAAAAACTTTCCATAATGTAATGCAGTCATCCAGAAACCAGACAAATGAAAACCACAGGTTCAGCAGAGGGTCCTTGCCTTTCTCCACTGTTCAGAAGGTTATTTCTTTTTCCCAGGAAACATATTCAAGATTAGACCATGCACATCACACAAAAGGAAGATCACATTTCCTTCCCAGGTTGCTTTTGTTAATAATAATGATAAGCCAACACTTAGCCTTGGAGTCACATGTCTACTGGTGAGAGATGGGCTCTCTCTCTAATCCGGGTCCTCCTCTCCCATTATTGTTTCATTGACTACTATTGACTTTATAGTGTGGCTAGAAGCCAAAAATAAATGGGAGAATTGGAATGGCAAAACTGGTGGGGCAGGTTTCCCTGGCCAATGTTGCAACAGGCAGAAAATAAATTAAATAATGCCATTTATTAGCAGCCAGGATACAGGTCCTCCTAGGGTCACTGTACACATATGCTGCAGCTTGAAGACAATGATCTTGAAGACCTGTTGAAGTTTTGGAAGTGCAATTACATTTCCATAATCTCACTCCACCCAAGGTTAGCCCAGTCTTACATGGCCCCTAGATTCAACAGCAAATGCCCAGTTCAAACACACTTAACTTCAAATCTGGGTTGGGGTTTTTTGTTGTTTTTGTTTTGTTTGGTTTTGGTTTTGGTTTTTTTTTGTTGTTTGTTGTTGTTGTTGTTTGTTTTTTCAGATCAGATCTTCATATCACAACCTCAGATGCCACCAATTTGGAATTATGGTGAAGGAAAATCTCTGGGAGGAACTTCTTGACATGAGAGTGTTACTGTCATGTTACATTCTGGACAGAAGAACCAGAATGGAAGACAGAAAATTGCCTCATGCTCTAATCTTGCTGCCACTGTCCAAGGGACCAGATTCTTAGGCCATACTAATTGGCCCTTCAGATCACAGTTATTTAAATGTATGAGCTGAGCTTCTGTCCCAGCAGTTTTAGTAATCCAGTCTTAACATGATTTACTGCATTCCCATAACATGGAGGGATTAGATTCTGCAAGGAGAGGGTGCCGAAACATGATGTGTGTGCACCATGAATATTCGTGTCTTCGCCCCACTATGGATAACAAAGCTGCCCCACAGAAGACAAGTATAGGGTCTCTTGTGCTGAATTTTCAAAGAAAGCTCTGAATCATCCCACTCTGCCTGCTGGAGTGAGACAACAGCTATCCCAAGGCATTTGATGTCTTACTCCAAGGATGGAGTGCGTTTGAGCCCAAGAATTTTTGCCCTGCTTAGTCTGGAGATATCTGAGCCTGGATCAGAGAACGAACAGCAAGAGAAACAAGTAACCAACCCTCTGTATGAGAGCAAAGGCATCCAGCAGGTACTTGCCCCTTTCCCCTATGGATGGACTTCCATGTCTGGTGCCGGACAGGTAGAGAGGAAGGGTCACTGTTAAGTCAAATTTGGTATAGACATTTCAGCTCCCAAGAAGGAAAGAAGCTCAGTGAAGAGTGTGAAGACAAAGCTTTAAACAAATGGTTCAGGAAACAATTCTGATTTTAAACAAGACTCCAGCCAGACCAGACTGAACTGCTTTCAGCACAGCCTGGCTCCGTGGCTCTAGTGCACTCTGGAAATCACACCTACTTAAAGACAAATGGAGCCACTTACCCGAAAATGCACTTTCCTAAAGTTTCTTTTGAAATGTGAGGGTCTCATAACATTAGTCAATGATCTTGGTAAATGCTTTGGGATGCTTCAATCAGAACCACACAGGGTGCTAGTCTTAATATATCTCTATCCATGCACTATTCAAAACTAAAAGTGACGGTCTTTCAATTCAGAAGGAGTTACACCCTTTATGCAATAATTTCACATAAAAAATGATCTTGACAGGGAAGAGAAACTGATCAGTGGGCAGTGTAGTAGTTGCTTACATCCATCATGGTTTGACTGTACTTGCTGCGTTTGTGGAAATTACATCCAAATTCAGTACTACATGTGGATAGCATGAAGTACTGCATGTGAATAATTAAGACAAGTTACGTGAACCTTAGGCTGGTTAGAAGAAAGAATTTCAAACATAAAAAAAATAATAGCCAAGAACTCATTCAGGGTCATGCTGATGGTAACTCTGTGAAATGAACTAAGAGAGATTCTTGAACTCACCAAGGAAATCTAATTGCGAAATGGATGAGGACATTGGCATGAAGAAAATGGGGTGGGAAGTCATATCCCTGGAGAAAATAACAGGGATAACTGCACAATAGGTACTGGATTGTGCATTCTTCGAGCGGGTCACATTCGTGACTATAAATGGGGAAATTCCTGATTCAATGTCACGTGAAGCAGCACAGAGAGCAGAAGATTTGAGGGACCCTTAGAAAGGAGCCAAAGAAGAACAAGGTTCAAATAACCTCTTGTCAACTCCTTTTGCCCCATCAATGGCAGAACACAAGGATGAACTAACTACTGTTTAGCTGAGGGAGGTGACATTGAAGGTCTGGGTTTTCAGGGGCACTAGGTCACAGCCCCTGTATAAACCGGATGACAGGCGTATTGCTGGTGAGGACAGAGAACTAGTCTTCCTAGCCTGAGTCTAGCAGCAATCAAGGCATTACACAACACAAGAATTGTGGGTTAAGGAACTACAAACAAGCTTGGTATGTTGCAAAATGGTTTAATCGTGTGACAAAGAATGTGAGCAGAAGACGTTTTCCATTTGCTTTTATATAGCTATTAGTTGTCTGGGTAGGAGGCAAGAGGAATTGGAAATTCTCATTAGTGAGAAGAAATGTGATATAATCAGCATTACTCAAATCTGCTGGTTTCAATTTGCATGATTGGAATGTTAAAATAACTGGTTATGACCTGCTTAGGAAAGATAGAGTCGGTGAAATGGACTGTGTGAATCATGCCATAAAATCAGGCCATAGAATAGGAATTGCTCCACAGACTCCATGAGAAATGCATGGAAAGAAAGATGATGTTCCGGGGGACTTCCATACACTGGAAGCTCCAAACAGCCACGGGGAAAGCGTCCTGATTTGGGGAAAACTGTAGCCTGTTCTAACAAAAGGGACCATCATGTGGTAACCTTTCCGGACTTCATTCTGACAAAGATGAATTAATTACTGGGCTGAGAGTTGACAGTTGTCAAGGGAACAGTGAGTATGACCTGATTATATTCAATATGGGCAAATAGGGGGCTGTCCTTAACAGGACTTAACAGGATATATGCATCAGGACTTCAAAAGAGCTAATTTTTCAAACTCAGAGGAAAACAGGATTTAACCAGATTGTGAGGAAAAACTGAGACAGGAAAAAATGTGAACAGAAGTAGATATCTCCAGGAAAATTATATTAGATGGTAAATAGCTGCTATGTAGATAGCCTACAAAAAAGAACTAGTATACCATTAGTCAAAAGCTTTGTGGTAAAGCTGAGAGTAGTAATAATAATAAAGATTAAAAAAAAAAAAAGAGTTTTCTGGAAACAGATAAGAAAAGTTCAGTTTTTTCAAACTTCAGAGTTTAAAACTGAAGTTTTAAAATGGTAAGATTACCTGGGGGAAATACATGACCAGTAGGACCCAAGGCAACCAGAAGGATATTTTCAAAAGGATATTCAGAGCAAATGAAACTGCAGCAAGCACTCAGGCTCATTACTGAATGAAAATAGTAAAACAGGAGTGATAACATGAAGAGACAGAAGCAGTTCAGTACATATATTTCTGCTTTGGTGTTAAATGTCGTTGGAAGGTAAACATTTATTATTGACAAAGTATTTCTAAAACAGAAGACCCAAATAATCTGCATTCAAGAATCATAAAATTGTTGGCTGAGGCCTTTAGGGATTAATTTTGAAACCTTCTTGTGAAATGGGAGAGTCCAGAAAACGGAAGGAACATTAGCATGATGCCAGTTCAAACAGGGCAAGCTGGATGAGCAAGGTAACTGTAGATCACTTACCCGAACCTCAGTCCAAGCAAAATGGAAAAACTGACATGGGACTCAACTGATAAAGAATAAAAGGACAACAAAAAGACAATTAATTCCAATAACCTGGCATTGTGGAAACTATGTCTCATTGAATAAATATGATAGTGCTCTGATGATGAGTTAACAGGAATGGCTAGTAAAGTCACTAGTCGATTGCTATGCTATAGTCCTTGCTGAGGTGTCTCCCTTAGCACTACGCAACAGTTTGATTACAAATTAGCATAACCAAACATCAGGAAAGCACAGGTGAAATGGCATGAAGGACAAAGTGACTGACAGATTTAAAGCAGCTGTCAGCAGAGAGCTCTTGCTGGAGGAGGATGTGACTCTGGTGAGAGTGATAGTAGGCTCTGTGCTAGTCAACATTTTCATCAATAAGCCGGAAGCTTGAAATTACCGCTGGTAATCATTTGTTGATGACACAGAGGTTGGCAGATGGGTAAATAGGGTGGAAGGCATGGCAATCATGCTGCCTGACTGTATCACTTGATAAATTAGGCCCTTCAAACAACACATTTAATGAAGCAAATGCTAATATATGTATCTAGGGAACACAAACTGCTCATAAAAGCCTGGGGATGACATTCTGGAAAGGGATGATTCTGAAAATGATTAAGAGTGAGAAGAGGACAACTGAACTTCTTAAGTCAAGGGCTCTCTTAGGGCTAATGCAATCCCTTGATATATAAAAGGGGTCATAGAAGGTGACCTTTCTGTGATTTTGCTGAAAAAACGCCAAAATGCTGGCAGTCAATTTTGCTTGCAGTTTTTAGAAGATGCTTAAACCCTGAGATGCTCATAAAAAAACCACACAGAGATCTCTATGAATGTAGAAAATTTTCTTATATACCATGACTTAAAAACTATACTGCAAGGGACTGCAGGTTTCTTAGGTCTTGTCTGCTCTATGTTTGAAAATCTCTGGAAATCCCCAATGCTTTACCTCACTCCACCATGAAAACTTTATGTCCAGACAAAAAATGCCCTTGCTGCAACTTGCAGCTATTGCTTCTCATTCTTCTATAGTGACCCTCCATGAAAAACTGGCTCCACTACCCATTAGAGAGTGGAAAATATCAAGCAGCTCACCCTTAGCCTTCAATTCTCCAAGCTGAGTGATCCTAGTTCCCTCAACCTCTCCCCACACACCACGTATGTCCCAGCTGCCAGCTGTTTCAGTGGTCCTCTGCTGGACTCTTGCCAATTTGCCAATATCTTTCTTATAGAGCTCCATTTGTTTTGTCTATCTAAAGCCAGACTGAGAGAAGATTTAAAGACATGAAGCCTCTGTAAACCATAAGGAAAGGAAGATCAAGGGTCTACAACTGAAAGCTGAAGCCAGATAAATTGGATTATACTGTTGGTGCTTAGCTACTAAGCAGCCAGTACAGGTTCTGGATTCTCTAACTCTTGATGTCTTCAAATCAAGGCCAGATGCTTCTTTGCATGTTATTTTCCAGTCTAACAGCACAATCGTGTCTGGGCTTAAGACAAGGCTAACAAGACAAAAAATTGTGAGTTGGTGATAGGTGAAATGCAGGACTCAACTGCCTCCAAACTATGAACTGTTTTCAGAACAGTGCATTCAAGGTTCTAAGAACTGTAAATTCACAAAAAAAAAATCTGAAAACAAACCAAAACTAAACAAAACAAAAACAACCAAACAGAAAACGAAACCCAGACGGACTCATAGGAGAAACAAGATAAGCAAAGAGAAACCTCATATACTATGTATTGGATAGGAGAAGGAATTTTGTAACAGTGAATGTCCCTGACTGAGTTTTGCCTGGTTGAACCCTCACTGCATTCTTTGCGACCTGTGTCTCAGGAGACTTTCTTGGCCTCTCAGAAGAAGATCCTGCAGCTGAACAATCTTTGGCCCTAAGGACTAGCTGTCCAACTCACTGTTGTTCCTTAAATATACTATCTTCTGTAATCAAAAGCGTGTCATTGACCTGCAGCCACAGTTAATCTTTTCAGGTATATATAATAGACATGAGTACACAAAGGTATGTTTCGCATAGATTTTGAACACCATTAGTCTTTGTTCAAAAGGTAAAAGTGTCATATTCAATGCTCAGAAGACAATTTCCTAGAAGGAGCATCTTCCCTTATTGCTCACCCACAGGGCCATGAAGAGAATCTGTGTCAGTTTAGGCTGTAATCTCAGATTTAGGAGAATTACAGGCTCAGTCAGTGGAAAGAAGAGTTGATGTGATTTACTGAAGCATCTGTGACGCATTTGGCTTGGTATCACACAGTATTTTTATTAAGAAAATATGCAATACAAGGCACTCTTGAAATGATTAACAGTGAACTAATAGGTAGGATTTCAAGTGTCATTTTCTAAACAGGTTGCTTTTTCTCACCTATTTCCTGAGAATTCCTCCAGATGTCAGCTCTAGACCCTCTGCTATTTAACATTTTTATAGATAGCCTGGAAGGAGACATAACTCCATTAATAATAAAGTCTCATCCGTCCTTAGAGAGGTGTGACATTTGTTCTAGGCATGATGAATTACCCCCTAAAAAAGCCTATACTTCTCCAAAGCTTAGAGGCAGGCAAGAAAACTGGGTCAGACCAATGTGTAATTTTAGGCAGCTAGTAAGGCTAGATGGATCCCACACTTAGACACTGAGTTGACATTTATGGCGAGCTCCACAAAAAAAGAAAAGGAGATTTTGATCAATGCCTTTGGGAGAAAAGAAATTTGACCATTATCCACTAGAGTGAAAAGCCTGTGAAGGCAAAGTGATATATCTGGCACAGAAAGAATCAAACTAGAAGTGAGGCAGCAGTCAGCTACCAACTGGGGCAATGCACTAACCTTGTGATGGACTCTTTGTCATGGAAAATCTTTCAGTCCAGACTTTCTGTTTTCTAAAATCTCCTCTGCAATCTGAGCAAGGGCAAATTCAAGGCTGCTTAGTAGCTTGTGGTATGTAAGAGTTAAAACTAAATAGTCCCTTTCTAACCTTAAAATCCTATGAGTATCTTCTATGCCACACCTACATGGTCTGAAGTTCTTGGTGTCAGAAGGGGTGTCTTTCTTCTGCAGTTTTTATTGAAGCAATAAGAGCACAATTGCTGGGTGTTTCTTGTGACTTGGCAAGCAAAGTCAAGTCATGATGGCTCTGAAGAGGGCACCTTTTTGTAAGGTGACAGTGACTAGAAGCAGTGGTGACTGTATAAACACGACAGTTTGACATTGCCTGTAGTTTGATTTTCTGTTTGATATTTTTGAGATTAAGTTGTACCTGTTTCGTCTGGCAGATTGTTGTCTGGGAAAAGGGAACTGGAAGCTTCATCAAACTGTAGAGCAACAAGTAGCCAGGCCAAAATGCATGCCTGGAGGAAGCCGGGAAATTTAGAGCTCTGCTAATTGATAGCCTGACCTTGTCCTTCCTACTCAACAAACAGGTGGCTCTAGGAACTCTTTGCATGAAAGCTCACTGTGGGGATAACTTGCATGAGTTTTGCTTTCTAGTACTTTGTGCTTGTGACTTTTGGCCCTTCATTTACATTAGTTACACGTGCTTTTCTAAAGGACTATTTTCAGGTTAGAAGGTGTCCCACAGTCACACTATGTCTTATGTCTGGTGGTGCACAGAGTGCATGTGTTCCTGCTGGAACTGGAACTTGAACACTAGGCTTGATGATCAGAAAGATGCTATTATGCTCCAGCACTCTGGTGAGGCACTCCCTTCCCAGGGCTGTCATTCCAGGCTGCAATCTGACTTCCCCCTGCCAGGACAGTTGCTGAAACAGCCCTTATCTCAGAGACACTCTGGTATGCTGCAAAATCAAATATATCAGAGAAATTCGATCAGCTAGAACAAAAGTTTTGCATTGCTAGCTCAAACCTATATGTTGGGAAGCAGTGATTCATACAGGGTATTATGGAGAATCATGCAAGGAAACCAGTACACTGTGGTTTACACACAATAGGACTAGCTACACACATCTTTTGTTTCCCACTTCTTGGTAAAATTCAATCTTCTTTCTATGAGAACAAGCATATGCATTCTTAATCTGTCATGGTCAATCCACTAGGCTTTTCAATAGGATAAATGCAGAATAACAAGAGCTGGAAAATAACTGTTATATCCTGAACTTGCACAAAGCCATAAGCTTTCTCTGCAAAGAGGTGACTTTGTTTTCCCCTCAATCTGGTTTTAATGTTCCATCTGAGCAAAAGTTCTCCATCCCAGAAGGCAAGCAAGAAACCAATCCACCTCTCTGCCCCACTCCAAAATAAACGCTAGATGCTAAAAAACACACAAAAAGGAATTGTGAAAGGATTTGTACAAAGGGATGATGTTTTGATTTTTTTACTAATTGTGTAAGTTTTTGTGTGTTTTCCACAGTGCAGTCTACTTTTTTCCACTGAGGTTCCTAAACTGTGGCTCAGCCTAACCAGAGGTCAGAGAACATCTGCCACACAGATAGCCCTGATACATTGAAAATGCCACACACCTTTCCTCTGCTACATTCTTCCTCTGATGAAAACAACATGCCCGTAAACTGTGGACTGATAGAATGAGTGCTGCATTGAGAGATTTGTCTAAAATATTGTATACCTCTCTGGCAGATCTGAAACACTGCTTGTTAGAGCTATGTCCAAGGTGATGTAGACATGACATGACTCCACCGAAGGCCAGATTCTCAGCTGGAAAAAATCCTTTGACTGCAGCAGGGCTAAAATGCTTTACAACATACAGCACGCAAAAGGGTGTGTGTACACACTGGATGGTCTGCTTACCCTCCACCATCCAGGGAGTCTTTCCTGATGGCAGTTGTTCACTGGCCACTCTTCCTTTCTCTCAGTGGAGACATCTCACCACCCCATGTCCCACATTTGCACAATTTTAAGAAGACTGGGAATTACTGGGCTTGAGTGGTGATTGTCATTACTCTTACAGAGATGCAGCCCAAAGAGCCGCACTGGGAACACTAGTCTCTCAGCTAAGCAGGTACCATCCCAGTGCACCAAAAGGAGAAGATGTGGAGTCCCTGTAGCACAGCTTGTTTCCCAACGAACACATTGAGGCTATGGTGCAGAACATGCAGTCAGGGGCAGGAGGTATGTGCTCCACACAATCCCTCAGAGCTCGGGGAGAGAGGCTCTTGCATTGCTGATGTTACAGTTGCATCTGTGGATGGTCAGTGTCTGGATGGCTTGAATCCAGGCTCCCTCACAAATAAAGCATGGAGAGATACTGGAACTCCAGCTGTTGTGCCCAAATTCCACTGTCTGCGGCAGGGAAAGACAGATTGCTCTCAAAAGGGCAAATGTGAGTGACTGGCCACAGGGATCTGTTCTCTCCAGTCCATCAAATATTTCCATGTGCTCCATTCCAAAATATTGATGTGCCGAGCCTTGGGAGCTTTATATTTAGCAAGAAATATAAATCACAGAGGCAGGGGGCAGCTTCTGTAATGTTCCCTGGCTTATCAACTCTACTACTAATAGCTCAGAGAGGCTTGTAAAATTGGACTGTGAACATCACAGTGCAAGAAGGGGAAAGACTCCACGTACCTCTGGCATAGGCTGGGAAATGTTTTCTGGTTGCAGGTCCCCTGGACCCTGTCAGAAACCTCCTGGAAAGGTTCCCAGGGGGCTGCAAAGCATCAGAGGAGCAAACGGGACCCACCAATTCAGAAATTCGCAGGTGACACTGCTGTGTGAATTTCCCTGCATTTGCAGTGAAGACACATGTGTAGGCTCCTTGCTACTGATGTGTTCAAAAGTGAACCATTGAGCAGAAGAGCATGGTAAATGGACAGTGAAGTGATCTTCTTACATTATTTCACCTTTGCTGAAGTACCAACAGATACACAGGAGTGCTAAGACATCCCAGAGGTGCACAGAGGTTTGCCACACCCTTTTAAAGAACACAGCACATGTACTAATGCAGAACGTGACAAAAAAGTCAGAGGGCTGGTCTCTTTCTTCTTTTTCTTTCCTCTTGGTTTTGTTTGTTTTCTCAGCTAAGAAGGCTCACACAAGTCCTATCCTTTTCATTGGAAAGTGGCATGTAACTTCAGCATTTTGGATAAATAGCCTGTGAGCTGAGAAATACTGTGTGAAATGCATCAGCCTTCCTCTGGCTGAGAAGGTCAACAGCCTTCCCAGAACATTCAGAAGTGATGCACTGGTGTGCTATTGCAAGGAAGTTTTGAGGCCTTCCCCTTTGTAATTCATTGGTTTATGCCTCTTAATAACTCAGTGTTTACATTAATAATAATGTTTTGTATATCTGTAGTTCCATCCATCTAAGGACCAAGAACTGGTTTACCAACATCAAAACATCTGTCCTTTTGTATTGAAATCTGACATTGACTGATTTTCTTAAAATCAACATTCTGAAATATTTTCCCTCTAGCAGCTTGTCCTGGCCTTTAAAAATTCTTTTAAGCAGAATACGAGAATGGCTTTCCCACTTTCCTCCTGAGCTCACAGCAAAACTTGCCAAAAGGGAGAAAGTGCACGTCCAAATCGGCAATAATACACATGAGGTCCTGCTAAATGCAAGAAGTGAACAGCCTGAAGGGGATAACCAAATATTTGCTTATTCACCAGGCTTCTTTGCTAGCAGCCAGATTATAATTTTAGCAATAGGAGGTACCCGGTTTTGGACAGATGGGATCTGTGAGCTGGCATGTCTCTCCCAGAGCTTCATTGTGACCCCATGCAGAGAAGCACTCGCATCACTGAAGCCAACACAGCAGTACTCAGCCTGAGGATTTGCCTGCTGGGCTAGCTTCACAGGAGCTGCACTGTGGGGATATGGTGTCATGATGTTATTGCATTCAATTATCTCAGATTTAAGCAAAGGCTCAGATCTCATGAAGCCCTTTGTGAAAACTGCCTTTCCATAATTTCCAAAGTCTCTGAAATTTTTCTGATTTCTTCCTCTTACCCAAAATCTGTGTGATTCCATAGTCCAGCCAGGACCATCAGTGGAGCTTTTCTGGGTATTAATGCATGACTGTTCTTTTGCAACAGCGTGCAACAATCCTGAACCTGAGAAAACTTGCCTGTGGTCTGTTACAATAGGGATTTTTGTCAAGCCCATTTTCCTTTGTTCCTTTGATTGTGCCCAGTCCTTAACTTATTTTAGAGCTGGCTACCCACAGCAGCAGCATCCACAGTACACATATCTACAGGGCACGGCTTCTTTGTCTGTGACATACCCAAGTCTCACACTGCTGGCGGGCTGACAGGACTGCGCACTCTGGATACCCTTCTGTTGTGCAATGGGATTTTACTCCATTTACTTTCTGTGAACTCTGTTAACATTTTCTAGGGCTCTGTTTGTGCTCCTATGTCTATTTTAAAATGACACGCCTTGTGGACTTCTGTCATTCAGAATTTTACAAATACTTCACCCTTTTTATGACATGTTGACTGCTGAAGCTAACAACAACACTTTGTCATGATTTTCTCTTTCTTTGTTGCCTCTGGCAGAGCTTGTTTAACTCTTTCTGTGGTAATTAACCTCTGCTTTTAAGATTTTCCTTACCACCGATATCAAAAGACATCTACCACACATCAATTATGGTCCTAAAAAAATTTGCTGTTCTAAACCTTCTTCACTGTAACATTGATTTTGCCAATGATGTCTTTCCCGCAGCCACCAGCTTTCCTATATATTATACTCTCAACCCATTAGGAGGGTTCCTTATCTGTATTATTTCTGTGAAAGGAAACTTAGGAGTTTGGACCTTGTGGTGCTGAGACCTGCAGAAAAAATGTCTGGAACAATAGTCCCTGATCCAAGACAGCTAACAAATCTGGTTTTGGCTCATGCTATGTTTTAATGCCTTGAAAGTAAAACAAATTAAATTAGTGTGACCAGACCAAAAGCTTCCACTAGAGGCATTTCTCTGGGTCTCCTCTGTCTCTGTGTTTATTAGAGATCACAGTTTCATACTCCTGAATGTCTTGGGGCTGCCAGAAGAACAGCCTATCATTTGCAGCCTAACAAAAGGAAGAAAATGTTTCTCCTACCCTGTATAAATTATATTCTATGTTTACAAGATTTACCAGGACCCTCATGTGATGTATAATGTTATCCTCTATTGAGGCTTATTTCCTGGGAATCTATGCTCCTGACACCCACAAACATCTAAAAAACATAGTTCAGGCACTCAAAAACGTAAGTCTGGGCAGAAATAACAAGATTTCAAAAACATGTTTGAAAGGGAAGAATTTTTTTCTTTCTGATGCAGATATCAAGCATTCTGGCACATCAGCTTCAAAGTATTCAACTTTCTTCTGGATCTTCAAACACCAGAAACATGCATTTAAGTTGATGTAATCCCATGATTTAGCAAAACCACTGCCTGATAATACACCCATTGCCTTTGATGGTGTAAAAGGACCTACTGAAGGGACGGAAGAGGGTGCTGTCAGCCTCAGGTAAGATGCATTTAATGAAGTTGTTAATAGCCCAGACATGCTGTAGACAAAATCTCTCCTGAGGGTTGAGGAAGAGGAACAAGTCCATTCAGCCCCAAGGCAGGTAGCAAGACTGAAGGATTTCTTCCAGTTCCTGCTCATAGTGACATAGCTCTAGCTCCACAGTCATGTTACCTCCCCAAGAGAACCATATCTTACTTGAAATACTCTGAGTCAAAGAAAATGATGCTCACTGGGCACAATCACCAACGACCCTGTGTGATGTTTAAAGGCAGAGTTGACCCCACAACATCATGGAGGACCGACCATGCCAGGGTGCACAGAGTTGCCAACAAGCAAGGCACAGCAGGAAGCCCTTGGAGAAGTGGAGGAGAAGATGAGGCCAGAGTGCCCAGCCCCATTTCCTTAGAGGATACTTGCCCCGTTCTGGCTCCCCACTCTGAATTCTGCACTGTGCAGCACCTGGACCCCAGACTGAAGGCCTTGCTTGGCATGAGGCGGCCAGAGGCACTGCATGACATATTAAGCATTATGCAGGCACGTGATACTAAGTTGCTGGCAGCTTCCCAGCCAAGTCATATTCCCATTGCATTCCTCAGATATCTCCCAGCCACTGGCTTGAGAAAGTCACTAACCTTAGTATGCTTCATTGTTCTGGCAATGTGTCTTAGTCCAGAGGGTGTCTCATGATCTCTACTGACCACTGCCCATGAACTTGCACAGGTCATCCCAGAAGCAGCTGAGCAGATTGTGGCATGCACTAGCACCCGCCACCAGGAACCAGAGCTGTGGTGTGACTGGATGAGTATTTCCAGTCACCGTCTGTCATCATCACTCCTGCTAACACCTTCCAGGAGAGAGGAGAGGGGCAGTGTGCAGTCTAACAGGGTTTGAGTCCTATTAGTAGAGTTCAGAGGGTGGATCATTTGGGAAACTACAGCCATAGGAGCACTCCAGCAGCAGCTGGCTGACAGGAAAATCATCCTCTCCTCAGGAGAAGCAATATTTATTCCCCATGTTGCCTCTAGTCCTCTACCTTGGAATGCATGAGGTGCCTGGGTACCATGGCAGTGCCAGTGACAATACAGCCAAGACACGATTTCTGCTCTTTGGCTCCCCTGCCAGTGGTGCTGGCCTGCAAACATGGACACATCAGCCAGAATGCTTTTTAGGGTCTGTTTGTCTTGAACTCAAAGGCACAAGTGCTCCTTGTAGCCTGTGGCTCTGCCACACAACAGTCCACACGTTATTTCTCCCTGGGAATCTGGGCTGTTGATGTATCCAAGATCCTTCCCCAGACGTCTTGCCAGCATCTACACCCTCAGGCCAGAACACTGATTCAGATAGGAAATAATCAGGCATGGGTCCTGGGCTGTTGCTGAGGCACAGGTCTGCCACTCTTCAGAAAAGGCCTGAGGATTTCTCTTAAACTCAGATGCACAGGAAGAAAATACCCAAGTACCGGTCCACTTGTTTTTCCTCCTCCTTCCCTCTGGCTCTGAAAACAAAAATGCTGATTCTTTCATCAAATCAAATAAGCCAGGGCAACCTGGGACTCTGTGCTAGGGGAATATCTCTGAGGATGGGTGAAAGGGAGCAGAACAAGTCCAGTCCCAAAACAGGCAGTGGGGCTGAGAGGTAGGCATGGCCAGGGTAGCTGTGCTCTGCATCTCACCAGACTCAAGCAAGAGCCATGGAGCAATGCTGGTAACTCCCCACTTGAAGATTGCTTCTGAAGAACAAGTCCATGTTCAAGGGAGGTGAACAATCCCACTGCTCAATCGTGACTGCACAGGGTGTCTGGGGACAGTCTATCACTTGCATGTTGTGGTCTTGCTGCAGCAGGCAGGCACCATGTGTTGTGAGATGATCAGAGTCTGTTGGTGGACATATCCTGCCTTTGGTCACATCTGACAGACAAGGAAATGCTGAGCCCAGAGGCAAGACCAAGGAAGAATGGGTCAATGGAGTTCTATTTACTTGAAGGATGGAGAGGAAAAGATGAGGACAGCAGTGAGAAACCCAAAGAGCACCAGTGACAATTAGCATGACACAAGAGCTGCCATGGAGATAATGTTATCCTCAAACCTGACAGAGGAGCATGGCTGCTGCCATGAAATACCACCTCTCACAGCTCCAGGAAGAGAACTGTCTGCTAGAAATTCATACAATGAGTACATAGGTCTGATGGAGAAGGGAAGGAAGGTGTTCTCAGACAACAGAACATTTGCTGACATATGCATCAAGATTAGTTGGTAGACAGATCTTTGGATGAGGAGAGTGAAGGACACCTGAAGAAGAGATTGAGGAAAACACCAGCCAGTGGAGGAGGAAGAATAGGTTTCCCAGAGGGTTGGTGGGTACTGAGGACTTGACTGGCTGCTCTCACAAGAACAGAAGCAATGGCAACAGAAAGGGGACACAAACCCTCTGGTGTAGTGAAGACCAGAACAGGACAAGAACTGGCTGACTTGGCTTGGGAAGATGGATCACTTTTAGCTCTTTGCCATTTCCTGTTATCTAGCAATTTTATTTGTACTGACTTGGGTTAGGAATCAGGAATGCTTCGGTTTTTCAAGCATTATTGCGTTTTAATGAGTTATTAATTAGATGACTGTAGGCTTCCATGTGTCTGATACTATTAATCTCTTCATAAGCTTAGAGAAGCAGGATAAGGTTCAGTGACATTCAGACTACAGGGGGTAGCAGAAATTTCTCTCTTGCCTCTTCTTTAATGCACAATAAGTAGATGTTACACTCAGAATGGGAATGGAAAATATCCAGGACACTTGCAGAAAGCAGATCCATTTTAATCAAACTGTTTAATACAAAATAAAACTCCTGATGATAAATATTTCAAGATAATTCTTCAGTTTAAATGAAATTACTGATATATCATGTTGAAGAGGCCATGTGCTGTCTTTGAAAATATGCAGAAAGTGAGAAACTAGAATATTCCATTTCCTGAAATACATGGGTTGGAAAAGTCAGTATAAACCTCAGAGTCTGTTCCTTTCATGCAGTAAAACAGAGTGAGACAGAAGAAACAAAACAGCAAGTAGTCAACAAGCTAATCTGAAGGTACAAGGAGGGTTAAGACCAATTACAAATAACAGAAGAGGGCATTTTGATTAAGGACTTTAATTATGAAGCCATTTATTCTATGATTTAAGCAACAATAAATCACATAGCACCTGAGATAGGGAGGAGACATGGGGAAAATATTCAGCTGGTGGAAAAGACATTGTCTTTCCAGCATGGAAGTCTACACTTAGCAGCCCACTTAGAGTTTGGAGTAGAAACAACTGCAGTAAACAAACACACATCCAGCAAAGCCTGACAGTCAAAAGTTGGGGTCTATAGATTTCATGTTGTCTGTACAATCCACATTCACAACCTTGAGCATACGGCATTTTACAGCACTTAATCTCATGAGCACGTACTCTTTTTCCATAGGGCTTCCACTACTATAATTTTGTGTGTTTATTCAGACCACTATTTGTCCTCCTCACCAGGTGTGTAGCCTGCAGGCCTGTTTTCTACAAGCAGCCATGTAAACATCATTGCTGAATTTCCTCGTTGTCTTTCCCTCAAGTCAGAGAGCTTCAAAAAATCGTTACGTGTTTCTCCATAGCATGCATGGAAGAGGGGATGATGCTGCCCCATTATAGAGATCAAAGTTGCCAGAAGCTTTCTGCTAATTGTCAGTGACAAAATGAAGGCATTAAGGGCTTAATTTCCCAAAGCTTGGGGCAAGATTGCAGAACTTTAGATAGTCACTGTGTAGCTCCCACTGATTTCCCCTCCAGGTGTGTGTGCTCAGCACCGCCACAAATACTGTCTACAGGAAAAAACACAGCACACAGCAAGTGACAGACAGAAAAGTCTGAGTGGGCTCTGCTGTTGCCCAGACAGGGAGAAGAGCATCTGTTTCTCCAGCAAAGCATCCCTCTGTCTTGCCTACCAGATAGTCCTTGCTGCTCCTGCTGTGACAGCCACATCAGTGACATCAGTGGGCAGTTGACCCTGAGCAGCTTTCTTCTCAACAGATAATTCCTTCTCAGATCAGCCATCCCTGTGTGCTGAAGAAGGCAGAGGTCATACCAAAAATACAGTATGTGCTCACGTAGCAGAGAGCAGCAGAATGTCTCTTGAGTGCAAGGCAGAGATATTCCTTATGCTTGGCATCTCCTCACTGAGTGATCAACTCTGCAACTTTAACATAAGGCACTGCAACAAAAAACCCGAATTTTTTAGATAAAAAAACGGAGAAAGATATTTTGTCACATGGATTTGTATTGCTCACCCATTTTGGCTGCCATGGAAGAGTTACTCATTTCAGTCAAGTTGTAAAGGTCTGAACTGCAGATTCTCCCCATAAAACAAGCCGTTCCTTTCTTCATAGACAAGCTACTCACTAAAGAAAAGGAGAGGAGAGAGTAGGACACCCATTTTGGCTGAGCTTCACAGGTATTTGCAGACAACAGATAAATAGGAAGACTGAGGTCTCATAGGTTCAGTTCCAGGGTATAGGTAGTCATCAGGGTGAGCCATTGCACACCATACTGCTGTTACGTCATCCCTCACTTCTGGCCATTGAACCTTAGTCATGGTAACAAAAATGCCTGAAGAAAGGTCAGTTACATATAAGTTTAAACAGTAGCCGATACTCCTGGCATGAATTTGATGCACAGCTGTGGAAAGTAAAAATTGCAATTGATTTTGCTAAGTAGCTATTTCAAAGCAATAGAGGTCTTTCCCGCACTCTCTGGGCAGCATCCGTTTCTGAATGCCTTGGAGACGTTACCTCATTAATTTTAATGAGAAGCCCAGACGTGAGTCTGACAGAACCATAAATTGTTCTTTCTGTGTGTGCATGTATGCGTGTGTTTAAAAGAGCTCCCTGTGTTACCCCATGAAGGACCTGACTGTGTTACATGCTGACGTTCACTATTTAGGCACACGTCACCCTGGCTCCACCACACAGGTCCCTTTTCATGCTTTGACCACCCTTTGAAAATTACCTTAATGCCTCTCCCTGCCATGCTCTGCATGCACAGGCCTTCTTCCATCTCTAAGAGAGGCATAAGAGATTTTCCCACTTCAGATACAACTCTAGATCAAGGCGATACCACCACTCCCAAAACACCCTCACTCAGACACAGTCTTAACAGATCCGTATTTATGTCTGCCCTACTCCATGTGCTGCACTATCCTGTTTAAGCCCTACAGACTCCAAGAAGCCCCCTCAAACCCTCTTGCAAGGGACAAGCTTAAGGCTGGCTCCACACCACAGGACTGAGGACAGCCAATGACCCCATCAGCACCAGGAAGGGAACAAGGGAGGTGAAATAGGACAGCTCACTCTCCTATTTTCCCCACGTGTCTACCCACTCTGCTCTTCAACTAACCCTAGTGGCACAAGCCACAAAAAGAAATCCTTACTGAGGGAAAAATCCTCACTCAGAATATCCATCATGGAAGGGATCCAGCTTTGTACATCCTATTAAGGGCCATTATGGAAAACTGGTCTTCTCAATGCAGGCCATTCACCAGCAACTGTGAGTTCAAATCCCAAGTGTCTGCTGTGGGCAGCAGGTGCTGGTTACTTAAGTGACATTGTCACACAGTACAGCAGCCATTTGTCCCTGCAGTGATGTAATTTTATCTTACATAAGAAGCAAAATGAATGGCATTAGGTGACCTCCCATGGTACCTGCGTTCCTAAAATGCCTTTCTCCCACATGCCCGCATTTCAAAGGTGACCCATTTCCCCTTCCAGAAAAATCTTTTCTTCCTCTCTGTGCATAATAATCTTACTTTGTGAGATTCTTACTCCTCCTGGGGAGCAGCTCTGCCTGCATTTCTTATTGAGGTCTCTGCCATTCCCTTTCTCAGCTACTTGCTAGGTATTAGACCACTGCATCCAGCAATGGGCCATTTTCAATGTGTCATGAAATTCTGACACTATCCTGACCATCTCAAATTGAGGAGATGTTTAGTTTGGTTTACGCAGGTGTTCCTTTGCCAAGCTGGTGTCTATTCACTCAACAGATACTCAAAATTAAGTCAAACTTTACTGTCTCTCTGTGTCCTTATTGGGCAATTCTTACACACAGTTTGTCAGTCATTTGGGTATTCCCCTCAGTAAGTATGTTTATCTTGGTTTTAATACATCTCAAAGCGTTAAATCTCTTTTAAAAGAGATGCTGCATCAGTTAAGTGTGAAGTTACTTGGTGACTTGGGCTTCCTCCCCTCTCTGTGTCCTGATTAGCATCTTCCCTTCTGGAAACCTCTAATGTAGTTTGGCAAAAATGGACCCTGTGTGAATGCATATGAGTTAATGCTACCATTTTGCCTTAATTATAAAAGTAGAAAATCTCCTCTGGTACTGACAAGGTTTCAGAATTTGAAGGCATTTGTTTTACTCCAATATCACAAGGCATCCTCTCCTCCAGCCAGACAGGATATGTGAAAAAGGAAACATGAAGAACTGCAGTTTTTGTCTCATCATCAAACCTCTCAGTTTGAAGTCTTTGTCCTGTCAGCCATATGCACTTCAGGTTTCGTTGTCTTTACTGTTTGCCAAAAGCTGCATATTTTTGTTAAATGGGATGCTTTTATTGAGGGTTTGTTACTAAATCTCCTTTGTTGGACTCATTGTTTTCTGTTGCAATTGCTTCCATGTTTATTGCAAACTAATCTGTTCTCTGCTTTCTGTTTACCCTGGCACTGGTTTTTGTGCCCTGGTATGCATCTTTAAGTAGATTTACTACACTGGCTCACTGCTTGTTAACACTTCCAAGTGCTGATTTCACTAAATTCCCAGACCTCTGCTGCAAATTGTCAACTCAGGTCCACTTTCAGCAGTAACCTCCTCCTGTGGTCAGTTACCATAAGTCTCTTGCTCTTAGATCAGCTGCCAACCAGCCACTAATGAGCAAGTTTCAGTTTTAGCCAGCAAGCCAATAAAAATGGTCAACAGCATCTCCTGACAGTAGGTCTCTAGTACAGTTGTTTCTGGGATGTTTCTGAAGGACCAGAGAGTAATCTCTGCCATGCTGGAATGGGCTGGTGATTTCTCATGCCTCAGAGATAAAACTTTCTTACTTATGTTTCTTTGAAACACCATTTGCTTCTGGATAAGCTCAGATTCAATGCAATCCAATTCTGCCTCTTCACCAGGCTCTTTAAAGGAGTTAAAAAAGCCTATTGACTGAATCAAGATTTAACAGATTTGTTTTCTTCTGACACTGAACATATTTCTGACAGGGATCCCGGAGCAGAAGACCAGCCATTTTCACTTGGTACACTCTGTGAGGCAGCATGCAGAGGGTAAACACCATGTCCTGTCCAGACTGGCTGTAGCCAAGGAAGCTAGTGGAAAAACTTTTTCCATAAGAAATGCACTTTCTCTGGTCTTGTTTTTCATATTTTTCCCTTTCCTCCATCCACAAGCTCTCTACACCCTTCCTTTCCTCTCACAACTTCCCTTTTCTTTCCACCCTCAGCCTTACATTTTTGTCTTTGGCTGACTGTGCAAAATTGACACCCATACAGGGAGCAGCAATTCTCTTTGCTTGGTGAGCTTCTAACAGGACTCTGTCAACAAAGTGCCCATTTAAGCAGCACGATCTTTGCGAGCCCAGCCTTTTGCATCAGATGGAGGGAGACATGTTCCACCGATTATGGACCTCCTCAGTGGCTGAGATCTGCTGTTTGAGTTTCCATCCCTCAGGTCCAAGTGAATCTGAGCTTAAATGGGACATATTCTCCAGTTCCTGCTTCTAAAAGTAGAACCCATTTAACTCAGCAGATTGCCCAGCTGGAACAGGCTATTTACAGCTGTACCTGAAGCTCTGATAAGATAATGCATATGTTGTAAATACCTATCATATTATGTTGTCTTTGGTTAGTGTTTGGGATCACACATGAAACAAATGGCTCCAAGGACTGAATAACATCTCAGGGCTCCTCCTTGAAGTGAGCTTGGGATCTCTTAGGATTTTTAAAGTTTGTTTGTTTTACTTGAAATTTCCTAAGGACCTGGCAACAATAATCTGATTGTATGGGAAAAAGCACGTGTTGCAGCTCACTTTTAAGGCAAGGAGTCAGAGTGGGCCATTTTTCCACTTCATTCATTTAATAGGTGTACATTTCATTAAGTGATACTAGACCTGACATTTATTGGAATTATTAAGGACCTGGTAAAGGACTGAAGTAGGAAAGTTTATAATAAGGAAGAGAGCAGAAAAAACATGTGCACATCATGAGGTGAAGGAGGACTTGTTCCATCTTACTCCATCTGCCCTCTATAAAAGGATAGATGAAGCAGGTTGGTCAGGAAGAAGAACACTGACATGGGTCATCTCTAGTCTCTGTTATTACAGACAGCATGGGGAAGATTTTCCAAGGGGATTGAGTGGGGGTTAACATTGCTCTTCGTGAAGGGGTAAGGAAAAGGCAGCAATCTCCAGGTCTTGTCTGGGCATGAACAATTAGCCCTATACCCTTCCTTGCACTGCAGTCCCCACAGCTTATCAAGAATTATTTGCAGATCGACATTGCCCTGACAGCTCCCATGTGGCAGGAGGCAGCTGAGGAGCTGCTGTCCACAGAAGCTCAGCATGGCTGCTCTTGTGTCCACTGAAACTCTTGGCAGAAGCCACCCCTCAAGCAGGAGTCCTTACAGGATCCACATGTTGTGCACCCAGATCGCAGATGAACTGCAGCCAGTGCTGGATGGTCCATTTGCATCGTGTTGATCCTCTTGGAGAGAAGGGTGATCCCATTAAATGTGAAAGCTGCGTTCTGCCATCTGCCCTGGTTTCCTGTCCATGTGAGAGCTATAAGAGGTAGCCAGTCTTAATCTTTGGAGCACCATGCAGAACTCATCAGCATCTGTCCTGAGGCCTTAATAAGGCTTATTTATTTATTTAAGCAGATTTTTCTATTTAATTGCAGGACTCATCCATCTTTTGGTTCTGTGTGTCACTGTGGTTATATTCGCACAGGCACTCCCAACCTGAGGGCCTGGAAAATAGTATCCCCTTAATGATGCCTGAAGCACAGTAGAAGACACAATCCTCTCCCCCTAGGAAACCATAATCCAGTTCATATGTGTCACTTAAATCCACTATCGTGTCTGCACATCCTCTAAATGTTGCTTGACCCATTAGAACAGCTGCAGAATACTGGGCTCTTCTGGCACCAGCACTAGAACCACAGCAAAACTGCTGGAAATTCAAGAATATTTATAGGAGCAACAAAGTCAGCAGCTGGGCTGTTACTCCAGAATTCAGGAGACATGAACTCCCTTCCAGATTTGGCTGCCATGTCTTCATTTTCCCTCCCATTTTTTGTCCATCGTCTT
This sequence comes from Margarornis squamiger, assembly GCA_035222235.1. NCBI lineage: Eukaryota > Metazoa > Chordata > Aves > Passeriformes > Furnariidae > Margarornis > Margarornis squamiger. The sequence goes on along the minus strand of JAWWTY010000106.1, from coordinate 38,778,828 downwards.
GGAGGTACGGACTCTATCCCTCATTAAGAGCCCATACAGTGTCTACTGTAGTGGGGCCCTGACCCTGTACAGCCCCAGGCCCTGCCTTCATAAATCAAGTATAAAAATGGTATTAACAGCACTGTCACCTGATAGTAAAAACATGTGCTCCAGGTCAGAGACACAAGAATTGCTCATTAAAGAAGAGAAAAATACGGGATTTTTCACTTGACATTATCAAGGAAACATGTTTATTCATGTTTACACAGTTATTGCAAGAGCTTCCCGCTCTAGGCTGGCCTGCAGAACTGAACAATGCCCTCAAGACAGGAGGAGGATTTGGTGCCCAGATGAAAGTCCCAGGCAATCCTGAGTTCTTCAGCTAACAGGAGCCTCAATGTCAAGGTCATATGTCACATATTTCTCTCCTAGAACAGAGCTGCTGGACATGAGGTCCAGCCCTGCCACAAGCCTCCTAGCCCTCCAGCACCAGCCCTGAGGCTGGATTCACAGGCGCTGTCACCCCACTGCTACACAGATCTGACCTTTTCCCACTTGACTCAAAATGTAGTTCAGGACCAGGGGCAAACTCTGCAGCCTCTGCCAGCCTCAAAGGAATTATGGCCAGTACTGCCACCTCAGCATAGACCTCAAGGGTCTCAGTTTCAGGAAAAAAAAGACCCACAATTTCTTTTATAGGTTTCCAGCCTGGCTTTTGCTTTCCTGAAGAAGAGATTTTCATTCAAGCAAAGAAGCATTTCTAACCCACTCCCAACAAAACCCCAGCTCTATGCTGCTTCTTCTTTTGGAAGAACTAATGCTCCTCTTGGACCTGCAGAGAAACTTTGAATTACACAGTTATTGCAGAGCCAAAAAAGGAGACAGGACAGCTCATGATGTAGTTCTGCAAGTCAAGTGCACTTAAATTTAAGCTTGCTTGCATACCTGGCATCCTCGTGATGTATCTAAATGGCGACTGGTATAGGTCAGGTGTGAATTCTGCAGAAAAAGGATGTGATACAGCTAAATCAGCCTGACATCCTTGGAGAACTGGAAGCTGAGCCCTTTATCCTCTGAAATATGGGAAATATTTTCCTACCTCTTCTTGGGAATTTTGTCACTCAAATAATCTGAGGTTTGAACTGGGGAGACCTGGCTCTGCTGCAGAGGAGAAGGCTGCTCCTTTCCTTCACTACCTTACTAGAAAACAGGATCAAAATTCCTCAGGGCTACAGGCAGGACAGAGGTGAGAGGAAAAGAAGGGTCTGAAGCTCCTGCTGAAAGCATTAAGGAGACACTTAGAGAGACCTGAGTTCGGCTTGGCCAAATCTACTGAATAATCTAGGGCAGGTCACTTCATCTCTGGTTCCCTGGTTGTAAGAGAAAGAAACTTTTCCCTACCTCAGAGTAAATCCCTTGGTTCTTGTCAAGCACTTAACTACTACAGCAGTGAGGGCCATATAAATTATAATTACCCTGAGTGTCTGGTGCTGCTGCCCGGAACTAGCACTTCATTCTTTAGTGCAGAAAATTTCTCTTTGGCGGGGAAATTACCTGCTGCTGCAAACCTAATTAGGTTCCCTGTCTTAAACGACTCATTTTGGCATATAGAAATCAGTTTTCTTTGTCTCTAAAGGAAGCTTGAAATCATGTTTTGAAATTCAAACCAGGTTATATTTGCCCAAAACACACAGCCCCCAAAGTCTGGTTAGGACAGGGTGGGGAGCCAGGGGTGTTAAACTTAGAAATGGATTTAATTAACCTCTGCTGTGTATTGCTTGCTTCCAGAGTTCAGTCAGGGTAGGAAAAGAACAAGGAATGGGTCACCCAGTGTTTACACGGGGCTTTTGAAGAATGGACTAGACATTTATTTCCCCCACCTTGTTTCTTTAAATATTCTGAGTTTAAAGTTGTGGCTTTATTTTGGAGCCAAGGAAGGGAGATGTTGATTCAGAGAATGGTAAATAGGTAGGGGTAGGAGGCAATATGAACTTCTCTGTGTCACCTTTAACACTAGTGTATCCTTTTATCTCCTCAGCTTGCTGCATGTAGGAGGCAGTAGAAAAGCCTCAACATGTGGGTGACAGATCATTTCCATGCTGTGTTGTATTTTGGTCATCTGTCTTTATACTGTTCCCCTGTGATGGAGGTTTTTCACTCACTGCATGACCTGGGAGTACAATAAATCAGCATCTCGTGAATGTTTCAGTAAGTACCAGAGGTACATTTTCATGTGAGACATCACTGTGCACCTTCTTCCATGCAGATCCTCCTTGTCCTTGACCATGTGTCCGTTTCTGTCGGGAAGAGGCTGACCTGCCACATCCTGGGTGAGAGGGTAAAGAAATGTGTTAATGCAGGGACATGCTTTGTTTTGGTCCTGACAGTCTTTCTGCTTCTCCACACCGCATCCACACCCTTCTGCACATCAGTACAAGCACAGCCAGAGAGGTGAAGAGGGACCTGCTGAAAGGGCGGGTGTCCAGTATCCTTTCGGATTTTCACAGTCTAAGGAAAGGGGAGGGGCCATCAATCTAACAGCAGGAAAATGCCATTTACTTCTATTCTCCCAAATGAGTGATCCCCAAATGAGTTTTTCATTGTAAATAAAGTTCCTCTGCACAGTGTCACAGAGTGAAAAATTGTTTTTTAGGATCTGATCAGCCTGTCCAACGGTATGGAGCAAGAGGCCACACAAGTTAAATAGCTGTCATCAGACTGGCATAACCATGACAGGAAGCTCCAACATGGCTCTGAAATTTAGAAGTAACACAGGACAGTTTGAGTATTAAGCCAGCTAACTGAACAGTGAGTGATGAAAAAGAGACACAGCAGCACTTTTGCAGCCACTGATCTTTGCTTCCCTCCCTCTCCCCACCGTTTATAGAGGGGAGGGGAAGAAAAATAAAACACACATAAAAAGAAGCAAAGAGGAGTTTTGCACACTTCAAAAAGCAGTGTTTTGAGTTCAGTGTGTGACAGATTCCTTCCCTGAAGACCTTGTATTAAGTTTTTGGTATAAACCAATATACATACTTTGACTTTGGTGATTATACACTTATTTACCTCAGTTGGGAATTTTCTGTCATAAACTAGTGAAGCAAAAGAAGAAAAAAAGAACAAGGAGTTTACATTGAGATATGGAAACTACACAGGACAAGATTTTGGCTCAAGTGTTTTTTGTTCTGTCAATCAAAAGGACTGTCAATCTGCAATAAGTCCATCAGCTTCCAACAGGAGTTTCAGCAACTATGAGAGATGATCTCAGACGAGGTGCTCACTAGGCTATAGGCACAAACACTGTTGTGAAGAAATAAATGCCCTGCAAATAGATGGGAAATGGCTATAGTAAACAGAAAGGAAAAGAAGATCAAATATCCACATGCTTTTAGAGGCTGTCAGAATGGAATTCCTTCTATCACCCAAAAGATACCTCATCGTTTTGTAATGATTACAAGCTGTGCATTGATCTGGAAACAGAAAACAGTCCACCAGTGGGGTGGATGTGATGTCCATCGCCATGCTTTGTTTGCCTTCTAATGAAAGAGAGAGAGAAGGGGAGGGGGGG
>JAWWTY010000106.1:38743923-38775181 GCA_035222235.1 Margarornis squamiger | reverse complement strand
AAGGAAGGAAGGAAGGAAGGAAGGAAGGAAGGAAGGAAGGAAGGAAGGAAGGAAGGAAGGAAGGAAGGACGGAAGGAAGGAAGGAAGGAAGGAAGGAAAAGAAAAGGAGTGGATGACCATTGTGACAACTGAGCCATGACATGCTGATGCTGTTTGACTCAAAGAAGCAAGTAATGGTTTTCTGGTAAACTCAATGAACAGGGTTAAAAGATGACTTTATGGCTACAGGACAACTCAGGAGTGAGCCACCATTTGCTCCTTCAAAAGAAACAGAAACAGGAACAGCACATTGCTCTTTGTGATATGTAATGAAATGGAAGTTGAGATGGTCTCTCATTGCACTTTTGTACGACATCTGGGAGAGTGAAAACTCCAGCCACGGCAAAGCACTTCTGGAATCCAAGTGAAGATGAAGATGTCATGAAAACTTGGATCCGGACAATCCAAAACATTCCTCCAGCCTTGCAGTGGAAGGCCTGGAGATATTGCATGACAGTAAGTGGCAGTATTTGCAAAACAGAAGGACATGGAAGCAAACTTGCTGCTTTCTAATTATGGAGGACGGTATAGTTGATTCAGCCTTAAATGGCCTCTGGAACAGGAACATGCAAAGAGAAAATTTCCACTTGGACTGAAATTTTGGCTCAGTTGGTGGAAGCCAAATTCTTGAGAAGATTAGATAGGCTGATAAGGTTTTTCAGATCTCCTTTGGCATGGAGAGTCCAGGGTTGAGCAACTTTGATATATTTATTGGGCAGGTTCCAAAACATTTCAGTGCACAGTGCACAGATGCTCTGTAAAAATTTTAAGTGTCTACTGATAATATAATTGTCTGGGATAGAACTGTCACTGAGCATCAAGAATTATTTTGCATGTGCTTACTGAAGCTGCAAGTAGGGAAAGGTTTCAATTAAACAAAATGAAGTTTCAGCTGAAAAAAAAAAAAAGAGAAGAAAGATAAAGAAAAAAAATCTCCTAATTTTTACAGATGCTGGCCTTAAAACGATAAATTTAAAATTCCATCTTTCATGCACACTGAGTTTTAAGTTCATGGCAAGATTTTCACAACCTATGTGAGATGACTTCCAAACACTGCCAAGGCAGAGTGACAGCACAGAGAGTTTAACCAGTTGCCGTACACACTGATATTAATCTAGGCTGCATTTTTAGGGTCCTATTAAAAGCAACCAGGTTCTACACAGGTGCTTCAAGTGGTCATATAGGAGCTGTCCGTCACCCAACATGTTGCACAACTGAGTAGATGCCTGTAGTGCATGCAGAGAACGATGGAGGTAAGAAAGCAAATGCTTGTGCAGCATAAGAAAACAATGCTGGGTCTTGCACATGGCTGTCCTGATTTGCCCAAGTCTCCCAAGGGTTATAAACAACGCAAGCAGACAACAGTTCCCTCTGGAACTGGAAGAGCACACTGTGAGCCTTGAATTAATGACCCAGGATATGATTTAGTCACAGCAGACATACTGTTGAGAGCATATGCTCCACATCCCAGCTTATAACCTGATGATGTGGAACAAGCAGGAACAACTTATTCAAACACTGTGAAAGCATCATGTGCTGCATCTCCTGAGACAGGGGAATCCTCCAAGAACGAAATAGAAGAAGCATCAGTGCACACAATTGAAAACTCCTGTACATGCTTACTCTCTGCATGTGCATGTGCTTCTGCAGTGAAAGAAGCAGAAAGCAGGTGAAGCAGATGAGGAGGGTGTACATAGTTGTGTCTAGCTACTTCTGCATTCATTTGGAGTCAGGAGTCAGCTCACCCTCTGACACCAATCAGTCCAGCCACACTGAAACCTAAGCCAACAAGACAGATTCTCTGCTAGAGCAAGTTGGCGTCAGTCCACTAACAAAAGCAGGGCTCATCCTTGGGTGATGTGAAGCAGTGTAACCCAGCTTTGGCTCTGGAAAAAGTCAACAGAACAGCAGCAATCATCAGGAGTGAGATTTTGGCTCCCTCCCTTTTGTTTTACAGTAGATTAGGAAGACAGAGATTTTTCCAAAAGACCAGTGAAGCGCATTTGACAGCAGAGGGGAGTGAAAAGGGAGGCAGGAAGCCAAGGTAGGGAGCTTTGCTGTACTCCAAGCTGATGCTGCCAGAGCCAGCAGCAGGACAGGCAAAGAGGAGGTGGCTCAGAAGGCTGAGTTGGGCAGCTGCCATAAGGGGAAAGAGACAGTCACCAAGGGACTAGTAGGATGGGTAAGGAGAGAGCAGTCCAGGGAATGGGGTCAAGAGGAGGAAAAAGGAGCAGGATTCAGCAGCAGGACAAGTGGTAGAAAAGTGTATGTTGTCCTCTGACACACTGGTGATGTAACAGCAACAGCTACACCATGCAGCTTTTCTTGTGCCACCATTGTGCTTCTTCAGAAAATTTGCTGGTGAGCTGAATTTAGAAAAGGGATCTTTAAAAAGAGAAAGAGGGGGTTCAGTAGGGTTGGTACCACCTAACCCTGAAATTTCCTAATACTTCTTGTTAAATGGCTGTTTTCAGTTGCTTCTAACTTTGTCACACTAACCATCTGGCCTGCAATTCCCCATACTGGGTGTCTGCCTCAAGCTGAATTTATTTTATTCATTTGTTTTTGCATTTCTGCTGAAGTGGTGTGGCTGTTTCTGAGAACAAGGAGAAGAAAAATGCATTGTTTCTCTCATGGTGAAACAGTCTTACCGGTTTGTGACTCCCATGTCTCAGAGCAGGCACCCAAGCACAGGGCTGCCTTAGCGTCAAGGATGTGCTCTTGGGAGCCTCATTACAATCTACCCGTTTGGCCACTTTATAAGCCTTGGAAAAGTCAACATGTGCATTTTGCCTGAAAAAGAGGCAAGACAAGCACTTGTTTTCCCTGAAGATTTCCTGGATATCTCTCCTGGGTTTACGTTCCATCTCTTCCAGCTTCTCTGTGCTACCATGCAGTCGATGTAGGTAGACAGGTATGAGGACACAAAAATCAAACAGGATTGCCTCTGCAACCACTCCTGCTGAGATCACTGGCTGTGAGAGGACTATACCCACTCTGCTTTCAAAGGCAGTTGTAAATAAAGACACAAACTGGAAGAAGTTGGGGGTTAGGAATGGAACAAAAACACATGAGGTACCAGTCAGAGCTGATAGGAGATGTGGTATAATTGAGAGGAGCATGACAGAGGTCAGGAGTACCACAGTACTTAGGGGAACATTACTCGGGATCTAAGTGTCATAGTAGGAGTCTTAATGCCACAAAAGTTTGTTTTTGGAGAGTCTATGTCTGTACACCTCCATATGCTGTGGCCACCCAGTCTCTGACACCAAGCCCAGCACATTTCTGCACCTGCAGTCTGCAGGGCTGGTGGGCTTCTTCCCTCCTATCACCTCAGGTGGCAGAGGGCTGAAAAACTCCATCGCCCTGTCTGCTGGTGACCTGTGCTGGTGGCCTGGGGTCAGCCCATCTCCGCACCACACAGTCTATGGGATAAAAGAGGAAGTTCTGAAACTTTGTTGTGGTTCTCCCTGTAAGTCTGTGCAATAGCATATGGAGAACTCTGTTAAAGCAACATTATGTTAAAGCACAGTGGAGTGAAGAAATGCTAATCTGGAGGCTTTCCATAAAGCATTAATTCATCTCCTTTGTTCCCGTGTGTTATAGTACAGCCTTTAATTGCATGATCACACAGTGTTTTGTTAGGGTTTTCCCACAGGACCCCTGCATGCTTTATTGCCAAGATGGAGGGGAGTGTAGGAAATGAGGAAAGGGATTGGAGGGGGAGAAGAGATGATCTGATCATTAATGCAACTGAACACTGCCTAGCCCTGCTCCTACCACTGAGCCCTTGTGTGCTACTGGCAAGTCACTTAAATAAGCATTTTCTAAGTTGGCCAGTATCTCCCATTTTGTTTGCCAAGCTATGGACACCTGGGGCCAGACTGGCAAAAGTGCTGAGCATTCTGCATTGAAAGCAGAGTTGCTGGGCACTGTGTCTTCAGCATGAACTTATGGGAGTTCCTGGTGCTATAGATTCAAGACAGCCTGGCCCTTCTTAGAAATTCCCTGCCCCACACTCCCACTCTTACACTAAGGATGTGTTTTGCCCCTAGAAATGGTTCATAGCAGGCCATCATAGGTTTGCCAGTGATTCCCTTTGGGTGTCTTTAGTATCAAAACCTACGAAAAAGGGTATTCTAGGGACTACTTTGCTCTTAAGTGTTTGTTTTATTTATTCACAAACCTTCCACATTAGTAGATGCTCACCCACCATCATCCCCCCCTGCTCCCCTACCTTGTCCTTGCAAAACTTCTTATCTTCTTATTCCTGTTCTTTACTTTCAGTATGTGCCCAGCTCTCACATTCATAGAAAACAACTGGGTTTGTTATATATCTACAACTCTGTCTTTCACAAGAGTCACTTGGAGGGTAAATTCTCTGCGGATTTAAGTAACTTGTCAAGGTCTAAACCTATACAGCACACATAGACAGAAAAAATTTCCAAAAAAGCAAACTTGTGTAGCTGTAAAGTGAACAGCAAGAGTTAGTCGTCACAGCTCTAATGTCTTTATCCTCGTTCCACTTTTGTAAAATGAAAGTGCTACTGTCTTCTTCCTCTTTTCATAAGGGTTGTGGGAAGGGGAAATCTGTTCATGTTTCTGAACTTCTCAGATTTACAGTGAAAGTGTCACAGGAAAGCTCATGACGAAATGTATTCAGTTTGTGTTCTAGGCAGAGTTTAAGTGGTGTTTAGTAAATAAGGCCTGAGGTCAAGGGATGACAGTAAGAAGAAATTTTGATCAGTTATCCAGAGAGCATGGTAAGATCTGTCCTATAAAGTGATAATACTATGACTGTGACACAGTGCAGATGCATATGGAAGTTTAAATTAAAGTATAAAGAGCAATCATGACTTTAACATTTATTTCTGAGCATTTAATGTTTCCAATCTCAGTCTTTTTTAATGTAATTATTAAGAAGTAATAAGGACACTGATAATATAAAAATAAGTGCCCATCTAGCTTAAATACTACACAGTTAACACCTTTTGAAAATAGTTACTTCATTATCCATTTGTGCTTTGCAACAGTATAGAACTGGACTTCATAGAATACATTCTACTACCTGCTTTTGAAAGCCCCTAGCAAAGAGCCTGGAGAAACATTCACATTCTGGTGCATTTCACTGTTTAATTTTTCCCCACACTATTCAGGTTACATTTTCCCTTAACCTTTTTGTACTTTTGCATACAAGCAACCACTGTGTTAAAGATTCATTATCCTGACTGCTCGGAAATCAGTAAGTGTGAACAGGTATTAACATGCCCCTACAAACAGAGCCAGCCAAACAAAGCACATTTGAGTCATTCTCCTATTGCACTCTTCAAAAACCCAAAAAGGCTTTGACAATTTCTCCAAACCCTCAGTCCCTGCTATTGCTTTGCTTTGAAGACCGTCCAGGTTATCACCACCTCCCTCAATAGGTAGGCCACTGATTTCATAGTAAGATCGTAACTTCCTGGTCCTGTCTTGTGTGCTCTCTGTGCCAGCAAGACCAAACTCCACTGACCGTCCTTGGGTCACACTGCATGCCAAGATCTTATCAAATCTGCTCCATGTGTTGGCCCACCTACCACCTTCCATTTGTTGAACCCCACATCTGGCTTTAACCGACATACAAGTTCTTTCAATATCACATCTGCCAAGGCTTTTCCTCCCTTCTCATAGGCTGTGTATTTTGGGTTGATTAATTGATGTTTGTTTTGCAGGGTTTTTTTTCAAGATGAAATGTGGGGGTTTTTGGCTGGCTTCCTGCTCCTCCAAAGTCACATTGTATTTGTTCTCTGCCTAAACTTGCATTTGCAATTCAGCCCAGTTAAATAGCATTTGTTAATGCCATTAATGGGCTTTTAACTCCCCGCAACCCGATTAATAGTGGAGATATTAAGTACACCCAGAAGTAATGTTTACAAAAGCATCCACGTGATTTAGAAGCATGAGTCCTGTCAAATGTCTCCATGTCAGCTTTGCCTTTGAAAGTGAACTTCACAGTTTGGCGTGGACCCAGAGAGCTGGGAGCATGCTCCATTTCTTTTTTTGGGGGGAGGGTTGTAAGCTTATCCCTCTACAGCAGGACATTGGGGTGGTCATCAAATCAAAGTTGATTTGCACACACTGACATTTTTGCTTCCCTCCCTGACTGCTAACAGTTTTACAAGATCTTGTTTCCTGCCTTACACCCTGTTCAGCCAATCTTTTTGTTTTGTCCTTGGGTTTTTAAAGAAGCAATGGGGACTCTCCGTCACTTCAGGCTCCATCTCATTTATGCATGGATAAGCTCTCCAGTACTACTTGTTTTCACAACCCCTCTTCCTAAAATCCTTTCATCTTTCCTTGGCAGCCAAAATTCCCTTCAAATTGCTCTTGCATGTATCCTTTTCCTGCAGCAGGTGATGACTGAACATTCAGATTGGGTTGCTTTCCCTACAGCAATGGATATTAACAAATATAAACAAATACACCTATATATGCAGGAGGCAGTCAGGCACCCACAACAGACAGTGCTTGCTGTGTCCCTCTAATGCTTGCCTTTCTAATATGCCTCACAAATGTCTTATCTCAATTGAGCCACTCTCAGTTTGCTTTCAGATCCCTGTATGGGCCAGTCCTAATTCTGAGGGAAGAACAAGACTAGACACCTAGTTTCTTTCCTGGCTCCTCCTTCAGGAAGAGATTGTTTACACCTCAGTACATCTGAATGATTTCCCAGAATGGCAGCTAAGTACTTGGTGCTAATTCATCGCAGCAGGATCGGCACAGTTCCATCTTACTCATTGCACAAAAGCACAGAAGCTCCAGGGTCCCACATCCTGCTCCAGCTGTAAGTTATTCCCAAACATTCATAAAAGGAGGAGGGTCTTTCCATCCAGTGTCAACAGAATTAAATCACTGCAAAGCTCCCTGGTGGTATTCCCTGACCTCAGTTTCACCTTAAAGAACAAACATGACTTTTGCATCCCTCCCCTTGCTGGTGCCCTGCAGAACCTTACTCAGTTGCATTGTGTTCACCACCTGAATTAGCGGTACGGAGCTGTGCTGACATACAGAGACAGTTCCCATACCTGCCCTGAAGATCCAACTTACCTTGATTCAGACACCATGTTAAGCCTGAATGACAATCATCAATGATTCATCCTATATAAATCCTCTGTCTCCTATTCATGAGCTTAATAGAGAACACAGGTCCATCTCAAAGTCCCAATACATCACAGAGAGCCTCTGAGACCATCTCAGGAGACCTGTCTCTGATGTATCCTGTCCACAAACCTCTCTAAAGCACTCCATACAAAGGCCAAGAAAAACCAGTAGCTCCAGCCACTGAGAAAGAAGATGGTTTTTGTGGAAAACATGTTTCTCTTGCTCATCAAAAGCCTTTGTGTTTTGTTCAAGACAGGCATAAATTCAATCAAGGAGCAAAACATCACCTCTTCTCCTGCACAAATGCTACAGTTCTATGGGAAAGAAGAAACCAGTTATCAGGAATGGGATTGCTCATGGTGGACCCAGCCTTCCTCTGCCCGAGGGCATCAAGGGCATGCTTGTGCACTGCAAATATGAGCTGTGATTGGGTAAGCCTGTAGGGTCTCTGAGCTTCTCTGACCTTCTTTAGAGATTGGTTCAAGGAGAAGGTGGTGTGGTGTTGGAACTCTAAGGAGACTGTCTGTCTTCTAGGAGCACTGGGAAACCTCAAGTAAGCAGTGCAATTGTCAGGGAGGAACCTGGCAATGCAGAACATGACTTCTTCCATATGCACCACCATCCTCTCTAGGGCAGGTTTATACACTGCAAGAACCTGTCTTGTGTCTCCTTGTATCACCCCTACATAAGTGCTGTGAAGTTTATTAACATGATCATTATTATTTCTCATAAGAATTTTGCAAACATGAAGTGAAGATTAAGCCTTACTTGCAATAAATTCTGCATCAGGTGTACAAACCTGCTCCAAAGAACAGATAGACACAATGGAGCAAGGTCATAAATCACAGCATGGGGACTGAGGGTGGAAGGGGGTAAATCAGGAAGGTCAGAATGGTTGGATAATAAAGGAATTGGCACAATTGTCTCAAGAGCACAATTTTTCTGATGGTGCATAACTCACATGTGATCTGTCCCTATGAATAAGAGCCAAGTTTCACCTCTATTGTCTTCTTATTTCTTCACCTCTCACCATGGCACCTATGGAAGTGAAACTCAGATTACATTAAGGTCAAGGCAAAAGAGAAACTGGGACATGGGTGTTTAGGGTTTACCATGTTCACATCTATGTCAATGTCCTAACCAGTGGTTAGGAGGACATCTGCCAATGCGTGCAAACACGTATTGAAGAAATTGGTCTGGCAAGTTGAGAGACAGTTAAAAACCCCCACAGGGAGGTCTGTAAGCAAGAATGCTCAGACTGAGCCATTGAGAGTTGACTAGTCATTAGGGAGGCTGCAGTGCCCTGATGTCCACAAGACAAAGAGGAGATATCAGATCTTTGGTTAATCAGTGTACTGGGGGGCATGTCCCCTTAAAGTCAGTACAGAAGTTAGTGGGCCATAGAAGTCTGCAGAATGGCATTACTACCATAGCACAATATCCTCAGGTGGTGCAAAGTAGTGCAGCTTCACTCTAAAGTTAGGTGATTGTCTGTCCCAAAATTATTCTTTTTTGGCTGCTTTTGTGTTGTGAACTTTTACCACAAGCAGAACTCTACCCTGTTGTTTTGATAAGAGACAGAGGATGTTTCGCAAAACTTTGTGGCAGAACACGTAACGCTGGCCAGAGGGCTGTCAGATTTGCAAAACTAGGTGAAATGTTGCAAACAGGCAGACTGGCGCCATTGGAGAACAATTCCGAAAAATGAACTCATGGACACTTCCCGCTTTCTACCAGGCGCCCAAATGCCCTCCAGATATGCTTTTAACCAATGCTCCTGCATCCCAAATAGTTTAGCCTCAAGGACCTAAAGCACTGCACAATCTCTGTGAAAGGATATAAACAATGAATATAGAAAGTTCATTTAAAAAAAGAGAAGCCAGAAATTTGACTATAAGTATTAAAAAAAGGTATTGTCTTTGCACTCCGTAGTTCTGCAGGGAACTTGCCAATCCCACAATGTCAATGACCAAAAATGCCACCAATATATCCCTTTTAGGGGCCACCCAAAATGTCTGAGTAGACGGCCATGCCATTGTGTGATTCCTTAAAATAAAATGACTATAATTGTGGTTAGGCTTCAGCTATCCAGGAGCCACATGAAAGAACATAAAAGCCACAGGGTAACTTAGCTACATTTTCTCCTGGGGCTTTTCCAGGAGTATTTCTGAGATGATGAAATCTCTATCTCTGCAGAACTTATGCTCAGTTTCAGGTTCCCAGTTATCTGATTTATTTTGCCTGGAAAACGGCTCTATCACCTTGAATTCACTGGTGTTTGTTCTTCTGCAGTCAAATCCTATCGTGGAAATGTAATTAAGGATAAGCTGTTCTCTGGCACCAACCTTGATCTGGAGGCCCAAGTCCCACTCCAAATCCAATGCAGTTTAAAGAAGAGGCAGTCTGTTCCAGGACATTGCATAGGAATGCATGGCTGTCCTGCTGAGTCACCCTGATAGAAGAAACCTCTGCCATGCAGAGGTATGCAGTTATTTTTGCTTGGTGCTTCATCACATCTAAAAGCCAAGCCAGCTAACCCAAGTATAGGAGGGGGAGGCAGGGAAGGTCTGCAGTTTGTGAGGGGAGCAGCACAGGGGGATGGTTGTGCCAGTAAATCCGTTCCAAAGTCTTTCACTATCTACCACTGCATGGTGGTGTTCTGGACTGCTTTTTGAATAAGGGAGCTGCTGCAGCAGAATAAGTAAGAATTGTTACCTACATCCACAATCTACAAATTAGGAAGCATGTCTAATGCTGAGAGACACAGAAATGAAGATAAACATTTCATCTTACAAGGGGGACTGGTGAAATCCCTACCTTAGGGAAGAAACTCAGTAAAAAGACGGATGGTACAAGAAGCTCAGGTCTGTATGCAAGACATTTGAGAACTTTCTTTCAGTCGCTCCTTCCCCTAGAGAAGGCAAGCAACCATGAAAAAGAAGCCATATCCAGGGGTGACATTGTGGCTTAGGGCCCTAAACCTTCATTTCACCAGTGGATTATGCAGAGGGCTTTTAGCCGGAGGTGTTTTTAACGCTGATCAGGTTTTGAAAATAACTCTTGTCTTCTTAAAGATTTAAACATATTAAGTGTTTAAACACTGTAATGTCCACTTTTCAAACCCATAGATGTTCCCACTCTCACCTCCATATTCCTTCCCTGTTCCCATTCCTCTGCAGAGCTATGCTGGCACTGTGGTTCCATCAGGCATCTGCAGCAGACCCTGTGCCCTGCTCTTTGTGTATCATTCCTAAGATATTAGAGCAGTGAGCAGAGTCTATGTTATTAGACTCAGAGTCGGCAAGTACAGTAGCAGTGTAAACAACAGACATATCCAGAAACTCCAGTGCCATCCCCTCTGTCTCCAAGGCTCATGCCTCTCTTCTGTCCTAAATTTCTGAATAGTTTCAAAGTTGATGCCAGCCCTGCACTACTCCAGCAGAGCAGCTACAACTCCTTATGGTAACCTTGGAGTTTGGGTGGCTGGCGAAGGAATAGCCTTCATGCATCACCTGCCTATCTTGGTAGTAAAATCTTCTCAAGCTGTTCCTCTGATACATGGCCAGTGACTAGAGGGAGAAGAAGAGAGAGGCACAAATGCTCTACTCCCACAGAGCACATTTGCACCTTCCCGCATCTATTTGTTTAGCCATGATAGTCCCAAGTCAGCAAATCCTCAAAGTGCTGCTCAGGTAAGACTGAGCAGGAGAGTCTCAAATGTCCAAAATGGAGCTATTGGATTTTCTAAGCCATTCAACGATGCTGATAATATGTTCATCTCCTTTTCTCTTGTCTCTCTGTCTCTTCATTTGTGTTTTCATTCCCCATTATTTGGATTACAGTTGCTTGTGTGCTGGTGTTTAAACCTCTTATACTGTCCCTACTAAAGTCACCTGGCTCATGAAGCCCCCTTGGAAAAATCTTATGATGCATTTCAGTCTAGACTCCACACACCCACCAGAAACACCTGGTGGTACTATGACCTGACTCAGTGTTCCAGGCACAGAAGGGTAAGGGGCAGGACCCTCCCAATTCATGCTCCTCTGTTCAGGAATTGCATACAGAGGCAGGCAACAAGGTCATGCAGCTGCGCAGTTTTGCCCACTGCTGCCTAGGGGATCTCTTTCTCCTTCCACCTCCCCTCTGCAGTCACAGGTAAATATGACATGCAGCAGCTGAAGAGGGACCTTGCTCCCCTGCCTGGGTATAAAGGAGATGGGTTTCCTGTCAACTCCAGCACTAGAAGTCCTGCTATAATTCAGGAATTTTATCTTTTACCCAAAGCCAGTTTCCAGACACCTATGCTGATGAGAAAAACTCAACAACGTGAAAGGTAACGTCTTGAAAACTGAAAGGCCAATAAATCCCCCTGCCCTGATTACCTTTCTTCTCAGTGCCTGTGCCCTTTAAGGCAAATGTTCAGGAGTCTGACCTGGGGACATGGGACAGCTGAGGCTGGCGATAGCACGTAAGTGGCGCTCAAGCATTGTGCCGTCCTGCACAGAGGTGAACTATGCTGGCAAATAGGAAGGCAGTGCATAACCTGCTGTGCTAATTATATATATGCCTGTAACCAGGGAAGGGCCTATGTACATGCCAGCGCCTGGAAGAGCCTAGAAAAACAGGCATGGTAGGCAAAACCACTGTTTCTCCTTTTCCTTCTCTTCTCCATTCACAGAACACAATTAAGGATGGTATTTATTTTTTTTCTTTGAATGAAAAAGGAAAATCGTGCTTGTGATTTGGGAGGAGAGTTGCCAGAAGAGGAACTGGAGCCTTTCCAATACCTCACAGTCTAGTAGTTAAGCATTGCCTGAATTGGGCACCAGGGAATCTTGAGTCCTGCTTTCTTCCACTCACTGGTTTATAACTCTTGGCATTTAAAAAGGCACCTTGTAAACATTTATTTCATTGTTCTTTGGTATATAATTGAGTCACTTGCTGTCTTACCTTGTTAGAGGGAGGAAAGCACCCTGCAAAGGGAAGTTTTCTCCCTCCCCAGCTCTTCCTCGCCTGCTGGGGTGCACTGGCACCAGCAGCTTGGTGCCTTCCGCTTCCTGCCAGCTGCTTTCTGGCTGCCTCTGAAGGAGGGAAGGTCACTTTGGAGAAAGAAGGCTTTCTCTCTGCACTGCTAGCCCTTCCCTCACTTGCATGGCACCTGCTTCATGTTCTCGCATCAGTGGTCCTCAGCCAGCTGCTGTGCCAGCCTGAGCCCTGGTCTCGAGCAAGCCAAGACCTTCCACATGGCTGTTTCCTGTGGGGCTGGCATGGAAGTGTGTTTTTCCTCTCCCAGCCCTTCCTGATGAAAAATGTGGTTGCTAGTCTCAGTGTTGGTGCTCTGAAATTCACCCAGCTATTCAGCATGTCCCTGCTATGCATGAGGGAGGTATATGCATAATGCTGCTTGCAGCAGGCCTGGGGTTGGCTGGCTCCCTACTCAAGTCAATGGGATTTGGTTTAAGTGTTTTCCTATCATTGTTGCTTACCTTTAATGCACAGGCCAAGGCTTGTTTAATGCTGTGGCAGAAGCCCTGCTTCTCTGCTACACCTCATGTACAAAGTTAGTGGAGATCTTTGCTGCATTCCAATAAGGGACTGAGCAACAAATCTGCTGGTTAATCATTTATTGCTGTGTGAACCTGCTGAGTAGCAAATATGCTAGAAAGGGGAAAGGAAAGGGCATGGCAAGAGATTAACTGAGGACAGTCAAAAGTCAACCAGAAAGGAGTAGGGATGAGACTGGAAAGGTCAGGTGGCAAACAGGAAGTTTACTGTAGTGTAAACACTGTCTCTCAGCAGCACAGGGGACAGATGAACTGTCCTGCTACCAGTTCAGCCCTCTCTGCTCCATGACCACAGGTACTGTGGGCTGAATGACTAGCTACTGCCTCCAGCTGAATCTGACAGCTTGTCTGCCTACGAGAGCCTTTTGGATTCACTGAGTTTCTTTCACCATTCCAAGACTTGTGTCCCAGCTGTTCCCAAATCATGTGGTTCTCCCAAGGAGAGATCTGTCGTGATCTCTGCAGCCATCAAAAACAAACTTCTCCGTGCAAAGTGCTGTTCTCACCATGGATCTGACTGCCAGTCCCACCAGCACTGGAATGGCGGGGAAGGGGAATCAACTTGAGTCAGAAAGTGAATTGTGTGAGAACGGACTTCTCTGATGGACCATTGCTTCTCCAGTGTAGCAGGGCTGGTGGTGCAGAGCACAACATGTATCTGCTAAGATCATAAGTAGATCTTGAGCAGAACAAATGTCTCCGTCCTAGAAGCCTGTGGGATATTCACTTCAGCCCTCCAAAACTTGTAGACCACTGAGCTGGAACAGTGAATATAGCCATTCCCACCCAGGCTCTGGCTGCTTCTGACCACCCCAGTCAGACGGTAGTTAGCTAGGAAAGTAAGGATGACCACATGGGCACTGACAGTATTTATGGTGTGTTTTCACTAGCCTACGGATGGTGGGATGCTTGGCCCCATGGCAGCAGTATTTGAGTAGGCAGCAATCCCATGCAGACTGGCACAGAATCTACCCCCACATTAAGCACACCTCTGGTAGGAAAGCAGATGGGAACAGCGCCCCAAAGCTGAGGAAAGGGCTCCATTTAGTTGCCTGTTGACATAGCAACGGTATGACATTGCCAGCATGCTCAGAGCATGGCTGCAAAACATTGTACCATGGGATATCTGCCCAGAAAGTGGGGTGTTTGTTTTGAGAGAAGCACAATACTGGGTGAATGCCACAATTCAGAGAGACAAGTCCTTTGGCCAACATAAACAAAGCAGTTATTGATATATTTACATAACTGAGGTTCCTGACTTGTCACCATCCATTGGACTCAATCACCTTCTCTTTGCTCTCCACCTCAAGCTTCAGTGTTGAACCAGACATAGCAGCAACTCCGATAAGTCTGGTTCATCATCATATAGATTTGTCCATGTTGACAAGGGAGGATCTGGAAAAGCCCACGGTACCAGCACGTTCAAGCCTGCTCCCTCCAGCAGTCCCACTTCTGCCCTGTGAAGGGCTGTGAGCACCACCATCACTGTCCTTGCTCCAGCCATTCTTGGATGTCCTCACAAGGTTTGGCTTCATCTGGGGTTATTATTAGTGGAAAGGCTAAGGTGAATCTTTGTGTCTTGATGGAAAAAGAGAGTGAAGATGAAGCCTGTATCCCCATAGCTGTGGGTCACCCAGAATTCATATTCTTCTCCTGGGCTGAGGGGCAGAGAGCAGTTTTGCACATCACTGTACAAGGAGAAGAAGGCTACACTCATGCTCCCAGGGATCAGTAAAACCACCAAATATCTTCTAGCAAGGCATTCTTGTCTCCACCTCATCTCTTAACACTGCTATTGCATTATTAACCCAGTTATTGCTTTGTTCATTGATTACTTAAAAGCATCTTAGGCCATTCCCAGATCTCCTCCATTGCCCTTCTGTCTCTGCTGTGATGCAGTTGAGTCCTCCTTCCCTTCTGTATCTTTTAACAGGCACATGCCAGATACTCATGCAAAAATAACACTCCCATCTACAGGGCCATGTTACATGTATACAAAAAATAGGACAAGAGAAACACAGCTTGGCCTTTACTGTCTCAATACCAGACTTTGTGCCAGCTGCAGGAATATATTTCTTTTTCTTCTATCTGCCCATGCTAGGCTGGTGTGAGCTTAGCAACAGTAAGAGAGTTGCCATATTTTTCTCCCTTTCCTGTAGAAGACCCTGTACAGTTTTCAGCTGTCTGGGAAGGAAGATAAGTGAGGAAGGGGAACAGGAGCCCACTTACCAGTATCTGAGGACTCAGCAAGCTTGTCCTTCAAAGGAAGCAAGGAGTTTTTTACTTTTACTGGTTTTTGAAATAGTAAGAAGTGAAGGAACAAAATAAGCTAATACTTACCTGATGACCCCAACAGGAGTATATACCTTAACAGTGTGCATGACAAAACCAAACAAATATGTCTACCAGAAACTCTCATGTATTTGCCTACACACAAGCATAAATTGCACAGCATTTTTGCAAGTCAGTCTTCTCACTAACATCAATTAAAAGAAGCAGGAATGTTTTGCCAAAGTCAAGGACCCCTCTGTGAGTTTGATAATTTGACTTGTGGCAACTAAGTATCAGCTGAAAATGAAGGCATTGATCAAGGAGGGAACCAGTATCTCCCGTCTCCTGTTGTAAGGCAGCCAAACTACAGCAGGGCGTGAGCCTCGGTGTAGGGAAAAGTGGGAACAGGTGGCTGACGAGAAAAAGGGAAGGAGAATTAGTGGAATGAAAGTGGCATTACTGGCCAGTGGTCATATGATTTTATGCCTAACAAAAATAAAATGTTCTGGCATTTCAGTTTTTCCATGGAACCATCAGCAGAGGAAGGGAGGCATCAGCATGGTGCAGAAGCCGAAGCTCCTCACCACCCAGGCAGTAGATATGGTACCACATAGCACAGTGTCCTTCCAGGAAGAAGTTTGCTCCCAGCATGGACAGATTATCTTTTCTCTGGGTTTGAGGACCACTTCCACAGTTTTCTTTACATCTTGTGTGTAAGAGAGACCTAAATGTTCCAAAGAAGTCTCCTCTTGGCCAGGTCCGTGCTCTTTTGGCCATCATGTCCAGGATGTGTTTGCCTCTCTGACAAACTTACAGCCTATCTCCCCACAGTACTTTGCTGAATATCTTGAGTTCCTCCACCTCGTTTTACCTGACAGACTCTGCAATCCAGCAGCTGCTGTACGTTTCTGTCTACAGAAGCCCAAAAATACTGGACTTCAAAGCACAATGAAGCCATAGCTGTCAGTTTGAAAACCTGGACTTGTCACAAAACACAGCTGCTATGTGAAGAACATGATGCCAAATGAGAGTCAACTCCCTCCCAAGCAAAGTAATGAATGGCAAATGTAATGCCACATTCCTGAGAATAGATGGGGAGGGAAATCAACGCATGTGTGAGACAGCAGGGTGGTTTTGTCCCAAAAAATATTGACATTAACTCCCACCTATTCTTGCGCAGACAGAGCCAAAGAGAGAGCTATTGCAAATTGTGCAAGAAACACAAGAGTAATTATGAATAGAGTAACAAAAAGGTGAATGCTATCTCATGGCAGTGCCAGACCCTCAGCTCCCTTGTGTCAGCTCAGACCAGAGGGCTGCGTGTCACACAGACATTGAACAGGCCTTTAGTTCCACTGCTCAACAGGGGGAATCTTGGTCATCCCATTCTTCAGAGCTGGCAGCTGAGTCATAGAAAATATGAAAATCTCTTCCTCAGGGACTTTCTAGGAACTCACTTCAGGAGGATTTTTGTTGCTGAAAAGGACATGCATCAAAGTGCTACATATCCTGTGGGAGGAAAAGGGGAATTCTTTCACAGACATCATCTCTTCCTTATGTAATTAAAAAAGTCAATGGGAAATAAATCCAGACATGAATATTTATCTTCAGCTTCCTGGTAAGAGTTTCACTGCACTAATTCCCCTGGCCTTCTTCCAGTATGCTTACAGAGAGAACCCAGATACAGTGGCTCTTCATAAGGACTTGGGCACCTGGGGACGTGTAGTCTGAGAACCTGTTGACCCCCAAGTTGTCTGACTGGGCTGACACATGCATCTTAATCTAACGTTTTCCCTGAAGACTCATCCTTAGATGTAGTATTTTCCATAAAGGGTAACACTGCAGTAATTCTGTTAACAAGCAGTGCTGTGAAACTGCCTGCTGATCCCTTCCCACACACCACCCTCATCTCAGGGACGTGTCCAAGAGGGGGTAAGATGGAAAGGGAGCTGTCAGCCTGGCTGCATCAGTTTTAGACATCAGCAGGACAGAGGTCTCCTGTGGGCCTGCAGCACAAGGGTGACTTTCATTGCATGAGGTCAGGGCTTGGGAAGAAGCCACAGGCACACCCTGAGGCAGCATTAAAGATGGCAGCCTACTGCACCTCTGTCTTCCCCACAAAGCTCTCCAATGTAATTCTGGTAAAACACTGGAAGGGGTTGCCCAGAGAGATCATGGATGCCCCATCCCTGGAAACGTTCAACATCAGATTGGATGGGGCTCTGAGCAACCTGATTTAGTAAAAGACGTCCCTGCTCATTGCAGGCGGGTTGGATTAGACAACCTTCAATTGTCCCTTCCAACTCAAATCATTCCATGGTTCCCTGATTCTGTTTTTCTTTCCATGGTCTGGAGGAGGAAGGAAACTCAACCAAGATCTCCCTAAGCAAGTCCCATGTCCCCACTGTTGATGCTCCCCTGCTCAAGGATGCTACAACCTACTCTGACTTCATATGTATGAGAAAGCCTCAGACCTCTACAAGAGACCACACTCTCAGCCCACTCTTTTTGCTCTTCTCAGAGCCAGGTAAATTTACAAGGTTAGGAAGAACATAAGTTAGATTCTCTGTATAACCTTACTTTTCTTTCCCCCAGGTACAAACATCAAGATACAGATTTTACAAAGAAAAGGCAATCTACTTTTACCCTACAGGTTTCCTGCCACAAAGAACAAATTAGAATATGCAATCTACATAGGTTCATCATTCCCTCCAGCTTTATCTGTGTTTATTTACCACTTTCTATCCAATATGTGCTCTGAACATACTGTTATACATTTCCTGCTATGGTACTTTTCCCATTGTACTTCTCCTTCACAAACATTAATGAGATTAATGCTAACATGATGAGATTAAGCTTCAAACTTTTGGATCATCCACCAGTTTCAGTTTCTGCTCAATCTGAATTCTCCCTCATGTCTCCCAGGGTCCCTGTGCTGGGAAACTGACCACCTGATGTCACCTTTTTAAATAGTGGGCAAAATTAGAAACCACTCAGTGAGCGACTCCAATCACCTTGTTGGCTGAAAGTGAAGATTCCCCCTTTTCAGCCTATTTTGCCATTCAGCCATGGTTTTCAGGCACCTCTCAGTGGTTTGTACTTCTGAGGAGGCATTGCTCAGCAGCTCAGGTAGCACCTTCAGCCTCCAACCACCTGGTGCAGGAGGATGAAATGTCACAGGCTACACACAGCAGTAACTCACCAGCAGCGCACCAAAGCTGTCCCTGGCCTGGGGATGGGAAAGCAGCACAGCAGTAAGCAAGGGCACAAACTCGGCTTTGCTAATCCTTTCTCCCCAGTGAGTCAGAGACTTTAACCTGCTCCTATTACCTCACACAGAGTTGGCGTGACTCAGATGCTACCTGATCATTGGATGACTATGGTAATGCATGTCTAATTGCAAGCCAACAATGTACTGTTATTTTGAATGTAAAAGTTTTGATGAAGTGTGATTGAGAAGCAGGAAGACTTCAGATATCTCTCTTCTCTCCTCACCTATTGGACAGATGAGCTGATATCTAGTTCATGGGGAAGGGGAAGCTACATGTCAGAAAATGAGGGGGAACAGGAGGAGAAAGGAAGATTAGAAGATACACATCCAGAAGAGAGGAGTTGTTTAGCTTTTTGGAGACAGAACTGATGGGAGACAAGGTTATGCTCCTTAATGTTATAATTCTTACCTGTGCAAAAGTATGCCACAGAGAAGAAAGGAATAAATTATTCTCACTGCCTGATTGGATGGGACAAAGAAATGTAATGAAGCTGTAGGGAGTTAGTGCTAGACAGCTGGGACTAGACTGCCTCTTTGGGAAACTATGGTCTGCACTGCACAGACATGTCACTAAACACGTTATCACATATGGCTTAGGCAGTGCTGACCCTGTCTTGGGACAAAGGGATGGAGCTGGTAACCAAGAAGATCCTTCCAAGACATCAGCCAGGAGCCTACTTTGCCACTGGCTTTCCCAGCTAACTGAGTCAGTAGAGCTCAGGGATCACTCCCACCTTGCTCTGCTCAAGTCTGGAACAGCTTCTTACTCTAGGACTATCAGCTGATCTGTTCCAGTCACCTTTTCCTCTTGTGTCTCACCTCCACCAACTCCCCATTTTCACTGTCCTCTTCTGCTTGTCATCCCTTGCCCCTGTCTGTGATCTTTTTTCTTACTCCCTTCTCATCAGTATCTGACTTCTTTCCCCCACCCCTTCCTATCGTTCTCCATGCAGCCTCCACCAACCATCCCCTTAATTCTTCTCCTCTCCTCCTACCTCCTATCTTTCTACATTAAAATTCAGGATGGTCCTCCACTACATTGTCTGAAGTCACATCTAGCCATGAAGACATGGAAAACAGACTCACTACAGGTTCCCACGTGCCTGAGGCTTAGTGTGAGTCCTGCAGCTGCAGAGAAAGCATTGCTCAGCAAGGAGTGATACTTGAGACAGTAGCACAGGCTGTCTTGTGCCCCAGGGCTGGTAAAAGCCCTGGGAGAGGTTGGGAACAGAGCTGACTGAGGCAAAGCCCTGGGAGAATTTATCATCAAAACTCTTAAAAACCTCTGCCAAGCAAGTGCACACCACAGCTTTTTGGAGCTGAAAGTCTGGTTAACTCTGGGTCAATTTTTTAACAAGGGTAGCAACCACTAACACATTGATCCCTTCCTGAGAAAATATCAAGGCCTTTCTCCACAGTATTTGGTAAAAATAAAGATTATTGAATTACTGAAGGATTATTTCAGGGCAAAGAAATGTCATTTTCCAAAACTTATTCTCAAAAACCAATGAATCATTTTAACAAAACCTTTTTTTAAAATTAATTCATTTATCAATTAATCATGCTGAAACATGAGACTCAGAATGGAAAATTTTAAGGAAAATAATAACTGGCAATATTATGAGCAACTGCAAGGGGGGAAAAAAACCAACAAAACAGAGTAAGACAAAGTACTGCCTGACTTTACCTGCTATGACCCCTAATAGACAGATGGCCTTCCCACAACAGCAATACCTCTCCTGTCAAATTTATCAATGTGGTCATGCAAGTACCAACTTAGTGGGATTTTTGCCTCAGTAAAGGCTAAGAAAAATATTGAACATGGATGTGCAATGTTACGTGATAAAATCACGGTTCAAATAAGAAAGTGCAACAGCATGGAGTGTTGTATTCTCATGAGGACTGTACTTCCTTGTCAGTCAGGAAGCCCAGGTAGTTTACAGAGCACATGAGACCAGGAAGTCCACCAAGAT
Source organism: Margarornis squamiger (assembly GCA_035222235.1). Lineage (NCBI taxonomy): Eukaryota > Metazoa > Chordata > Aves > Passeriformes > Furnariidae > Margarornis > Margarornis squamiger. The sequence continues at coordinate 38,754,923 of JAWWTY010000106.1, read as the reverse complement.
GTTCCTGGCACAGATTAGTCACAGGACTACTATCCAAGGGTCAGTCACATGTGTGGAAAATTTAAAAAAAAAAAAAAAAAGGTAGCAGTTGACAATCTTTTGGTCTGTGAGCATAATCTATCTGCTCTGTAATGCTCCATGGATCTCATGGTACACACATGCGTGCCTATTCTCAGACTGTACACCCTTCATGTCAAGAAGCTGATTTTCGTACAAATCTAAACAGCAAAGTACAACTCTGAATTACAAAACAGAGAGTTGGGACCTCACTGCAGAACTGCCAACATCTTCTTTACAGGCAGATGGCAAAATTGTCATAATAAGATGCTTGAGGAAGAATTCACCAGTAACTTGGAGGAGTGTAAAGAGACCATCCCTCCTAATTGAGGAAGGAAACATTAAAGCAGTAGTCCCATATTGCAATATCCCTGTATACACTTGGCCCCAGAGATGGGGTAAAAGCCTTTCCATTAGAAAATGATCAGTTCTGGGATACACCATTGCAGAGTCATGTCTAGCAACCCAACTGTTCATTCGGAAGAAGCAGGGAAACATAGTGTCACATCCACGAGCCCATCAGCAGGAGATGTGCCAGGCTCCCGCATGGACGTGTGTGGTTCAGCCATGCTAAGCATGATAAAAGAGGAACAGACATTTGGCATTAGTGTCTGCCATTGAATTTGCTGCCACTCCCAAATGCTGGTGACTGAAAAAGTGCTATCTATGTCAACTGATTTCTTCCAGAGAGAACATTTATGTTCTGCTCATATGAAATCAGCTTTTATTCATTTCCCTACCTATTTTTACATCTTAAAGGCAAGCCATCTAAATTACACTTGCACCTTTGTGGCAAAACCCAGAGCAAAACCCACGGGTCATCGCCATGAGGAGCACGCAGAGAAGTGTGTCATGGGAAAGGAAAGGCCATGTAGGGAGGATGAAGAGGAGAGCTTTTCATGAGCAGTCACAGAAAACAAGCCCAGCAGTGGGCTGTTGAAAACATGGGCCTATATTAGGTATCCCATCAGTTCAGCCAGCTATTGCCAAAGCCCACGGTAAGATTCCCATCCCTTTCACTAACCCCACAGTCATGCTCCTCTACCCACATCAGCCCTTACCAGGGTAACATGGTAAAGGAGGGAGGTTCAGGACATAATATGCAGCAACCAGCAGGTTCCAACAAGTTTCTCACCATGCTGCACAGTATTTTATGCTTTCCACAAGACTCCTTCTGCTGCAGACTTCCAGTAGAAAAACAGGCATAGAAAGAGGGAGTGTGAGATAGATTTCACACTTCTAAGGCACAGAGAAGGAAATCAGCATCACTTTGATCAAATGCCATGCACTGTGTACAGTAAATGACGATGCACCACTCCCTCTGAGCTTGACACCTTGCCAGTTTGGCATACTTACTCCTGAGTCTCTGAGTGTCACCCCTTTTCAGTAAAGGAAAATATTTTCAAAAGTGTGCAAGTGACCCAGGAGCCCAAGTCCCATCATTGCTCAGTCAGGCATCACATCCATCTGATACTATGCACTTAACACAAGTGTTTAACAGGTCAGTCACCCAGGTATGGAGTGAGACAAATACCTCTGTGGGGAGCTTGAATCTGAATCAGACATCCTTTGAAGGTGCCCATAACCCTTCAAAGAAAGCTGAGGCTCACTGTAACACATATTTTGGCCTTTCAGGCTGCATAGGAAATGCAGATCACAAAACCCAGACCCTGCCTCTAGTTCAGTTCACATCTGAGGTGAACCCATGAAACCATTTTATTTCGTATCAGCATCTGATCACCTAATTCAGGCTGAGAAGCACTTCACTCCAAAAATGACCCCATGACTTGGATGGGCTAATTAAGGATTGCACTTCTTGGGAAGAGATGTTTACAGGGTCACTTTCACAGCTTCTCACTGCTTTTCTTCTCAAATGTGTGGCTGCTTGTGAAGGGGCAGCCTCTGCTCACCATTGCTCAGAGCACACGTGATACCTGAGGTCAGTGCTGCCAGCAGACTGAGGGGGTTTCTGTTCACACCCCCTCAAAAGGATGGGACAATAGGGTCTGCTGAAGTGAAGGTACTCTGTCATAGGGGCTCAGTGAGCCTAGGAATGACAGGTTTAAAGACTGTCTATAGCCACAAGTACATTCTGCAACACAAGGCATCAGGGTCCTGTGATGAGATGCTTCTCAAGTTCCTCCAGCACAACAGGCTCACAGTAGTTACCCTTACACCAACTCCACTCCCAGAGCCCAATCCCATCACATTCCTGCTTAGGTTACTGAATGCTGGTGATGCAACCGGTATTTATCACTGTCACCATAGGAGGATTTCCTTTCATGGGTTGAATTCTGCACCAGCATTACCTAGATGGTGGACCTGTGACTTGTACTATGAAGCAGAGATTTCTGTCTCATAAGTTTTGCAGACATTAACCACTGTCACATGAGGCACTACCCCTACTATTTCCCATGTTATCTGTGTGATCTGTCAGGGAGCAGAAGCCACGTGAGGACGTACTTGAGCGTGAGCACCAGGTTTCCCTAGGACAAGAGATAAAATATTCACTATGACATATTAAAATAAACCAACCCTTCCTTTTTTGGAGCCAGATGGTGAAAATGTATGGTGTGTGTAGTCAGATCAATGTCACTGCCAGATAAGAACACCTCTCACAATAAAACAGTGTCAAGAGCCCCAGTGAATGCCAATTGCTGATCACTGTCATGTCAGTATATTGCAAAATAGCAACTGCTCTCTTTGCCGTTGCCACACTGTGATTTTGCAGAACCTCAACAATCATCCATGAGCAGTCCCTGAGTCCACAGGAAATGTCTCTCTGCTTCCTTTTGTCCACTGCCATATCTTTACCCCACCTGACTACAGGTATAAACATGTGAAGGGAAGGAGTGGAACTAAAGCCATTCAGTAAGACAAGCCTAGCTTAGAAAATGCTATCTGAGGTGTACAGAGAGAAAGTCTGTAGCTGAAACCTTTATAAAGTGCAACTAAACAGAGCAAAGAGTGATACTATGGAGGTTTCTTCCCTGGGATAAGGTGGGTGCAGTGGGAACCTTCCAAGCTCTTCAGTTTTCCGAGCATTTTCCCTCCTGTAATCTGTACAACCTAACCTCAGACAGACTCAGATGAGTACAGAAATTACCACAAAGAGTTAAAACTATCAAAGTAAACTGAATTATGTCTTACGCAGAGTTCTATTTCCCATCCTGCTTTGCACCCTCATTTCTAGCTAGGAAAAATACCTTTCTTTTCATACGAGTATAAATAATGTCCAGTGCCAGACACAGCCGTCTTGACTGAGCAACACAGGAGAAGATTCAGCCCTTTCAAATCATGGAAGTAGACATAGGAAAAGAGCCAGTTTGTTCACATACGGGAGGCTGTCAGGTGCCCTCTCATACTGGGAAAGATATAGCCTTTCCGATATATATTTAAATCCAAGAGAAGTATTTATTTTAAAAGATAACAAAAGATTCACAGTTGCATTGTCAATAATAAGATGGTAACAAGCAAGAGGAACGTCTCACCCATTACCCATGTAGGTTCAGGGAGTATCTCATCCTGATCCAACATCTACCCAGGTATTTAAGCAAAGACTTCAACAGAGATCAGCACTTGGTAAACATCTCCTACCTGAGCTGAGCCAGCAAAGCCAGATGTAGGGGTGACATAGAAAGCATAGACTTTGGTTGCACTACAGTAGTAGTGGAGGTCTGAAGGCAGCAGCCTGCAACCAGCTTTGGCCCAGCCAGTTTGGGTATGAAGAGCAGTGTTAGCATGCTGGGAAGGACCCTGGCAGAGACTGCCTTTCCCTGTAGAAGCCTGACCTCTATCAAGCACTTGCTACCTCGAAGTTATGGCTTTGCTACTGCTGTCACACAAGTCACTGAGCAAACAAGCATGCTTGAACAATCTGCTACACCCATTTGTGCTGGAGTCTAACAGATGTGCTTAGCATGTAAAATGAAGCAGGAACCCCATTTGGTATCACGTAAAAGACTTTCTTAAGCAGCTTCTTTAGAAAAGGAATTTAATACTGCTAGGACTCTCTGCTTTTTCTTCTTCCACAGCTGAAGATACAGAACACTGGTGCATCAAGCAGTGAGAGAAGAAAGGCAGCAAAGCAGGAGAGATATGTCATGGTGCAGTCAGGGGCTGGAGTGGCATCTTAAGGAGAAGTCAGCAGACTGGTGCTGGGAAGATAGGTTTTTAATTCCCATTACAGAGGCCCTTCATGACACTGAGACACATACTTCCTCTGTGACATAGGAAACAATTTCAGCTGCCTATGCTCCTGCGCTTCTGAAAATGGGACCATCTGGTGCTCACTGTTCTAGTCATCTCCCATAAGGACCAGCCTCACTGGCATTCAGATGCTTTCCCAGATGCTCTCAACATGAGGAGCAGCTAATCAAAACTTCAGGAGAGGGACATCCCAGAACACTGTGGAAGCTGTGCCTAATGAGAAAGCAGGTTGTGTTGAAGAAGCCTCAACTTTATGAAAATAGTACCTGCATCATGCTCAGCACTCCTGGGGCTAGTCTGAGGAAAGTGATTGGTACAGCAGGGAAGCAATGGGTGGGCTGGTTCCTGCAGCTTTTCTGGTGGCAGCTGAGAGAGATTCTGTTGCAGTTGTTACTCTGGCAGTCAGAGGTGTTATCTGATGAGGAGGGACTCTCTCATTCCCTTTGTCACTTCTGATGGTGAATGTGAGCAGCCTGCCAACCCTAGACTTCTCTTCCCTGCTAGGCTCAAAATTTTGGGTCGTGCCTCTCTGTGTGCCAGATAAAAAACATTTCCATAGACCTATAAAATTGTTCTCTATGAAGCTTCAGTTTCTCAGGCTCCTCAAGGAATGTCTCCCTCATTGAGAGCACCAAGTGATGAGATCCCTGAGACATCCTGCTTTTTTGATGTAGATCTGATTAAATATCTATTCAGCTGCCAAACTGTCCATCATAAATCAACCTTCAGCTGAGCACCCTCTGGCCGTGAGCACCCCCTTTCCAGCACTCGGGCTTGCCTTTCCTCATTGCTGCAAAGCAAAGACTTGCAAAAACATGGGCACTCCTGGGGGAAGGGGTGAGGGCCTCTGCTGGGTACAGGGTGAAGTGGGAGCACGAATGGAGGACTCAGGGGAATTGTTGGAGCAGATACTCTGCCATTGCAAATCAAACTGGCCTTATTGACTTTGCTTTGCCCTGGCTGGGTTATGTCTCCTGTGCCATGTTTCCTGAAATAGGGATCTGCATATCTGGCTCCATGAGAGCAGGCTGTCCTAGCACTGTTTAGAAGGTATGTAAATGGAAAGCATTTTTACACGAGCTAATTTGACATATATCATTTAATGAACCTACAATTTATTTCATTCACATTTCTAGCCAGAGACAGCATCTTTATTTTTATGGTTTGTAAAAAAAAAAAACAAACCAAAACAAAACAAAACAAAAAAAAAAAAAAAAAAGAAGAAGAAAAAGGGGGGTGGGGGGGAGGAAGCCCAGCAGAAAAAAAAAATAAAGAGGAAAAAAAAGAACACTGAGCAAATAATAACATGTGTGGGTGGGTTGGTATGTAATACCCCAACCACAGGGCTACAGCAACATTTGGTCCCATTGACCTTTTTGCTTAAATTAAGGTAATTACTCAATTACTGACAATAGTCTGCTGTGTTACGTCTGTGGATTAGCACACAGAGAGGGACATGACAAATAGTTTATAGTTTGACACACACCAGTGACTTCAGACTTAATCCAAAGTCTAAGGACAGACTGCTCTTATGAGCAAAATTATTAAACCCCAAGATACATAAAGACAGAAAGATGAAAAGGTGGAAAGAGATACATAGATGGATAATAGATAGATAGATAGATAGATAGATAGATAGATAGATAGATAGATAGATAAACTCTATGTACCTTAAATAGATCTAGTCAGGTAATTTCTGCTGTAATCCCTTTCTGAGGATAACTGACTTTCTACAAATATTGGCAGGTTCTGTTACCCAACTTTTTTTTTTTCTTAAAGCTTTCTACTAGGAAAATCAAACTGTTTATTTTAAATCAGATAATTCAGTGTGACTGACTGTATGTTATGTTGTTGACCTGTCCCAAAATACTCTCAAGTCCATTTGCATACTGTGATGCAATGTCTCCTAAGTATTTGCATTTCTTTCCCATAATATAACAACCTTCTGGTTCACATGAGGAAATGGGGCTACCGTTTGTGTATGGGTCATGTGCCCCCATACAACTATTCTTTGTAATACTGAATGGATTCAAAAGAAAGTATTTTCTGCTAAAATAAATGAACTGACTCAGAACATTGCCACCTTGAAAAGGCAAATAGTCCATTCCCCTCAGAAATGTCAATAAAAGCAATTACAGATGTAAACATTTTAGATTTTTTCATTCAAAGCCCTCTCTGTATTTCAAATTTACATTCAACATTTTCAATAAAACAAATGCTGAAACATCTATTTAATTAAATAGAAATTCTCATTTTTATTCTGCTTTCCTGCTGCATAACAGCAAACACCAAAAAAATAGGGGTTTTTTCCTAGCTGAATTATCAAGTTGTAGAGCAGATTTGATATTATGTAAAATAAATGATATCTCTGACCTGCAGCTCATAACTTACATACTTACACAGTGCTGGCTACCTTTAAGTGTGTCTTAGGAACTTTTGCTGCTTGAGGTTGAATATTGCATCTGTGCACTGTTACTGCTTACCAAGGCAGAAGTGCTCACTGAATGCTGCCAACATAAATTTTCTCTCTACAATGAATGAAACACCTGGGATGAGAGAGAAAAGAATTCAGGTCACAAGATGTGCAGCATGACAGAATGATATTAAACTTTGGAGTTTAGTACTGTTGAGAGCAAGCCCCGGGAGCTCACTTGCCAAGCAGCAAGGTTCATCCCTGAGGCCACGCTGTGAACCCTTCTGGTACTGAGCCATCTGGTCCCAAGGCTCAGTTCATGTTTTCAGTTTCCCACTGTAATTTGCACGCCCACAATTTGACATCTCTTGGGAAAACAAGAGTAGTATTTTTGTAAAGATTCGAGAGTTTGTTTTTTCACAACTAACTCTTCTTCTTAAGGGTTAAGAGCATTTTCAAATTCAAAACAGGTATTTGGATATATTCACCAACTCTGGTTCAGTTTAGACTGAAGGATGGAGGTTTAACTAAACCACTAATTTTGGTCCATGTATGGAATAAGCCTGGTGTCATTTTCATCCTCCAGGGAACAACAGATAACACCATGGAGCAGCAGGAGCTGGAAGGAGACCTACAAGTCTGAGAATGAGGAAATGCAGAAAACGTTGATGCTCCAAGAAGACGGGTGGAACACTGGATGTAGATGAGGCAGGGAGCTAGCATCTGGGTCTTGTTCACAGTATTTTTGTATCAGTCTTATCATCCAGATCCTCAGCTGAGGGATATTTTGGGCCAAACCTTCAGCTAGTGAAGCAGTGCATCTCCATGTCACAAGCCCTAATTTAGCAACAGAAGGGTCATAGTAACCAGAAAATGAGTCCTTTTCTGCAGATTGCCTCATCAAACTTTAACTACCCCTGAGCCACATTTGCTCTAACCTCTTTCTAAATGTCCATTGCATTTTTAGTCAACCTAAGACAAGCTAGGCGACAAAATACATGGTCTAAACTGGTAAATCCATGCATTAGCACTGCAGTAGCACCAGTTGATTTTCTGCACCTTGAAAACACATCCCAGGAATACCTATGGGGCTCTCATTTCTCTGATGGTTCTGAACATCTCACCTAAAAACCCAGAAGGCAATGAGGTCCTGATGCCACAGATCAGCCTCCACCTTTCCCTCTCAATACCACCAAACTGTGCACAGCAAGCAGAAGAATCCAACAAAACAAAGCCAAACAGCCTCCCACTGTTATTTTAAGCCAGGAGAGGGGATGGAGGGAGGGAGAGGGAGAAATGAACCACTTGGCAAATGCTGGGAAAGCATTTAGTTTGGCTGATGGTCTCTTGTGGCCGTGGTTTCCACAATGTCTCTGTGTTCTATCTGTGTCAGGATGGAACCAGCCTCCTGAAATAGACTGAACAAGCTAGACGGGAGCTATTTTAATACCTGGAGCTTGTTCCCTTTAGATGTTGTTGAGTGAGGGGATAGAGTGGAAGAGGAGAGACAACAAGCAAGGGTGATGTTATTTTAACACATGCAAAGGAGCTGTCAGAGAGTAGCAGTTTGGCTGTCTCAGCACACACCCCCATTCGCCCCATCGTTACTACGTGCAAGGATGCACAGCCTTCAACAGCACCTGCATAGACCAGAATTAGTCTGGTTTGTGTATGCACATGCACACATCTTATTGGAAAAGCATCATGGTTTTCTTCATGTCACACTGAGAATGAAAAGTGAGTTCATATCTCCAGATGGGTGTATGCAAGGCATAACGTGAGCTGACAAAAATCGAGATGGACCTTTGTTACCCAAAATACACACAAGTCACTCCCTCCCCCATCATGCCACTATCATAAGTTGGTCACCACAGTCCTGATCTACAAAGGAGAGCAGCTCCTTCCCAGACATCAAATGCTGGGAAGTCAGGAAGGGTGGTAGGTTAGTGGGCAAATCAAAGTCTCAAGAATACAAGGTAAATTTTTGCACTTGCAGCCAGTTTTGATGCTATCTCTTGCTGTGCAATAAGAAGGCAGGCTTTCAGAAACTTTGACAGAAGCAATACAATCCACTTCTTTCCTCACGCCCATCTGGATCCTAGTTTCATGACTGCTCAGGCCACAATTTTCCCTCAGTTCTTCACTGATTTTGCAGCAATAAACTATATATCTTGAAAATGTTCTCTGAGGTTTCCAGGTTGCCCTTTCAAACCTCAGTGCAGGAGGAGACTTTAACATATGCACCTGGAGTAAAACACAGCATTTCTGTACAGCAGGCTGACATTAAATTTTCTTGGCTTACACTGAATTGGTCTTGCTCATAGCACACTGCTGAGGGCTTTGCCCCTCCGTGGCAATCATGAGCTGTGTTATCCTGATTTATACAAGGCTGACTCTGACCTGATAAGATGGTACAGAATAGCATATCAGTTGTACCCCTGACACATGACAGCTCCACTTTCTTTAACAGCAGAGGGAAAAGCCATATAGCAATTTGCATCACCTCTAGGTTGTTCAGAGAAAAACTTGCTCCAAGGAGGACAATACTCAGGAGCCAATGAGACCCCTTTGGCAGCTTCTTCATATTGCTAAAGTCCTAGAGGGAAAATCTTTTGCTCCCACAGTATCTGGAGTGCTCTTTGCCTTTGCACACCCTCTGTATTGAACTAATGCCTGCATCCTTGTGACACCCCCACATTACAGAAAAACAGCCTAAAAACATATTTGACACATTCTGTTGCTTCTTTCAAGGTTAACTTAGATTTTTTTGCCCTTGCAACCAGACCTCCTTAACACAGTCAGCCAATGAGGTCATCCTCTCTATCAGATGGAAGGAGCTAAAAACGTGACACGGGAGATGTCAGCTCCATTGGCTGCTCATCTCAGTACCTGCAGCCAAAACAGAAAGCTTACTCAGGCTGCCAAATAAAAATACCTCTTGTGGGCACATTCCTGTCAGAGTAAATGAGAGAACAAGCTGAGAAGACAGCGAGAAAGGACAGCAAGCAGCAGTCAGACAGAAATGTAAGAAAGAAGAAATAGGTAGATAGATACAAGAGAATAGGTGAGGCAGAAAACCACAGATGAAGAGCTATAGAGACAAGGAGCCAAGTGAGACAGGGGCTCACTGGTTTTACTAGCAGTAAGCGTCATGGAAAACAACACAACTGCATGATACAGTGTTTTCTTAGTCACGTGCAGTGTAATCCTCGCCCCACTGAAGACTATGGGCAAAATCCCATTGACTTCAGTAACCAAGACAAATGGATCTGCCCTGTGCCTCCCAGCAGCCAGCTCTAGCCATGGTCAAAATCCCTCCTGCAACCTGATCCTGCTTCTCCAGTTTCACCCATCATGCTGCCAGAACCAGACTCAAAGGGTCAAGCAGAGGATAGCGATGCACAAATGACCAATTTGTGTTTTTCCCATTTTCCATATGTGGCAACAAGCAAATCAGGCAGCTAAGGGCAGTTTTTAGCTGCTATGGCCCATTGTCCTTCAGAATGGTCTTCAGGCCCAGCAGGATTTCCTTCTCAATGTCACTGTACCTTCTCAGCCTAAGGAAAACGAGCAACTCATAAGTGCTACAAAGGGTAGCTATAAGGTTCCATTTAGCTCAGAGCTTTATCCAAAATCACTGAAAATATTTCCTCTATCTCTGGAGATCAAACTGTGCAGTGACACTGGGCTTTGTCAAGTTGAAAACACATTGCAGCCAGCAGAACCAGCTCTTACAACAGGGTGTACTGCAACACTTTGCACTGTCTTCTTTGTCACTGTGATTTGATTATGCAGTGATCAAACCTATGCAATGTGGCAATGCGTACAACCTTCAAAGCATTAAGAGATCCTTGCAGTGTAGAGCCACAACAGGACAGGCTGACCCCAGGGCAGCTGAGACCTCTGCCTTTCTTCCTGGACTCCCACACTATACCCAGGTAAGTTAAGGTCAGGGTCATTAACTTCCAGGTGTCCCACTGCAAAGGCCAGGGTAACTGAAGGACCACTTGAGGTGAACATCATGGCTGACAGCTTCACTTCTCCAGCATTTGGGAAATCTCAACTGCATGGTGAGTCTTCCTCCAGCTGACTGGAATGGATGCAGGCTCATGCATGGAATGAGCTTCTACAAGAAGACACCATATGTCTTTCTACTCCCAACTCTTCTCAATAGCTGTCCATTTCAGCATCCTGAATCTACCTTCAGCAACAGTGAACATCAGCAACAGTTTTTCTTGTGCTGTTGCATTGGGAAGGGAAGGGAAGGGAAGGGAAGGGAAGGGAAGGGAAGGGAAGGGAAGGGAAGGGAAGGGAAGGGAAG
>JAWWTY010000106.1:38687308-38743492 GCA_035222235.1 Margarornis squamiger | reverse complement strand
GGAAGGGAAGGGAAGGGAAGGGAAGGGAAGGGAAGGGAAGGGAAGGGAAGGGAAGGGAAGGGAAGGGAAGGGAAGAGGGTATATAACCAATGCAAGATGAAGCACTGTTTTACTCCCCTGTGTCTCTGGCACTTTTGTTCCAGTGAGGGCACATGTGCTCACACCAAGTAATCTGTTGACTCAAATGCCGTCATAGACGTAAGTGGCATAAACTTTGCCTAAGCATGGGCAGCTGTCACCTTGTGAGACACATGTGCTCAGAACCAGGTGCATGTCACTTTAGTAATGTTGGAGGATATGACTTTGACTTGGCCATAAAAGGAGGAGGGGGGACGGACCCAGGGAAGATATGGACATAGCAGCAGGTACTGGAAATTGTTCTTGGCTCTTAGCAGCATTGTTTGATCTGTTCAGTGGGTCATGCGCCAGCCAGCCGACTTGCTACGTGTGTTTAGACAGCTCTTGCATGTCTGAATTTTCCTCGCCAGCTGACTGCTTTAACTCCTTCAGCTGCCCTGACTGCCAGGAGTCAGGCGGTACTGGCAGCAGCAGAATAAAACCAAACAGGGCTGGAAAGCAGCACAGGGCTTGAGCTAAGTGAAGGTGGGGTTTGGAGTGGCAAAGGAAAGAGGGTATTTGCTGGGACCCTTGAATTAATGATTGCTGTTGATAAAAAAATCATGACCACCCTCCCCCGAAGAGGTGTTTCCTAACACGCCTTTAATGGAAAATTAACCAGGGCAGCCCCTGCTCTCTCAAGTTTTTAAATCCTGACATGGAATCCTGTAGCAGAGGATGAAGAGACAAAAGCAGCAGCAGCATATAGCGCAACCTGGTATCAAGACTAACTGTCAGAGGCAGGTGTATACACTTGTCATGCCATGCATCTTTAGTTGCATGCACTCCTCACAAAAGCAAATACTAAATCTGGAAAGCCTGGAAAAGTGACACTGTTTACTGAAGCTCATGGCAAATCTCTGACTCTGAATCCCCCAACTAAGAACCCTGTTCTCTCCTTACCCCATCATCACCTGACAGCTGTTAGAGTACAGTCTTTGCATTAGTGCTGTAGGTCCCCCCTAAAACAGGCTTACAGAGGGACCCAGGCAGATAAGTGTCTGACGAAAGGTTTTCTAGACATCCTGCCTCTCTGTGAGTCCCTTTTTTAGAAATATTCACTAAAAGATCTGAGGTTTGATGTGACTTTTTACCCTTGTCACATATTTAAAGCCCTTATACCAGCAACCCCTCTCTCTGTTTGCCTCTTCTGCTGTGCTGATCAAAAATCTCAGGACACTGGTAGAGATCCAGAGTCATTCCCTGGGGCTTATTCCAGCCTGTGGAGAGCACTGCTGAGAGCTGAGCACACCCTCCTATTTCTCGTCCCCGCCTCCCAGGATGACAGGCTGGTTGTGAGGTGGACTGTGACATTGCACGCTTCAGGCATTGTATTGGTGTTTGTCATGTTGCAGCCTGAGGAGACCCAGATGGCATCCTGGGAATTTCAAACAGCATCCATGAAGACTTCTTTGTTTCACTCCTAGCTTCTCCTGTGCGCGTGATCTGTTGCCCTTTTGTGCAGTTTGATAAAAGCAAGGACAGAATCTCTATCATGGAAGATGATCTGGGAAAATCCCAAACAGAATGGGAATAAAGGAGGGGTGGGGACAGCCTTGTGCTCATCAAACAGGCCTGAGGCCACTGGGATCACAGAGTGTCTGGATACCATCCATAACATGGTGAAACCATTCCAAACTATTTTTCTCGTGAAACCACAGCACAATCCCACTGGTGTTTCCACAAGTTAAATGGTTTTTGCCTTGCTGAAAAGAGGGATGTTCCCATCCAGGGTGCCACTGAAGTCAGAAGAATCACACTGATGCAGAACTTACAACAGCTGAGAGCAGAATAAGGCAGCAATTTTCCAGCAACTGTCAGAAGGGCAGCCTTTTGCCTTTCACCATCTTAAGGATGAGTCCCAGGGAGGCAGACTCTTTTCCTCACTCCTCTTATTGTACCATGGACCGATCAAAGAGGTTAGTCAGGCTCTCAGGCAGAATGGGGACCCCAGCTAATGATGAAGGATGTTATGGGTTTGTTCCTATGATGGCTACTCTTTCTTCAAGAGGAGATGTGCTAGTATGTGCAACGGGCCTGGGAAGTGAAATGGGGAAGAGGAAGGCAGTGGCATGTAGCCACCCACTTCCACTTGTCTTTGCCTGCTTGGGGTAGAATGTGCTGCCACTGCTACCCTTGACACAAGTCTCAAGCAGCCATGTCAACATGTATTCTTGCCTTGTTCCTCTGCATCTGTGTCTGTCCCAGAAAACTGGACGCCTGCCAGGGGGACTTGTAGACTCTGGGTCTTGTTTGATTTCAATCAGCTTTTTACTGTTTCACAACAGCAGCTGCAAATGCCAAGTAAGTAGCAGCTCAGACCACATTTACCATGATCAGTGTGCACCGTTGGTTCCATTGGGGTGGAAGATTAGTAACCAGCCCATTGACTGGGGAGTCCTTGTGCACAGGGGTGAGGGAACAGGCACCACTGCAACCTCCATCTTCTCAGAGACAATCAGGGACAGATTCGGTGGGCCTCTATCACCAGGCCAGTACCTGCTGTCTTCAGGTCTGCCATCAAAGGCAATGCCATCTCCCCACACTACTTGTTTCCAAAAGTAGATTCTAGCCACTAGCTAGACAGTCATGAGCAGAAGCCCTGTCAGCTTTGAGAAGCAACCTTTTTCTCTGTGTCTTTCTGAAATGATAGAGGTCTGTATGGGTTGTTTTTTGCCAGCAGAGAATAGGAATGAACTTCTGTAAGCCTGGAAACATCACAGGACAGCCAGGGGATCAGGCCCAGCTGGCATGGGTGTATGAAAAGCAGGTCATATTTGGCCATTCTGATCTCCTTCTATGACAGAGCTATCCACTTAGTGGATGAGGGAAAGGTGATGGACTTTACTAAAGACTTTTGCATTGTTTCCCACAGCATTCTCCTGGAGAAACAGGCTGTTCATTGCTTGGATGGGTGCACTGGGTAAAAAACTGACAGAATGGCCAGGCCCAGAGAGTGGTGCTGAATGGAGCAACAACCAGCTGGTAGCTGGTCACAAGTGGTGTTTCCCAGGGCTCAGTGTTGGGGCCAGTCCTGTGTAATATCTTTATTGATGATCTGAAAGAAGGGATTGAAGGCACCCTCAGTAAGTTCTCACCAACCTGGATGGGAGTGTCAATCTGCTGGAGGGTAGGAAAGGCTTGCAGAAGGATCTGGACAGGCTGGATTTATGAGCTGAGGCCAACAGTATGAGGTTCAACAAGGGCAAGATCTGGCTCCTGCATTTGGGTCACAACAACCCTTTGCAGTGCTACAGGCTTGGGGAAGAGTGTCTGGAAAGCTGCCCAGTGGAAAAGGTCCTGGTGGTGCTGGTCGACAGCCTGCTGAAGATGAGCCAGCAGTGTGTGCTCAGGTGACCAAGAAGGCAAATGGCATCCTGGCCTGTATCAGAAATAGTGTGGCCAGCAGGACTGGGGCAGTCCTGTCTCCCACTACTTGGCACTGGTGAGGCTGCACTTCAAATCCTATGCTTAGTTTTGGGCCCTTCAGTACAAGAAGGATGTTGAGGTGCTGGAGTAGACACAGGCAGTGGAGCTGATGAAGGGTCTGGAGCACAAGTCTTATGAGAAGTGACTGAGAGAGCTGGGGTTGTTTAGTCTGGAGAAAAGGAGGTTCAGGAGGGACTTTATTGCTCCCAACAATTACCTGAAAGGAGGTTGCAGCCAGGTGGGAGTCAGTCTCTTCTCCCAGGAGTCAAGTGACATGAGGAGAGGAAACAGCCCCCAGTTGTGCTGGGGGAGGTTTAGACTGGATATTAGAAAAAATTTCTTCACCAAAAGGGTTGTCAGACTTTGCCCAGAGAAGTGGTTGAGTCACCATCCCTGGAAATCTGGATATCAGGGAACAGAGCAGAGCAGTGGAAAGACCCTTTTGCATCCAGTCCTCTGTTATGGCAAACAACCATGACACATAAATATAGTCAAAAGCACCTTTGTAAATCAGGCTGACAGGTTAAGTCTGTCAAAATACCTTACTGGAGTGGGAACTCTGCAGGCCACTTAGCCACCAGGATAGCAGCAGAGGAAATCAGACTGCAGTTAGCTTCAGTAACCAAGATGGATTTGTGACATCGGAACACTGGCAGAACATTGATTCCAAATAAGCGTCTGGATAAAATATCTGAAGCATCACATTGGAACTGATCCTACTATTGATAAATTGCTCTTATAAAATTGTAACTCTAAAAATGAGAGGAACTTCTATCCTTGTTAACTTTTTATGCCTTGGACCCATGTGGTACTTTTAGAAGGGACAAGAATTACTCCTTTGCTCAAGGTTTCTATTGTCCACACAAGCCACTTTAAAGAAAAAGAAAAAAAAAAGTAGGTTTTTTTGTTGAGAGAGACAGGGGCTTGAACATTTCAACACCAAGATCTGAAAATTTATCTACCATATTGAAGTCGCTTTAGGCTTGACAAAACTCCCCTTGTTAATTGGGAGCAGCCTGCAAAGAATTACAAGGCAAAATCAAATATTTGAAATGCTTATTCCTATTGTTACACTGCTCTTTTAACTGCTCTGGCAAACCCGCTGTCAGTTATAAATTTCTTCCCAGTGCCAAACCAATCCAGCAACGAAGAAACATGCATGCTCCTGAGTTACTCCGGGTCCTTGGCCTCCTGGCACCTATTATTCTTTCCTACCTATGCCAGTGGCTATGTGCTGCTTTGAAACAGGTGCATGTGCACAGAGGGCTGCAGCATGTGAAGAAGACACCTGGTCACGTGCAGGCTCCTCACCTATGTGCTACCAGCACATGGCACCCTTGGGATGAGCATCCCATGTGTCCTCACACTCGGCAGTCAGGGCACATTTCCCCTGGTGTCTTCATCTCGCTTCCCTCACCTCATCCCCCTTCACCCCAGCTTGTGCAACCTCCTGGGTTCCCACACCTACATCTAGGTGAACATTTAGGTTAACATTTGGCTACAAGCCAGCGAGGCCATCGCTATGTTCTTATGTGCTGTGTACGATCCAATAGGTCTTTTTATTCTTCTATGTGAACATAAGTTCACCAGAAACTCAAATACATCTAACTTGTCAAGCGATGACAGATCTCCCAAGACAAAGTGCCTTATACACTGAATGCTTGCACAGCCTGGCCCTGGATTGTATGTTTGTGACTGTATGTTTGTCGAGATCACACGTGGCACTGTGACTTCATCATCAAGAATATTCCCAAGCATTAGGTGAACCTTTTGCATTAGGGGAATAACAAAATGTCCACAGCATTCCCCAAAGATCAACACTGCTGGGAACCCTGTCCCCCACCGGCATGCCACTATCTTCCAAGCAAGCCAGAATGGCCTCCCCATGCCCCAACATGCCCACAACACAATCAAGAACGTGCAAGGAGCCTCGCGCGTGTTCACCCATGCCCTATGGACTCTGTCTGGAAACCGCGCACAGCCCCGTGATCTGCCTGCCTTGGAGGAGGCAGTGTTCAGAGAGCCACACCTGGGGAATAAATATCTGTCACTGTGAGCCATCCCTCTGTCATAGCAGCTGCCAGAAGAAATCACACCAGGTTGGAAAGATACACCATCCTCCTCGCTTATCACTTACAGCAAACCTGAGTCAGTGACTGAGGAGATGTGGGTGCCCCGTACTAGCAAGCAGCAGCTGGCTTCTTAAGGTGTACGGCAGCAGTCAGAAAAGCAGTATGCAGATCCCCTGAGAAATGTACCCAAGCCTCCTTCATCCCTTGATGACCTTCTGCTTGCAGGCAGAGTCCAGTCAAGCACAGAGACCTCTGCATTCTGTGCCTGCAACTCTGCATGAAGGTCAATCAGCATGGTTTCACCCTGAGATTCTGAAAGCTGCAAGACTCACATAAGCTAGTGCCGAATGCTTCTCTGTGAAAACCAAACCCTTGTGTTGAATTTGGGTTGTGTGCAGTTTTTGAAGATTCCCTCTACATATCAATGTGGATTTTGTTTGGTACAGGAATCAATACCCATGGAGAATGGTCTCATCTGCAGTAGGACCCTAGTCCTGCTACCTTCAGGCAGTGCCAGGTTGCCCAATGTCCCATTGGAAAGTTCTCAAAAGTGTTGTTATTATGGGTGGGATAAAAACCTCCAGAGATGAGTCTTGAACTCATTCCTGACTACGTACATCTTTCAGAACACAACTCATTCCAATTTTTCTTTAGGCAAGACCAGTAGTCATTTACATAAAATTCTGGAATAGACATTTTTTTCACGTCAGTGGAGAAAAACGTGAAGTCTGGCCTTTGCACTAAGCTGTGTCACACCTATGTGGCTCCAAGTCACCAATGTTACAAACTGACTGGTCTGTTGGTGTACTTGGTGCCATATTTATACCCCAGATTCTGGTTCTGAGCCTTCAGCCCAAGCAGCACATGCTGTTGCTGAGATGCCCTTTTTAATAACAAAGCATGCCCAAAGCTCATTAGCAACCCCTTGAGATCAAGTGACAATGCAACATTGAGTATGTGTACAAGCCCTGAAGGTGCCCTGAGGATTGCACATGGTTTTGGGCATGCTTGCCTCAGGGCATGGTGCAGCACAGTTGTCATCTCTAGTGTATGCTGTTAGGTCCACTACTCTGCCTGGTTTTGTATGCTTGAGTGACTTTGAGTTTCTTTCGTAGCTCAGGATGTTTCCTGTGCGTTCCCTCTGCTGGTATGTTGCAAGAAGGGTCAGGCATTAATTTGCGTAGTTTTATAATTGATGTGCCTACACCTGGAGGTCACAACAGCAATTTGCACTAGGAAGAATGGAGCAGTCAGAAGAAAGCCTGGCTCATTTTCTGCACTACAAGGGAAGTCTGTGGACCCTGCACATGATTCAGACATGGTCCACAGCAACTGCAGGGTTCTGGCATCAGCCTGGTCATTTTGCAGGGCTGCCTGTTGTGCTCTAATCACCTGCTCTCATGGGCAGCTGCACCAGCATGACAGGTTTTCCTGCCTCTTCAAAACACAACTCTGGCCAATGGGTATGGGCAGAGCTTACTGTTTACATTTTTCTGCATGACAAACATGTCCTGTTTGTGGGAAACTGCTGCCTAGGAGGAAGTGATGACTTCCTTATGCATCCTGTGTGTTACGTTTTCATTCCATCTTCACTCTAAACCTCAGGACTGAGATTTTCCAATTGGCCAAAAGGCTTTGAAATTCACTTCCCCAGTACCTTTGTGAAAGAACCACAATCTAAAATGCTCCCCAGTGCTTCAAACATACTCAGCTGCTTCAAAGCATCCTTCAGATTGGGGATTACATCCAACAGCAGTGGCTAGGAAAGCCAGTGTTGGTAGTGGGAAAGAATTGTTCTCTTTACCCAACTTTAATCCAAGTCCCAAGAAGAAGAAATCCTAGCACATACGTGTAGCCCTCCAACACCAAGAGGGTCCAGTAAACCTCAGTGCGAGTGCTCACTGGATCTTGTCTTTCCATTGTCAATCACTGAATTCGGATTGAGGCCCCAAGGAAAGCAAATAGGTTTCATGGCAACTTTAGCCTCTGCTCACCAGGGTCAGCAGATGAACATGCTGCAGGAGCAGTACCATGAAGAAAGCAGAGCCCATTAGCCTGCAGTCAAATACATGGTAGTAAATGAAATTACTCCAGTCCAAAAGCCAGCCTCGTTTGCTTGAAAGCTGCCATCAGGATTGAATGTTGATGCCAGAAAGCATGGTGCAAGAGGTGATAAGCCCTCAGGAAAGCCCTATCTTGCCCTATTTTCCTAGACTGCATCCTGAGCTTCTCTGTGCCTGGATGCAAGGGCATAGTGTGCCCACCCAAGCAAAGAAGTTGTAGAGCATGGTGCTTTTATAACAGCAAGGACACACAAAGCATACAAAATTTATGGATGTCTTTCTAATGCTCTGGTGTTTTCCTGCACCAGGTGGAATGTGGAGAGGGGATCAGCAGCCCTCTGGGGACTGCAGAGACAGGGAGGCTGTTTTGCTTCCTCGGCATCTGCAAGGACACAAAATTAGTGTGATAGTATCAACAGAAGCTGTAACTAATGTTTTGTCTGCAGGACAATACCCCTCTGGAACTCAAAAGGCAGACCTGGAAACTTCAAATGAGAAGGGTGATACAGGGTGACAGACAGAGAGGGGTAGAGAAGAATCCAGTAGACTGTAGTCCTGATTTGTACAAGAATTGTACACATCCACTACCTGTCTCCAGCCAAGGAATGTGAGATTATATGGGCTGCCTGGCTCACCCAGCCTGGTCCTCAGTTCTCACAGGCACTACATTTCAGGAATATATTGAATTCCATCTTTAAAGGGGATAGGTATTTGCCTGGAGTAGAAGGCTGTTTCAGAGCCCACTTGCTGAACACAACCCCTCCCAGGGTCATGGCATGTTTAACAGAGATCATGAGCTCATTGGAAAAATGATTGCAGAAGTGGAGCTTTGGCTAAAGGTTGGGTAACATCAGAAGCAATATTGAGCCCCCTTTAAATTTCCCTCCTAATTCACTGTCCTTGCCCTCACGTGCCTTGCCTTTGTGCCTTTTAAGATGGAAGAGGCAGCAGGCATGCTTCAGTAGCTACCCATTGTTTGTTTATTTTTTTATGAGCCCTTTGCCTTAAAATTATCTCGGTCTATTCCCTGTCTACTTCGCAGATCAGTCTTAAAGTTACCATGTAAATAATAGCTCTCCTCATTCTATATACACAGACAAGGAGCAATAAAGAAGCTATAAAAAGAAATTTGGCACTTTTTCAGCTTATCATCTAAGGGTAATTGGTTGTTCTTTACACAAGAAAGAAACTGACCTCTTGCCTATATTATTTGCATGGAAGAGGAGTAGCTAGATGGGATTTTAAGGTGGAAAATTCCTGCAAAAGCCAGAAGTGAATGGCACAAAGAGGTCTATTGGCCCAGTTGTCAGGTCTAGGTTTCACCCTGCCTCACCTCTGCATGAAGAGGAAAAACATGTCCCTTCTCTCTCTGTGGTGCTGGGTGGACGAAAGAGTTCAGAGCAGCAGGGACCCTGATTTACAGCCCAGCTGTCCTCACTCAGAGGACATGATCAAAGCAACGCGCTACTCCCCACTGGAGAGATGGGAAGAAACGGCCGACTGGCTATCTGCTTGGCATATTCAGATCTAGCATGAGGCCAAGGCAAGTGCTTTGTTTTCATGGACCAGAGCTTCTCAGAGTGGCTGCTGAGAGGAAGTGACTGAAAACTAATTCTCAATTAAGTTGTGGAACCAGCAAGTGGGAAGTTCCACTCAATCCAAAAGCCCATAATCTCATCTAGAAATTACTTTTGTTGAGAAAAAAAAAAGGGTTTGTGTTGTCCTGTCCACACATTTCCTGGTGTACCCTGGAGGAGGTCATGACCCCTGAACACTTGTGCTCCTCTCCCATTAAGGGCTGATGCACTCATTTGCAGACCCATCTACCAGAACATGAGCAGAACCCCAACCAGAGGTATAAAATAGAGAACATGGGATGCAGCTCTCTATGTTGAGAATAAGACCAGACCAAGGTCCTGTGTGGTTATGAGATATGTGTGTACAAGGTCACAAGTCGCAAGCCAAGACTGAGCTCAGAGCAGAGACTGCAATCTCCTTGGTCTTTCACTACAGCGTGGAGAACAAGGACATCTCCAGAGACATGGCTTGACAGGGACAGTCATTGTATCATCCTGGAGGAAAGGTGTAAGGTGTAGGGCATGCCTGGTGCTATGCTATTTCCAGAACATGGGGCCAAAGGGGTTTCTTGGGATGCAAGGGCAGGGCTTGCACATGCATATACTGCCAACCTTAGTTACACAGCATGATGCCACAGACCACTCACATGCACTGATGATGGCTGGCTCACTAGACTTGGCTCATGTCCCAATACCTGTTTGGAAAAGGAAGGGTACCTATAGTAAGCAGATAGGAAAACTGGCTGAAGGGACACTTGTGAGAGTAATTCCGCTCCCTCCCTGCAATCCCAGCAGTACCTACTCCACCGCATGGTGTGTTTTGTATTATTTGATCTTTGGGACTATCTGAAGGGGAAAAGCAAAGAAGGGCCTTTGTGGAAATGTCATGCAGCTTGCCACCAAAGGGCCAGCTCAGGGGCAGCCTCAGGAGGCACCACTCTGTGGCTGGCATGGCTACAGAGCACATGGACTCTGTAAGGATACTGGGTCCCCCCAGCTGGGGGAGCCTGTAAAGGAAGCTGAATCACCCTGGAGGGGTGATTGATCTTCCTGTATGAGCCTGGGGAGGGAGTGGGTAGTGGAGAAAGGGACTGTGATTTGGGGACATATTTATATGGGCAATGGGAAATAAGGGAATCCTTGAGTCACCAAAATGACAGACCCAGCCAGAAGACACATGCAGAGGATGGTCACTGCAGTAGATACTCCTTGGGTGCACATGGGATAGAGGTGGCCACTCTGGACAGGGATAGCTTTCACTTAGGCTAAGTTCTGCAACCCCAGATATGATTCCTCAGACTTCCCAGTTGGAAAATACAGCAAAACATGCAAGTCCACCTCCAGCATGTTTATTCCCTCAATTCCTCCAACCACTTCCTCACCTTAGCCTCTTAGCTCTAATCCTTCTCATTTACATTGCAATGCCTACAGAGGGGACTAGCTCTTAACTGGAGCTTGCTTATTTAGACTTGTTCGTGCCAGCAGAGTCACAACCCAATGCCCGAGCCACCTGCATGGTCACCCTTCTCTGACATCACAGCCAGCCTGAAGGAAGTGGTTGAAACATGACGCCCATGCCTGGTCTTGACCTCTGGTGTAGTTGCCATTTCCAGTTTTATTCAGTGTGGTTTCCTGGATAAATAGATGGATTTTCCTCTCCTGACCCTTCATAAATATTATTTCAAGGGTGCCTTTGAAATTGTACAATTGCTCACCTGTTTTCCACCTTCACACAATATTTTTGCTGTCCTTCAATATGCAGATGGGTTTTCTTAGTACCTGCCTAAGTTAGCATTCTTCTCTGGTGGCTCCCACTTCTGTTTACCTCTTAAGCAACAGGTTATTGCCTTTCAGTTACAGCTTTGAATTCTTGCATCCCAAATAACATCATTGTATTTCAGCATTGGAGGCCTGTGCCTTCCTCACAAAGATATCAAGGATCCTGTTAAAAAGGCCCAGCCTGACAAGATTTTCTTCTTTGAAGAACTAAAATGCTAAATTTGGATGACATATTATGTAGGAAATGAGCAAGTGAGGGGAAACCTATCTAAAAGCTTGTCTTTTTTTCCTAATGGTGTGATGTGGTCCAAGCAAAAGGTATACTTTCTCCCCATGACACTTTATTTGTTTATATTATCTACCACAGATATAACACAAATATGGAAGTCTATAAATGTAAAGGGCTGGGGTGAGGCAGCAGAAGCAGTCACCCCATCTGTGTTTCGAGATTTAGTACAACCATAAAAACATTCCTGATAAAATACTAGAAGGGAAATCAGCAATGACTGCATCATCATCCTCATAAAGGCACTGAGAAGTCAACCACAAACAACCACAAAGGGAAGTCTTGGAGGCCTCCAAATTTTGCTGACATACTGCTACTGCTCTTTTTTTTGGTACATATTAGCTGCCATCCTGTCTTAAGTAACCTCTCTGAAGCAGGTCCTGGTGAAGCGTGGTAGCCAGAGCCTGTTTTTCCTCTGTTCTCATCTTCTGCTTGAAGACCTTTGCTCCCTCAGCAAATCCTAACAAACTTATATGGCACTTGAATGAACAGCTTAACTGTAAACACAGAGCAGGACCAAAGGTGAGATAAACAGGAGCCCAGCAGCTCTCAGTGATCCGGGAACAAGGGGCAGAGTTGACGTTCAAGAATTGGACTGAGACTGATGTTTGCTTGCCCCTGAGATCACAGGACATTGTTTTGAGGACCCTTTCTATGGGGTTCCTATAGGAAATTCACTGCCTGTTAAAAGCAAAGTGGAAGCGAAGAGCAAAGTGAACTCCACAGTTCAGACCATTGATTGACCCTCTGACATGCTTGTCCGCCACCTGGCATCCATCACACTGTTCTCATTAGCAGGAATGGGGTCCTCCTGCAGTTTATGCTCCCTCTGCTAGCGCAGCTCCCTGGGACAGGAGTTTCCCTTCACCAGGTTTGCACAACACATAGAACTGGGGAGAATCAGTGGAAATACTTACTAATAGATAACCATTGTTTTTCTAAGAGCAGACTTGCATTGCTTTTGGCAATATTTGACATAGCCAGCTTCAAAACACTTGCCCTGGACTAGGACCATGAAAAAACTCAGCAGGACTGCACTGAGGGCACTTCATTCCTTGCAGAGAAGACTGAGATCAGTTGCCACTTCCTAACAACCAGCGCTGCCTGCAAGACCTCAGCTCACTTGCTTTCCCCTCAACACCTCCTTGAATGCATGTGGCTTCATGGTGCAGTGAAGAAAGGTCCAGCTCTAAGTCCAGAATGACTTGACCAGGTGATATGTGCTTGGAGGGCTGCATCTGCATCACACCTGGCTGCAGATGTGCCAGCAGCGTGTTGGTGAACCACTCCTGCATTATATTATTTACCTTAATACCCTACCCAACATAGGGACAGTTGAAACCAGTGTCTGCAGACAGAGTAGGCTGGAATGTTTTTGAGCACAGCTTTTTGTCCTAAAAGATGTTTTGATGAAATGCATTGTTTTTTAGTAACCAGATATGATTATCAGTGGAAATTTCCCTGGAAAAATATGTCGATATGGGAATCTTCTTTGTTCTGGGTTGAGAAATACATATTCATAAATTAATAAAATTCAAAAATGTATCCCAATTTTCATTGTAGTTCTTTTTAACTTAATGAGAGCTCCTGAGCATGCACATCACCATATGAAAGACTTGAAATATTGGCGTTTTATTTCCTTTCTTAAATCATGATGGACAGCTGTTACTTAGTGCTAATTAAAACACCTTATCTTTTTTCACAGATCAAAGTGTCTCCTGTTTGTTTTGTAATGAAGTAGTTTGACACTTTTTGTGTTTGACTTTTTGTCAGACTGTTTCATTACAAAGCAAACAAAAGTCACTTTGATCTGTAGAGAAAGATAAGATTTTTTAATTAGTACTATATAACAGCTGCCCTTAATTGTGCTCAAAAGTAGACGAACGGAAGGCTTCAAATCTCTTGCTATATTATGCACTAAAACTTTATCCTAAAACAGTCAGTGATCACTGTAAAACATGAAATGGACATGAATTAGGATTTCCAACTGATGCTTTGAAATTCCGGGATGTGAATGAAACACAAAGTGTAAAACCCAAAATCCCAACTGGAAATGCTGTGAGAATCCATTTTGTAAGAAAATTTAAAAAATAATTGATCTGGTTTGCAAACACCTTTCAGAATTACTCTTCCCATGGAAAAGTTGAGGGTCTTGCCCTGATAATCATCAAGCAAGGGCTAAGAAGAACTTACATCATTGGCTCAATTTTTTGGCATGTTAGGACAACATGCAGCCTTGGCATTTCCCCGGTTCCTCTTCACTTCTAGACATTGAATTAGCCACATCTGTAAGATTCATATCTGCTGTTCTGTATGAACATTGTCTCAAGCAGCAGAGTCTCATTCTTGACTGCCACCTCATCATACTGCAGTAATAAAAGCATTTTTTGGCAAGGAAGACAGCACCCCTTTCCCATTGCACTCACATTTTAATGGAGCCTTTCCAGAGATGACTGCCCCGAAATTTATTTCCCCCTAACTCCAGGTTGGGCATAGACTTCAAAGATCAGAACCTTTGGTTCTCTGCTCTAGTTCTGTACCAAATTTTGGGCCAAAGCCAGACTTACAGCCCTTCTCTCCAGACCAATTCACAATCTGGGGTGCTAGCTGCTTAAGGGAACTGTTTCATGCTTTCTGTTGGTGGCCACTCACAGCAGCAGTGATTCACCCTAAAATCTCTGTCTCGAGGGAATACTGATGTCTGCAACAGATGGGCATGTCCCTTGCAGCTGCCTCCTACCCCTAGAGGTTGCCCCTGCAGGGAGCCAGATGAATGACTGCCAGCTTTCCCAACTCCCAATGCCAGACGCACATCTCATTTCAGCCAGCTCACCAGAACAACACCACGCACACCAAATACAACCCTCTCTGCTGTGAGCACTGAGGAAGGTGGTCTGTCCCACTGATGCAGAAGTCCCTACCACAGATAAAGGACCTGCTCCAGAAGAGAGGGTCTATGAAGAGGGAGGGATGGCAGAGGAAAACAGCAGCATCCCTCTCAGCCGCACATCTCTGCCAGAAGCCAGCACCACATGCTTCATGGGAGGTAGTAAAACCCTCATAGTGGACAGTTATGCAATAGGCTTCCATGTCTGGCTCACAGCAATTATTGTCATGCAAGATGAAGATTTATATCCCATGTAGGTTTTTAGCCCAGCTGGTGTAGGGGTGGATGATATTTTTATTGCTCCTGTATGGAAAATGTGAGAGTAATGTCTTCCCAAGCTCTTGGCCCCAGTCATATTTTCAAACAGTGACTACAACAGTCTATGTTCTGTGTAATGCAGTATGTTCCTTTATTAGCATTTCAGGTGCAGTATTTTAAGTCATGATCTTTTTCTTTCTCATACTGGTGTTTTAATGAAGGATAAATGGCAGGATCTTATGTGCCTTCTCCCTGCCATTGTTCTTTTCATTCCCATGTCACATCCTTCTCACTGAATTAATGGTCCTAATCTCTTTTTTTGTGAAATCCTTGTAGGTCTTCTAATAATTTGTATCATCTATCTTTAGACATCTCCTATTTCTGATATGTCTTTCAAAAAAGTGACAAAATCTGAGTACATCATTTCAAATGTAGACATAATTCCGTTTCATAGGAAGGTATCATAATACAGCCTTTTCAGTGCTAGCTATTGTGATCATTATTGCTCAAGCAGCCTGAAAAGGACCTTGATGTTTTCCTGAGTAAGAAATAAATAATTTAGGGTCTGTCATGTTACATAAGTAGCTTAAATTGATCTTTCATGTTGCATTACCTTGTACCTACCCATGCTGAAATTAAACTGCCTGCTGCCAGTTCTGGAGAACCTCACAATCTACTCTCTTTGAGTCCTCTCAGCAACATGCATTGCCCCAGGGATCATGTTAAGTTTTGCAAAACCAATACCCAGAGACCAGAGAGGAGCAGCAGGTGCCACACAACCCTCTGGCAGTCTTGGAATGAAGAGTGGTCGGTAACATACCAGACATCCTGCGCCTGCTTCTGGGGAAACAGCTGCTGAGTGTTGCCGCTACACCATGAGCAGGTCTGTGGGGAAGGTGATTGTGAGCCCACAAAGAATGGCTGCTGTCTGAGTGGCTAAATCCTTAACTGTGCATGGACCCAGGGATCCTCAGGCACTTTTAGTCCAGCTTTATTCTTACTATCTGCTCAGTACCAGTCATAATTTTTCTCCCAGTTATCTGTTCCACAAGCCTTGGCAATTACCTGAAGAAGTAGCATGTACCTTTTGGAAGGTCAGCTAATCCCAAGTCAAGAGTGCAAGGCTCAGTGATCCCACCCCATTGCTATATATTTCTCTCTGGGTCAAACCAGAATTTGGCACATGAACCTAGCTCCATACACTGTCTTTCACCTGGTGCAGTTGCTTGTGGGAATGCCCATCTCTTTATGCTTGCTGTTTCTTTGTAATTGTGATCAGTGACTCAGCACAGGCTGGAGGAGTTACATCAGCAAAGCTGAGAGCAATGAAAAGTGAGTTGGCTGAATTTGGATCAGGAAAGCTCCATATATTCTTTACACTGACAAAAACGAGCAGAGTTTAGAAGACAATTGGCAAGGACCTATAGCTCATCTTGGTACTAACTCTTGCCGCCTTGAAAGGGGCTTCATTACAGTTGTTTATGTAGACTTGTCTAAATCCTCAGTAGTTATAAATCAGCATAGCTCCATTTAATTCAATGAAACTGTCAATTGACACCAGTTAAGCACAAGTAGTACATTTTTTAATCCAGCCAGATCACCTTCTTTTTGTAAATACCTGCCTGACAATTTTCCCTCCAAGATCCCTGCGGACCATTCCTTCTGGAATCCAGCAGACTCCATGTTCTTGCTGTCTCTCTGGGTGCAAAGTAATATTTGAGTGCTAGCCCTAGTTAAAAAAAAAAAAGAAAAAAGAGAGAGAGGAAAAAAAAAAGCATATATGGTTTTTTACAACAGAGACCTATTAGGAAGTCAAAGCAACAGCTTGGAATGGTGGAGGCACAAACATAAAGAATCTGTGGTATTTGTAAGAAATGCAGATAGCAGACGATTTGACTTATTTCCAAATACTACAGCAAATGTTCCTTTTAATGCACAGGGCTCTGCTCAGCCTATTGCATTGCCTGAAATAGCAGTGTATTTATGGATGGCTGGAGGCAAATACACAAACCTTCTTGTAAGAAGTTCCTGCCCCATACAGTAGAGGAATAATGTTCCTCCAAATCACCTTTCAGCAGCAGATTTCTAGGCACTTTGCGAACAGCAAATTCAGCATCAAGGAAACCATCTGTGAGGCAATTAATTGGTGTTGCTATACTAAGAGAGTGATTCACTAGGTTGCTGTAGGACAGTGGAAAAGAGAGTTAGAGGAAAACTCCACTAACCCACTTTTCACTCTCAGGCTACAGTCAATCCCTTCTCAAGCTTGGAACTAGAAGCCAAAATTCTAAGTCCTGCTACCAGCTGCAGTCTTCTCTTTTCAGTGGTAGAATAATACCTACATCTCTCACACCCCTAGTCCACACTGTAAAACTTACACTCTTGGCAGAAAGTCACACAGAAAGACTCCTCCATTTGCTTAAAATTATGTAAAACCAAGGTTCCCCTGGTTGTGTGGCAGGGTACAGATTTCTGCTCTTGAGTTTCCTTTGGAAGTCTCCAGAGGAGACTCTTGAAGAGGGGAAGAATTCTGAGCCCTCAGTGAGAGACTACTCTATTTTGTTTGGGCAAAAGTTGGATAAATTATTGCAGTTCAGTCTGAATCTTTGCTGTGTTTCTGTTGATTACATTTCAGCTCAGCTCCTTATTTTAAAATATGGACTCTTATTCCAACTGATTTCTACCTCACCTGTCTTCCTCTTTCCTATTCTCTACATCACATAGATATTTTTGCTGACTTTCTACTGTCCATTGCACTCTAGCAGCCAGGTCTTATCCATCCTTATCCTACCTTTTCCCATTTTCTTTCTAATTCTTTCTTTAAGTTCAATCTGAATTCAGTGTAAACTCTCTTGCCTGACTCCAGGGTTTCTGGATAATTTATCTTTTGTTTCCCCTGATGCTGTTTGCTGCCTCTTTCCTTTCCTCACTACTCCTGTGCAAATCTCCAGGTGGCATTGTCTGTGTCTGTTCTCTGATATGTAGGAGCATTTTCCACTTTACCCATCTAAGTCCATAGCCTGCCACATTCTGATTTCTTGGTGGAACAAATCCTGGATATATTTCTTTCTCAGTCTGTCTCCACTCTACCCTATGTCTTAATGTCCACAGGAATAAGACCAAGTTGCCTGGGCAGGAAGATACATCTCAGTTACATCTCTGTCTGGACACTCATAGGGCATAAGATCAGAGTCTATACCATAGTGTACCTCTACCCATAGTGTAAACCAGGTTTTCCTGACTGTAGTTGAACAGTGCCACAAAAAATCCACCTATTCAAATATCTTTACCATATCTTCAAGCAGACATTGAACGTGAGATGTGCTTAGCATCTCTAAACTTAGGATCAAATAGTTGCTGAGTCAGGCAATGAGATAAGAGATAAGGAAAGGCCTCCACAGCCAAAAATAGGTACAAAGATGGAGCCTATAATCACACAGCAAATTGGCATTAGGTTAGGTACAGCACTAGGTCTCTTGATTGTCACCACTGGTGCCCTCAACACAGACTATATGCAATTTATCCCTCCTCATTGCCTTCTCATCTCTCTCTCCATTCCCCCAAGCCACTCCTCTCCTTTTATTTTAAGAGCTAACTCTGCCATTTCCCATCTATAAGGTGACATATGAAAACTTTCTTAGAAAACAGTCATAAAAAGAAGAAGAAAATGAAAAAGAAAGACCCAATGGAGAGCAGAAAATTACAGTGTCTGGGCCGTATTTACAATAATTATAATTATTATAAAGCACAATAGGGTGTAGAAACCCGTAATTCTCCCGGTGCTTTCTGATTTTTAGATCTATGTTTAGAAAGCACATGTCAGAGAAACAGTCAGAAAAGGAATGCCATGAAGTCACTTTCCTCTCTGTGTTGTAAAAGCACTGGGGAGAATATTTGTGTCTGCAGGAACACAGGGACAAGCAGCTCCAGAAATGAGTCCATCATTGCTCATCCCAGGATGACGTACTACCTGCTAAAATGACAAACAAAGCTCTATCCTGACACCACTTCATAAAAAGAGGCCCTCCTTTCTCTACCCCTTCCACCTGTCATTTTTATAGGACCAGACATTTCTCCTACTTCTGATGCTTTGATGACTCTTACCCAAATGTCAGACTCCACACCAGCAGCCATCGTCCCCAGACTTGGAGTTTTTCCCTTCCATGCACAAAGGTTTTGTAGTGGTATCTAAAGACCTCTTAGTAGCACCTGAGGCAATCTGACTAACATCTACCCTATAGGACTTCTTTCCTCATTCCTCTCCCACAGGCAGAAGCATGCAGGTAATATAAGTGTTTCATTTTGTTCACCAGGTATCATAGCCAGAGAAAGCAGCTTTGAAGTCCCCTCATGTGTGAGACAGAAGGTGGAAAGGTTTGTGATTGTCCTTTGCTGCTGCAAACAGTTATCTAGCCCACCAGAAAGCTCTCCTGTCAGTCCAGAGGAGCTCTCCCCATTTGGCAGAAAATTCTATTGTTCACTGCTGCAGTTTTGCTCTTAAATCTCATGCTATCTCTTCAAGGAAAGGGATGAGATCTTCAATTCTAAACAGGGATCTTTCGTGAGGATAAGAGCTCATATTCCTACCTAATCCTCCAGAGCTGCTCACCTCGAAGCAAAACCAGTTCATTCTGGTCTTCTCTCACAGTGACAGTGTGAGACTTGTGTCTCTTAGAAGAAAGAGAAAAGTGTCATCCCACGGTTTAATTATGTCCACAGTAGTCTGTGTTGGAGGTTATGTGCTTCAGCATCCAGTCAGTTATTTTAC
Organism: Margarornis squamiger; assembly: GCA_035222235.1. Taxonomy (NCBI): domain Eukaryota; kingdom Metazoa; phylum Chordata; class Aves; order Passeriformes; family Furnariidae; genus Margarornis; species Margarornis squamiger. Next base: position 38,724,256 of record JAWWTY010000106.1, on the reverse strand, counting down.
CTCCATAGATCTCCCTATCCTTTCCTGTCTGGATTCAGACTCTGCCCACTGTGCCCTGACTCTCAAGCTCTGCTGTCCTGTTTTAAGCATCACACATTGCAGCTGCTGTGATACATGCCCACGTCTCCTGCAGGGACATTTCACAGTCAGTAGCAAAAGTGATGTTTGAAGTGCTATGGAAGTGCCCACATCCCTTTCAGAGAGCTTGGGACACCTTCTTAGGCTATTTAGCTGGAAGCTACCACTGGACCATAACTCCTGCTGTGCCAAATGGACACTGAGGACTTTCTAACTAGCAAAATGGATTAGAGGCTTCTTCACTGGAAAGAGATTTCTTTCTAAAAGCAGGCCCTTAGTTGTCTTTATTAATATATCAATGGGTGATAATAGCACCTGACTGTGAAAACCCACAATGGGTTATCACTGGAAAACCTGTCTGAGTAACTGGTCCATGCTTACTGACATCTGGGTAAATGGGAAATCAACCAGGGACCAGCTGTGAAGGAAGAGATAGTGGGTGGTTTTGAAGAGGAGTGAATATGCTCTGCTCTCAAGCATCAGTTGCGTTCAGGGCTAAGGTATGTGGTCCTTGAACAGGTAGAGATCACCAGTATCGAGGCCCTGTTGCTGAGACCACAGCTGTGCTGGGCAGGGCACATCTCCAGGATGGAGGATCCCCACCTCCCTAAGATTGTGCTCTGTGGGGAACTCACCATTGGCTGCCACAAGAGAGGAGCCCCAAAGAGGAGATACAAGGACTCCCTGAAACAATACCTCAGCCCTGGCCATATTGACCACCATCAATGGTCCACCCTGACCTCCAGTTGGGAGAAATGGAGACACGCCATTCACAACGCTGCTGCTTCCTTTGAGAACACATGCAGAATCAGTCTGGAAGAAAAAAAGCAACGCAGGAAGAACCGTGCCTCTCCATTAGTGCTGATGGAGACTTTCCACTGTGCCTTTTGCAATTGGACTTGCCTATCTCACACTGGCCTTTTTAGCCACCAGTGTGCTTGTAGCAAGCGTGGGTAGAGCCCTTGCAAATCTTCGTTCGTGAAGCCTAGCCATGATGATGATATGGTTCTGTGCATTGCACTGATGTTTATGTATGTACATACATGAATGCTTGTGTGTGTGTCTGTTTTTCTTTTAATGTTACACATTTTTTCCCCAATAAGGGGGAGTGGGACTACAGTATGAATGTTTGTCAGCAGAAGAGAATAATCCTTGCTATGTGTACACCAATCTGCAAAACCACTCCCAACCCTGCAGTACATGCCAAGATCAAGCTCAGACAAAAAGTCACATTACCCCAAAAGTGGAGTGTTTTACATGCCTTCCCCAAGCATCTCCTCTGCTCTGGTGCAGGCCTAGTGGAGACAAAGGATGAAGAAGCACAAAGAACTCAGAAGCAGACTTCATATCAACCCTTGCTGTTTCCTAAGGGGCAGGTGGAGAGTTTTGCACCTTGCCTTCAGCAGCCAAGATGAGTTCTTTTCCTCAGAGGTAGGAAGGTTTACAAACAAAGAGGTTTTCCACAGGGAGGGCTTAGACTCACACCTGGTCAGCTGTTCTTGCTCTCTCATGAGACCAACTCCCACCCCACTTCAAATGAGACAGCCTGAGGTGGGAAGAGAAGATGATCAGATAGATGCACATAGGGGTATCTCAGATATGCACCTGCCACTCAGCCTGCGCCAGGGAGACGCCAGGGAGAGAGGGAATTTTTTTTCCTCTGACATTTTTAGTATGGATAACAGAGTTCAAGCAAAGCAGAGGAGTCCAGTGATAATGGCTTCTGTTGCCTTAAGCTAAGCTGCTTAATTGCATTGGGCTGGTTCATCTAATCAGGGAGAAAGGTGAAATCCCCTGTTTCTTGCCCAGCTGACTTTCCTCGATGAACAAATCCTGCAAGCCAAATGTCAAGTGATCCCACACATCAGAAGTAGCTGAATGGAGCAAAAAGAGTCACACCAATGTAATCCTGTGGGGCAATAATGTGTAAGCATGTATGTGCTGAAATGGCTTGCACACCAGACTGAATCTAAAGCCCAGTAGCCACGATCCTCCCATCACTGGAAACACATCATTCCCCACTTACCTCCTCTCTCATTCATGCTTCAGGACTCTGGGGAGCAGGAAGCAACTCCCAAGTGGTTGTTAGTATCTAGAAGAAATTCTGCTGAAACAATTGAAACAAGGACCTTTCTTCCACCCAGTGCCTCACAGTTCAGGGTCATTTTCTTTCACACCTGCCCTTCCCCTGCTTTGCAAGACCTTGGCTTGCTGTTTAAAGAACTTGCAATCACTGTAAGATATAAAGTGTTCTTCCAGGATGTAAAACTAAAAATCTTGATGTACTCCAAATAATAACAGGTAGAAAAATAAAACAGCTCAGCAAAAAGGGCCCTAGCCTGGACTGGTCTCTTTCCATGTCTTGTCAATCAAACCCCTCAACTCTGCAGCAAAACTGGATGATATGGGGTAGAGTCTATGCTAGTGTGAGATCAGGGCAGCGCTGAGGGGTTCACTAACAAGAATGTGTCCCACAGCATACAGAGGAGCATAGATAGTCTGTTTAATTTAACTTTGGAGCAATTCAAGGCAAGGCAGATAGTTTGGTGCCATTCCACATTAGTCAGGAACAGAGTACAATGGGAGCAGTGCCCTGAGTGAAGTTTATCCCTGGTCTCTCTCTGGTGATTGATGCCAGACACCACAGCCTCAGAGAAGTGATCCCAGGCTTAGTGATCAATGCTGCGATCTCTCTGGACAAGGGGACCCACCACCAGTACATGAGAATGGCTCACCACACCACTCCTGTGTCTGTGCATTTATCACCTCTATCAGCCACACCACCTTCCAGCTTTGGGCCCCAGGGCCACATACCCCTCCTTTGCCCAGATGTCTCCACCCACTGCAAGCAGTGCCCCAAACCCTCTGTCTGCTCTCAGGGTCTGCTGTCTGTCCAGGACTCATCTCCTAGTCTTCCCATGCATTCCCAGACCTGGTTTCTCTGCCAAGCTGGGGTTTGTGCCAGGAAAGGAAAGTACCCATATGCAACCTGCAGATGAAGAGGGAGGATGGGCTGGAAGGCAGACCCTGGAGCAGCTCTGGTACCATGCTGTGCTGAAGCCCTGTCATGAAGGTAACGTGTACTCATAATGCAAGCAAACACGAGACCTGGCTTCACGTCCTGCTGCTACGACTCACCCAACACGTGGTTCTGGGCAAGACTTTTGCCACTTCCTTCTTTCTGTTTTCCTCCCTATCTGTCTTGTCTAATTAGGTAAAAGCTTTCCAGGGTAGAGATCGTCCCTCCCTGGGCAGTAACACAAAGCAGCTGGGAGCACTCCTAGACACAATTAACACCAGAGAAGAGCAGACCCTCTCAATATGACAGTGTCAGCAGGAGCAGGAATCCCTGATGCAAACTTTTATCTTGTCTTAATTAGTGGGCAGCAAAATCTCAGACCTTCTGTGGTCTGGTTGGAAAGTTAAGGGTCTCCCCTACAGAACCAGCCACAGTGGCTCGCTGGTCTGCAAAAAAAAAGCACACTTTTGCAGGAAGTCTGAGATGCATCTGCTGTCCAAAAACCCTTGCAGGCTTGACTCAAGCACAGAGAAGAAAGGCTTTCTCAAGCTTCAGTGCAGCTAAAGGATAGGCTTTGCCCACTAGCTGAAGATAGTTGGAAGGGTTCTGGAGCTCAGCCTATCTCACAGGTAGAGGCACACAGGCAGCAGGGAGACAGTGACCCTGGCATAGTTACTACAAGGGCTTAAGGCTGCTCGCCTGCGTCATGGTGGAGATAACATCAGCCTACTGAAGATCGTCTCAGAGCAGCCTAATTGCTCCTGCAGAAGGAAAACGTGGGCCACAGGAGCCGCTTTGGCTCTCTGCTAATTGTCAGGCAGTTGTGCTGCAGGGATCAGGTATCCCAGAGGAAAGGCTGCTGAAGCTGAGGATGAATGCTGTGGCAGCTAGCATGAACCCTGTTTAAACACCATGAGAGATGGGTGGATAGAGGAGTAGTCAGAGGAGCACTCAGAGGAACAGTCTCAGTTCTCTGTCTCTTGTTCCTCCCTGGGGACCTGGTTCCAGGAAGGGTGCTATGCTAAGGACAGTGGTCACCATCTCAGAAGAAAACCATGAGGGCTCTGTTAAGGGCCAAAGGAGAGTAGAGAGGAGGGGTGTGATGGCTGCTGGGATTTTAAATGGGAGTACTGCAAGGGATACAAAAGTATACAAGGTCTCACTCGATTCTTCACTACCTGCCTTATTATTTTATTGCCATTTGCCAGAAGATTGAAGACAAGGAGAATGTCATGAGCCTAGAGCCACTACAGACATTAACCTCAAATGCAATCACTGGAGACAGCACTGCAGAACAGCAAACCCGAGGTGTGTGGACATACCAAACCCAGACTCTCCTCACTAAAAATCCACATGCTCGAGATGTTTCTGACATGGCTTATAAATAACGCATTTGCCTTAAATATTCAGAAACCCACAGTTATGTCCTTTAGGATTCAGGCCAAACAAAATAAGCAAACATTTTGAGACAATATAGGTCTATGTGTTTGAGAGCTGCACACTAGAAGTGGTAGTGGCAACAAATGCAGTGCTCTTTGTCTGCCCGCTGGACACTGGAGGAGTCAAGTGATACCTTTGTATCAGGTAGCACTCCAGCTAAGATGGAAACCAGAGCTGGCTTGAGCATGTGGTTCTGGGCATTCTCCTCTCCTCTTGCCTGGAGTCTTATACTCCCTTCCCTGAACAGTAATCCAGCACTTTGGCTCGTCACCCTGGCTAGAAGCACAGCAGAACCCAGCTACACCTACAACGACCCATCTACACGGACCAGGATGACTGCAGAACAGAGAGACGAGCTTCGTGGAGCTTGTGAGGCAGCAAGAGCTTGTGCAGTCTTCCCAGCAAGCTCTTGAGCTCATTCACAAAACAGGAGCTCAGAGCCCCGCAAACCCACAGACTCACCAAAAGGAGCCTGGAAATGATCTGAGGGAGAGCACAGATGGAAATCATTGTCATTGGGGAGGCCAAGATCTTTACAGGAAGCACGAAAGGATCAGATGTTTCAATGGATAAAAAAGAACATCCAGAGCTACACGAGATAGAATAAAAATGTAAGAGATCTAAGCCCTCTTCCTCCAGAATAAAATCGAGGCCTGACTGACAGATTAAGACAAAATAACACATCTGAGCATGTTGTTTTGTAATTACCTGCAGCCGTGTTTCCTGCCCATTTTCCCTGCAGTGTCTGGCACTGGCCCCATCCCAGATGCAGCTCTGAATTAAACCACTGGGAAACTGGCAGAAGTGGAAGGAGGCTCTGTGGAGGGGAGACAAGGAGACAAACTGAGAAACCTCAACTGTGGTAGAGTGCACTCATTCCCCTCTTGCTCTTCCCCTTCTCCCCCCACCACTTCTGCCAAGGAAAAATCTTGCCTAAGCAAAGCTCTGATGACAGAACAGCCTGCCTTGGATATTTAGTTAGGCAAGGGAAAAAATTAATTTTCAGACCATCTGTGCTGTCCAAAGAAGGGGAGTCTTTCCCAAACTGAACTAACTCCATGCAATGGCAAGAGTAAGCAATACGATATTAAACAATAATAAATCAAAACTGACATCATTTGGAGCACATCCCTCTGGGGGTATCACTCTTCTGTCTGTCAACAGCGGGAAGAGAAAAGCAGAAAGAAACTTAGTCTGAATCAGATAAAAGACAGTGGGCCTAGGATGTTGTTTCTGAGAGAGAGAATCCCTCCAAAAAATTTACTGTAGGCACTTTGAGGGTGGGAAAGGGCCACAGGGGAGGAAAAATGGGGCAGGATCACCTGTCTCCTTTGCAGCAGATAACAGTCTAGAGTAGCAAAGCCACTCTTGACACAGAGGGCTGGGACCATCTGTCTTCACTGCAGCAGGCAGCACACCTTCCATAGCCCCTGCCTTTGCAGTGAGGTCTCTTCTACCAAGCTGCAAGAGGGCTGCTCACCTTAGTCCAAACCAGCATGTCCAAAAGCTTCGACATGTATTATGAGCAGCAGGGCAGAAGGGAAGCACTCGTGGTGGCTCTGGACTGAAGGATGTGATGGGAATTTGACGGTGATATAAAGTGACAAAAAAGCAGTCCAAAGTCATGAGGATGGCTTGGGAAGACATTCCTGACCAGTTTTAAATTAGATGGGAACTAATCAGAGAGTGTGTGCAGCAGACAGCTATGCTTGGCCTAGGCTGCAATCCAGACGTCTCAGTGTGTCAAACCACTATTGGTACCCATGCTGAGAGGCAGAAAACTAAGTTAAAACTCAGACTAAAACCCAAGCTCGTCAGGGTGTGTTTACCAATCTGCAATCCCACCTCTGGAATGCAATGCAGACATACCCAAGACTGGATTTAGTTATCTCTCTATAAAATGGAGGTCACTAATGGAGAAGTGACCGAAGGGAGTTTTACTCCAAGGCCAGTCCTAAAGCTGTGCGCTAAGCACGTTCAGGGTAAACCAATGTTTTGGTGTCTTCAATGGGAGCTGAAAAAAGAAGCCATTTTCCCAGTGATGTACCAGCAAGGGACAGCAGTGTCAGTGAAATGTACTGTAGCCATGCTTTCTGGTCATGTCTCCCACCTGCACACAACCCCAAGTCAGAGTACTTATACCTACACATACAGACGTTTCGTCCCTCTCTAGTTTGATGCTTTTTTCAAGCTCATGTCCAAGAAATCAGCCAGCAGGCAAGGGCAAGTTGGCAGGTGGATGGTATTCAGAGAGCACAGCTTGAACCTAAAAGCTGAGGGCATCTTCCAGGCACAGATCTGCAATTGTGCTACAAACACTGTCAGCCCAGTGCAGGGCTGTACACAGGGCAAGGGCAGTGTCATCCTTTGACTACTTCAGCCTTTATAAGAGGTTGCAGATACCAGGGTGGATGGCTCTGAAGAAATCCAGGTCCAAGGTAGAGGTCGAAAAATGAGGTTGGATCACACCACTGACAAGCCCATCAGGCTAGGGGGAGCTGGGTTGACAGGGGCCATGGGACAGAAGAGAGGGGCAGGGACAGAACTGGGGCAGGGGGTGTGGAGGGGGCTGAAAACAGGCTTGGAGAGAATTTAAAGGGTCTTAAAATGACCGTGTAAAAAATTGTCACTGTTACTCCCATCTCCCTTTCCTCTGGCCATCTACACTCCATTATAATAACTTGCTTCCAATGATGCTGAAAGCTCTTCAGGCCAGGGACTAATTCTCCAGGAATGCTGTGCAGCTCCGAAAACCAGGGATTACAATACCCAGGGCTTATGTCTCTGCTGCCCTCTCTGCAGACACTGAGATGTGCACGTGATAAAAGAAATTATTTACAGCAGAAGAAGAAATAAGGTACTTGAGCTTCTTCCTTCCAGTTTTAATGGGCTTCTCGTAGGTGTGCCACTGCTAATGAGTGTTGAGTCATGCTGGCCAGAGCTTTCTCTTGCACAACTTATCCCTGCCTCCCCAGGTTGTTCTGTATCTGCCCTCTGATAGTGCTACACCTGATGATTAGGGCAAGCACCGCTGCCAGCAGCAGGTTTTACGCAGTATTTGCTGAGCTTTACCAGAACGGGACTCGATTGTCTCACTTTGGCAGCTGTTTGCTCGGCCAGCTCACTGTTTGCTTGGCTGTTCCTCCCCCACCACCCCTCCAAAATCCTGCACTGCTGGCCTTGCTGTGGTGAAGGGTGAAGCACCCCTGAGCTGCAACCCTGGCCGGAGAGCCCTGCGTGCCCCCCAGCAGCATCCAGCGCTGGAGCTGCGCTGCTCCCCTCTGACATCACTCGCACCCCACCCTGGCTCGCCAGCGCCCACAGCCCCACTCCCTGCCCCTGAGCACAGGAGGAGCCACCCACCCGCCACCCCAGCTGCACTTCCAGGCCCAGACACTGAGGCTGAAGGTGAAACCAGCTCTTTCCTGCTGCATCAGACCTCCTCCTATGCAGACCTCCTCGCAGCTTCATACCAATCCTCTTCAGCCCCGCCTGGGCATAAACTAATCCCAGCAGAGAACACACCAGCTCGACGTAGGGATGGCTCACACTGCAGCCAGCTGGAAGCAGCCAGGAGCTTCAGTACAACGTGATCAGCCCCCAGAAATGCTTCATTTCCCTTTTCCTTCCTACTTTTCTTCCAGGCTGCCGGAGAAGTCTCATGTGGTGAGCAGTATCCATGTGCATCATTCAGAGGCATCAATCCCTGGACTTTCTTGACAACCTCTGTACACATGGGAGCACTTCTCAAGCTGGTGCATGAAACCTCCTATAGCAGGACTGTAAGTCCAAAGATACAGTGTGAGTAGGCAGCATTCCCTTGCTGATTCAGCAGAATGTACTGGCACAGCACTGGAAAAAAGCTGAAGTATTTTTACTGACTCACATGGGTCCAGAGATCCTGTTAGATTCATCCCAGTCTATGAAAGTGGGTAGAGCCTGTCTGTGAGTGTCAGTGCTCTGGGTTTGCAAAGGGCAGGAGAGGAAATCCCTTGAGGGGAGGAACTTGGATCCTGTTAAACACACCAAAGAGAAGAGAGACCTTCCACCTTGCACCAGTCACAGGCCACAGGGCTGCACAGTGCAGCACCTTACAGCAGTTTAGACTCATCTCTGAATCTGGCCTTCAGTGTCTGAGTGGCTCTGCATGCCAGGGCACAGTGTCCTGGCATTAAAAATACCAAGGCTGACAGATAGTGTTTATTAATAGCACGAGTGGTGTTTATTGCTGAGCAACAGTCAGCAGCTCGGAGGTTACTGCTGTTACAAGCCAAGGTCTGAGAGCATTGCCACATTGCTTCATTCTCTGGGGAGAGAGGCCCCATCTTTGGAGGCAGAAGCCATGGGGATGGGGGGCAAAGTGGATGCTCAGCTGCCTCAGGGACCTGCTGTGTGCAGCGGAGTGGATTACAGGCATAGCATTCTGACCTGAGACACAGGACAGCCCCCAGAGATGGGGGGACCCCAGGTCCCCAGGGTGACCGGCATAACACGCAGTGCAGCTTGTGCAAATGGATGCAGAGCCGACAGTGTTGAGCACACGCTTTTTTTCTCAACGCCTGCATTCAGCTGTGCTGGAGTCTATCCATGAAGAGTCCTCATCTTCTTGGGTCTCAGACCTACATGCGGCCCCCCAGCTCTGTCCCTGACCATTGCTCCTGTGCCATGGCCCCTCACAGGCTCCAGGCACCAATCGGCTGCATAGGAAGATGCTGGTTTTAACATCCCTGTTTCGCAGGGAAGGAAACTGAGGCATAGAGGGGTGAAATAATCCACCAAGGGTGATCTTATGCCTGTGTTCCAGAGATCTCCACAGATCTGGTGACTACATCTTAGTGATCCAGAAGAAGTGATGGAGTAGGACACTTTACTGGGTGTTCTGCAGAGATCTACACACCCAACCTCTCTGAAGAGCTCTGAAGCACCCCTGAAGGATGGGCAGGGGTTTAGAGACTGAAAAAACTTGAAACAGAATAAGCAGTTGTCATTCCCTAGGCTCACAGTTCATACTATGGAGTTGGAGGCCAAATCCACCTTTCAGCAGAGGTTTTTTCCAGTCCTTGACCTTACCTTCCCACCAGACTTTATGTGATGCTCCGCACTCTACAGGTTTCTCTCCTGCAGAGCTGTGCTCCCTAGTTTTTACCTAGTTTATGGTTAGAACACTACAGTGCTAGTGTCCTACAAGCAACATTTCACTTTGGTCTGTTTGTCCTATTTTTTCTCTTCTCTTTGTCATCACGTGCAACATGCAAGGGTGTCCTAGAGAATATTGCCCCTGGATTATCTCTTTATATATTGCTTCAAGGGAAGACAGTTGCAGCTGGGAAGCTGTTCCATCCTGCCCACACAGACTGCTGCACACCTGGAAATAACATTACATGACTGATGATCACTTGTCCTAATCAAAGTGTGACTTCCTTTGGAGTCACACAGAGAGAAGCAAAGACTCAGGGACAGATTGCTATGTAAGCAAAAGCCATGCATTGCACATCACACACAACTTCAGCTTGCCACTCACTGACCGCTATCATGGAATCTCTGAGCACACAACAGAGGCTAACAATTAATTCTTCTTTAACTCCTTGCCATTAATTCATTTACAGATCATGCCCCAGGGCAACTCATTGCTCTTATCATCACTGTACTGTTATCACCACTAACAGATGAGGAAACTGAGGCACAGACCAGAGTAGTGATTGACACTACTCTAATTAGCAAGCAATGGACAGAGCTGGGAAGAGATCCCAGGAGTGCCAGCCCTGGCAGAGTATCAAGGTAGAGAATCACCTGTACTGCACAACACTATAACTTTTATTGAGTTTCTCTTACACCAAGACAAAACAGAGGATTTGGCAAAACAGTCTTACACAGAGGCTGCAGCTTTGGTTTGTCTTGGCGAAAAGATCCTATCCAAATCTCCCTTTGCTCTCAGTACTAGCCTCCAAGCAGGTTTCCCATCATTACTCTGCTTTCCATCTTTACTCACACCCTCTCACTCTCAGTGAGTTGGAGATCAGTCTTCCAATGCTAACCAGCACCCTGGACTGAAAGGATCCACTGTTTTCTTGTGCAGGGCTCACGCTGTCTGGCCACTTGGATGAAGAGAGCCAAGGACCTAGTTCAAAGGTATCCATAGGCATGATTTTTGTCACTAGCGTGTTTCACACACTTATCATCTGAACATGAAAATGATAAGTCTCTGATTGCGTCAGTGAGTCTGTGCACATAGGCAGGTCTGCATAGAGATGCCAATTGAATGCACAGACCTCTTGTGCTCTCAGCATAGCAAAAGCGAGGTGCCTCCTCTTCTCTCTCAAGGACCCCAGTCCAGGTCAGGGAGCCGGGCCATGGATGTTTAGTCTGGAATGGTCTGCGGGACATGATTTGGTGGTGTTCCCGTGATATTTCACACAATAAGCTTAGGGAGGACAATGCAGTTGCTTTGTGAGACATGGTGATGCTGTGTCTTGTGACACAGCCTATTAGCAGATTGGCTAATGCTGGGTGTGCAGCTGCTTTCTGTCACGGGAAAGGCTGAAAGCAGCCAGAATATACCTGTGAATCCTGCCTCTAATTACTTAGAGCAAAACACACTGTGCTCCCGGTTTTCCCACATCCAAGTACCTTGCACACATATGAAAAATAACAGCAAATAACCAGAACAGAAATCCCCTTTCATGCCTCACTAAAATCCTGCTCAGTAGACAGGATAATACTTGAAATAGGCTGTGGTACAGATACGAGGAAAGATACACAGATGCCCACATTTCTTTTCCTGAAAAACTTTCTAAACAACTAAATGGATTTTGCAACTTCTGCTTAACCTCAGCTGCCTCTACAGCCCCTATTTAAAACATTTTGCCTCTTTACAGGATCTGTCTGGCAGCCCTCCATCACTGCCTAATTGTGCCAGGGTGGGATGCGAAACAGCCTGGTGAGGGAACATAACATTTTTCCCTTAATTTCACCAAGGCCATGATTTCCCCTTCGTGCTGAGGGTGGCTCGGTGGTAACAAGGATCCCAGCAGTGAACTTCCTGTGAACTGATGGGAACGGCCCTTCTCCTGGAGCGAGGAGACAATATCTGAGGGCTGTGGATGGAAAAACGAGGTAGTCAGCTAATAAAGAAAATTAACCCGGTGGACATGATTGGCCCACATTCTCCAAAGCTGAAGTTCTTTTATAAGGCTTGTCACAGAAAGCTCTTAGGGATAACAACTAATCCCTGGATAAGGGTCAAAGTTCTTGCTGGGCATTAAAACTTGGTGATGTGATTAAAGAAAAAGTGAAAACTTGCTACTCGGAGCAGAGCCTCCAATGAGGAAACCGCAGGGTGCCAGTGCTCTGATCACCTTTGAGTGATCCTAGGACACCACTGGAGATGAGGAGCTAATGGGTTTGGCTCATGGTGCTGGGATGTCTGTGGTTCCTGAAGAGGATGTCAAGATACTTTGGTGTGAAGCAGTGCAACAGCCCTCTGAAATGGCCCACAGATAGGCACAAGGTGACATACCCTGGCACAGAACAGCCGAAACTTCACCTCTTCACCAACTATTCTTGAAGGCACCCTCTGAAAAAAATATTTAGAAGTTTCTGCAGATACCCATTTGGGTGACTGAGTTTTGTGTGTGTATACAACCCAAGAGGCAAACAGGACTCAAGCAACTTAAAACTGGGTGAGAAACTGTAAAATATCCCCATCGAGACAAGGACATATACACAAACCTCTTCCAGGTTTAGGAATGGTTTGAGATTGACAACACCAGAAAATGGGGAGTGGATTAAAAATAGGATAGAACCTGAATGTAAAGGGATATGGCAAGAGTGTGATGAGCAGAGTCTAAAGCATGCCCATGGAGAATCACTGGGAGAATTTAAGACTGGGAAGGAAATTCTGCTGGCAAATCACCTGGCCTGCTGAACCTCACAGCAGTTTGAAAACTAACCCAATCTGGACACATTTGCCTTCTGAGCTTTTGTAGTAAACTTGAGTCTTGTCGAATTTTTCATTTTCAGAACAAGAAGGACCACACTCTTTTTTGTTTGACTAAAAGCAGGTAGTCTTGCACACCACACAGCTCTTGTGCAGTTGTAAGTAGCACAAGATTCTCATCGTTGGCCATCCTGGACTCTAGTAGCTATCTCTTCACCTGCATAGTCAACAGCCACGGAGGCAGCTGTGCAGCACCTCACAACTGCCCTTTTTGGAGCAGGACTCTGTGCCATGGGGAGGCCATGGGACTGCCCAGGGAAGGTTCCCCAGGTGCTGGAGAGGCTGATGGCTCAGGCACACTTGGAAACACTAACCATGAGTTTTCCAGCACTCAAAGCAATTCACACCAGTGAGAAATGTGTCCATGGGAGTGCAGGAGGTTTCATAACTGGGAGGGTTCCCTGTGCCTGGGGCTGCCAGATAATCTCAGATATGCCCCACCCCACTCCTGAGACACAACCAGCCTATTGCTGCCCATCCTTGCACCTCACAGGGCATCCCTTACCTTCCGTCCTCATCGCCCTTGCACTGTGCCCTATCTCTCCCAGCTAGCAAAGTCCCTCTTGAGCTGTGTGTTGTTTCCCCCCACCTCCCCTCAACCCCCCTACCCTATTTGCTGCTGTCCCCTTCCTATAGAGCAGATGTAAGGAGGTGCTATTGATACCAAAATACCTGTTGAGTATCTTCAAATGATGGAGAGGAGCAGGGAGACATGACTGCAGCTGGGACAGGTGGGACTGGGTGGTGAGGGGACAATGATTTACCTGCTTTTGGGAAAGGTATACAGAGAACCCTAACAACTTCAGCAAGATGGGAAGCCTTCTACTAACAGGCAGCAAAATAAGAAGCAGTAAGTGGCTCTTGACATTTGTCAAGGGTTCCAAAAAGGAAGATGGGATTTGTCTTATGCATGGTGAATTCAAGGCAAGAGAGGGAAAGTAAAGGATTGTTGATCCAGGTCGGAACTGAACCCAGCTCCCTCTCCTCCCACACCTCTGCTCTGCTCTACAGACCAGGACCCGCTGACTCCCACGGTTCCCTTAGCTGTGCTAGGCAATTCCTATCTGATGGTGAGGGAGAAATACAGCTCACCAGATGAGTGAACACAGCTATGTGAAGGACCGCACCTGCGCCTACACTGCAGATACCACCACCCCGACTCTGGGAGCCACAGCACGCTCCTGACTCAGCAGCACCAAGGAGAAGGTTCCCCTGTGAACTTCCCAAGCTGGCACCTCCAGCAGAAGTGATTGCAAATTCCAGTGCAAACTGAGAAATCCTCCAAAAGGATTTAGAGAGATTAGAAATGAGCAGGAAACAAAATGAGATTTAACTTGGGAAAAGATAAGCTAATGTTGCTGGGGCAAAGCTGCTTTGTGGTGGGAGGCGACACCCTGAAAAGCAGAATTGCCAGAAGAGGCTGGGAAAGAACAACTGTGGAGACATGCATCCACAGAGAGATGCGAGGAGATATGTTCAGAGCCAGTAGCCTGTTTCCTTTTCTGTGGTTCTGGAGTGATCCATCTTCAAGTGTGTTCAACAGTAGACAACTTTTGAGGCAAAAGGAGTATTATTGTTATATATGAAAGACATCAGGATATAAAAAATATGAATGATTGAGGGTAGAGCTCAATGAGCTGATATCATGGGCTTTGAGGAACCACTTTATGTCACTGGCCAAGAAATGTCTGCACAGGAGACATAAAATCAGACTCCACAAGCATCTGAGGGGTCTACGTTAGAGAGGAAGGGAACACACTTACTGACACATTTGCAAACCTAACTTAAGAGTGAAATGAAGCCAGAGAAAACAGAGGGCAAAGATAAGGACAGAGTCCAGGCACTGCAACAGGTTAGACTGTGGGGTACAACCTGTACAAAGACAAAGATGTTCAGAACTGCAGCACATTTGCAACTAGTTGACAAGACAGCCGAAACCCACAAATTGTTCCTTTTGGGATGTCTCTGAGTAAGTGATTGGTCCCAACAATTCAGCAGGGGTGTGGATTTCAGTCAGTCCCACAAAGTGACTCATGAAAGTCACAGCCTCTTGCACTGTACATCCAGCCACCCCAGTGGGGTACTGGTACAGAGGGCAGTGCCACTCCCTGACTCATCAGCACCTCCTCCGGCAGCTCAGCCAGTTCTCCTAGGTGCTGTAGATTGACTAGCTCTATGCTGCACATCCACAACACAGAGCTCTGGGAAGCCAACACTGCAACAAGAAATTGGCCCTCAGCCTCAAGACCAACCTCAGATTAGTCACCGAATAACTCAGGATGATCCTATGACTCATAATTTATTATGCCTATGAAGGCTGGAAACAGTCAGATCCAGTGCTGTTGACCCCCATTTGCCACACTTCCAGTAGTTAAGTTAAATCAAAGTAAGTAGGAGTTGGCTCCTTATCCCCAGGAGCAATAACTCCTTAGAAGAAACATGATCTGCTCAGGAGTGTCCACCTTCTCCCAGATGTGAGGTCTTTGCAGTGCAAAAAAAGGCTTGAACCTTCCAGCAAGCTGTCCAACATAAGGAAGGGGACACAGAGGAGGAATGAGTCAATTCAAGCTGTAAAGTAAAAACATAGAGGGGATTGACAGGAAGTTGCATTTCCAGAAGTTAGTACTTGCACAGTTCTCCGAGCAGCCAGGTGAGGGATTTCTTTGAAAGGAATGAGTCCATCATAAAGCTCCATGGGGGCTTTTGCTTCTGCACTCATGATATCAGAGCTGAGAACATGCAGAAAGGGCTGGGAGGGGTGCTGGTGGAAGCCTTGCTTCTGGAGAAAAGGCCACAAACATATACTCTCTGGGTATCCGTATGTTCATGGCACAGGCTGCCTCCAGTGCCAGCAGGTTGTGTGTATGTGAGAAGGACAGGAAGGACAGGAAATGAGACATCAGCTTGGATGTCTTTCCAAACTGTACTCCATGGCTCAGGTAGAAGCTATTGGTAAATGAAGGTGAAGGGCTCAGGCAGGTCATGTTCCTGGCCTTAAAATCTCTGAAGAGGCAATGAAACTGAATTATATGCTTAAGCTGATCATTTTGCTCATCCTGTGTTGCCCCTCCCAAACTGTCCATAGGGCTTGCAGCTAAGGGGTTAGGTCTCTCCCCTTTTTGCTTACATAAGGCTCCCACTGTACAGGGTCGCACATGAAAGGCCCAAAGGCTTCATGAATCACACCCTTCCTTCACACAGACCCATTTGACCAAGATTCAGAGGTAATGCCATCTGAAGCCGAAGCTTCTCACCTCCAAGTTACACAGATTGGGAGCAAGACATCCTGACCTGCATTCCAGATTGTTATGGCATTGCATGAGCCTCCCTGGGGAATGTTCAGCAGGAATTGCCACTCATCAGCAGTCCTGGCAGGGGGGTGCTGAGCAGAACCAGATGCCTTTCCCAGCCTGGATCCCACCACGCAACACACTCCAAGCATGGAGCACACCAGAATAGCTGGTAAAGGAGGTGTCAAAGTAACCCCCTTACTAAACTCCTGCTGTGCTGGCATCAGGCTTGTAGCACATCTTCCCCCTGCTGCATGCACCAGGCTTGGCCAGGACACAGGCAGCACAGTGGGGGTGGGCAGCAGAGGCACCTGGGTGCTAAACACATGGAAAAGCCCATGGCAGCAGGTTGCAGCGGGCAACCCCAATGCCTAAAGAGATGCTTGGGCACTTTCAGGCTAGGGAGGGATTGGACTTTTTTTTCATAATCAAAGAAGTGTCTGGGGCATCTGAATCAGCAAGGTTAAAATAAAGAGCATGAGCTAGCAAGATTAACCCTGCATAACAACGTACTTTTGCCCAGAACTGCAGATGTTTCCTAACATGTCTCTGAGTTGCAGCATCACCTGCCTGGATGTACGGAGATGGCTTAGATGGCAAGTTTAAAGAAATCCTTATGAAAAGGTTTTTTTGGCCTTGGGAGGCCAGCCTTCGGCAGGTAAACAAGTGGCATTTGCCCAACAAGCCTATTTCCCTGTATAAGTCTGTAATCACCTCACACACACAGCAAGCTGCATCTTTGGGAGATACTACCCTGATCAGGCAGCCAGCAAACCACAGACATTTGAAGGAGAACCTGAACCTTGTCCCCTCCTGGATGCAAAGCCTCCAGGGCCTTCCTAGCTCCCCACACTGAAGGGCAAGCCTTCCCCAAAGCTGCTTGCATTCCTTTCACACCTCCTTCCCTGCTGGTGACTGCTGACCTTCCTGCTCTTATCCACAACTCACCACCTCTTATGAGTTACAGGGTACTTGGCTGGAGGTCCAGGCACAAGAGGCTGGCTCCTCTGGGATGGCCAGCAGCTCAGCCACCCCATCGTGCAGGGCATCAGGTGCTGTGGGGCACAGCAGGGGTGAGCAGCAGCCTGTGGAGTGGCACAGTGCCACTGAGGCTACACTGCCCTGGCCCCAAACGGGGACCTGGGAGCAAACATGGTGCTTGCACAGACTGTGACTGCAGACCTTGTGCTGGATGATTTGGATTAGCCTTGAATTTCAGGCATCCCAAGCAGAGAGACACTGCATGCACACTCACCACGTGGTCTGAGATAAAAATACCCATCTCTCGCTACCAAAGCTCCCACAGGCAGATAATGGAGGACATGGCCCATGGAATGAATTTCCTTTGGGTTTCCAAGGTCCTTTGCTGGGACCATGCTTAAACAGGAGCTTTATAGGCATTCCTAACATAGGCACTGCAGCTGATGGTGACTTACAAACCCGACTTACTGGCTGACTTACAAACCTGATCATCTGCATAAAACGTCTGCAACAAGGGGTTAAACCAGATAGCAGGTGCCAAAAGGGAGAGAGGGACAGGGTTTTCAACCAAAAGCACCTTTTATTCCATTGCCATTGGAGTTTTCTGTTGTGTCTTCCCAGGGCTCCCTTTTCTGCCTTTCATGGTGCCCCCGCTCTTTGAATCCCACAGAATAAATGCAGCAGGCATGAGGAAAGCACCAGCCGGCTGCCTGAAGACAGCATTTTAATTAGCCAGCATCCAAAATGTGGACGTGACCAGAAGCCTTTCAGGGAAAGTTCTCGTGCACAGGGTGAAAGGCTGTATGCCGAGATCAGAGTGCCAGCCTGAAAACCTGGCCTCCCTCCATGTGCCCTCGCCTCACCTCGGGACAGGGCACAGACGAGCCAGGTGAGAACTCTGGGCAGGGTGAGGCGCAACTACACTCCTGCATCCCAGCCCTTCCAGAAGCAGGGGCTTCAGTCAGGCACAGCCCCTCCAGCCAGCTCACTTCCAACACCAAGCTATGATTACTCTCCTCCTTCAAGGTGACAACTCAGTTATATCAACCCTAAAGTATAAAGAAGAGCTGGACTGCTTCCAGGGCCCCAGGTTCCTCAATCAGAGCTGGCTTGGGCAGGTTCTTGTGCAGTTGTCTGAGGCAGCTACCTTGGCTCTGCTGCAGCCACACAAATTCTTTGAGTTGTCCCAGCCGAAATGTGCCATCCAGACAGGCACAGCCACTGTGTCATGGAGCAGGTGGCTACCATGTCACCTTACTGCAGATATCCTATTTATCCTATTTCTCCTGAGCCCTTAGAGGTAGAAAAAGAGAGGAGTGCATCATGCTCCTCTCCTCCAGGCGCCAGGAGAAGGCAGCCCAGCTTGTCATTGGTGGGCAGGGTTTGATGTGTTGCGACTGACAGTGAAAATGCACTGACTCATTCATTCAGGAAACCTGGGTCCCCTTGTGCTGAGATTTCACATCCAGCTCATCCCAGGGGAGCAACACTGACCTGCCCCTTTCAGTCTTTCCAATTTGATGACTTGTAAACATTTCCCAGGTCACAAAGAGACAATGCAGGTCTCCTGAGAATAGGCTTGCTGTCTTCATCACCTTGCACAGCCATCTGTGAAACAGCCCATAGATCCACACAAACCAAAAGGAAGCAGCTCCTTGGGTTCCTCATGCAGCAACATCCAGATGGCCCTCGCTCACGTTCTCACCTCACTGCTGTACTCCACAAGGCGTTACTGAACACAATGAACAAGAGCATCCTCAAATACTTATCCTCTTTCTTCCACTCTGCTCTCCGCAGAGGCAGTGACTGCAGACCCACCTGTTCAGCTACCTGAGTCCATCCAAAATAAAAGCCAGATCCTTTATCTTTGCAAGACCAGGAATGATGCAGCCACAAACTCAGTGGTCTGTATTAACCCAAATGAGTCACCTCCCAGACATCCAGGAACGTCCTGTATGCTCCTTTCCAGCGTGGCCAGATGACTGACACGTGACACATTCACCTCCATGGCTGACGAAGAAATTACATCGCTGTCAAAGAGCTTTTCCACCCGAAGACCTCAAAGCATATCATAAAAAATGCAACAGTATCAAGATCCCTCATGAAGTGATGAGCACGGTCAGAGCTGGTTTTTGTTCAATGCTGTCCAGGATGATGAGATCATGCTGAACCATCACCGACAGCAGGTTACATACATGCTGCTCCAACTGCAAACACCAAGTCCATCACCAGGAAGGGTAGGCTCAGAGCATTACTTTCATCTTGGATTGTAAGCTCCACTGGGGATCACGTCTACACATGCCTGTACAGCGCCCAGCTCATGGGACTTGGCTCCTGACAAGACAGAGGCAGGGTTGGGACCGTTACCACGCTCCTTGGCATCAAGTTGGTAAGGAACCCAGGAGTCCTGCCCCCTTGGTCTTGCCCATCAGACCACCCTCTTCTCACCAAGCAGGGAACTCGGGTTGAGCTCCACACAAGGATTCTGGTGCCTACCTCCCAGTCACTTTGGTACCTAGATGCTTTTGGAGGCTCTGGGCCCAAATCCAAGAGTCCAACTGGCAGGTTGCTGATGCCCTGTTGCCTCCAGAGGCAATACTGGAGGAACTGTTACACAATGCAAGAAAACCAGGATGCAAGGCAGAAGGAGAAGGCAAAGGAAATCAAGGTCAGAATTAAATTCTTTAATACAAAAAGAAAGTTTGTTTGTCGTCGTCGTTGTTTTTTAAGATATATCTGTAATTTCTTTGTTTAAAAATAAATATGTACTAAGGAATATCTTGAAAAAATTCACTAGACACAATATGTAGTGTTAATATCTTTTTTCCCCACAATTATTACAGATAAACAGTAGCACCAATAAATAAAAGGATAACAAATATTAAAATTAAAAAGGAGAGAGATTCAAGATGTAGAATTTTCTATTTTTCCTGTTTCTTCTTTTTACATATATAAAAAAATCGTAGCATCTATTTAATCCGAATCACACATATACATAAACATATATATATATACAAACACATAGCCAAATATATATATAGTATGTAGATGTATATCTAACCCTTGTCTCAATAGGAATGTGTAGGGGTAGGTGTTAGAGAAATTAATTAAATAACTGCCCATAACATGCTACTGACTCTGCCAACAATTGGGGAGAGATGGGACGGGACAACAGGAAAGTTAAAATTTATACACAACCAGTACAAAAAAAAAAAAAAAAAAAAAAAAAAAAAAAAAAAAAAGGTACCGCTTATAAATAGTTGAAATTAAATATTAACAAAGAATACTGAAAAATCCCTACTCTTTAATTAAATTATCTGTTTAATTTCTAATTTAAAAAGGGATATTAAATAAGTATATAAAACACTTTCTCTTCCCTCCCCCCGATCGAAAGCCTGTTTTGCGCACGATGCAGCATGAGTATTATACATTGCAGATGCAAGCACCCACCCGTGTGTTTTCTCTCCTTTTGAAAGCCATCGGTTGGATGGGGAGATCCTAGTGGTTAGTAGTCGCTTGTTGTGAGTCTGTCTTTAGACTGTCTTGTCTTTTTGGAAGCTTTCTGTGTTGTACATTATCAGGCGTTGAAAATTCAATTGCAGATGATGTTTGGCAGCATTCTGACACAGACTGAGTACCTTTTTGATTATTATTATTATTAATAATAATTTTAATCACAGAACTAGATTATATATATCCACATAGATGTACAAACACGCTTTCAGGGGTGTGTGTGTGTGCGCGCGTGTGTAAGGTGGGTTTCACATACACCACAGCGTATATTGCAGATACACACATAGCCAAGATTCTCATGACATGACTAAGGGACTCCGGCTGCCTTCACATTTGATTCCCCAGTCCAAGACACGGTAAAGGGGCCTGTTATTTGCAGTATGTCATAAAAAGAAATCTTGACGTTCTTAAAGGTCATTCACACTGGGCATGCAAACTGAAGGCAGCAAAAGTTGCTTTCTTTTGTCCCCCTTCAATCTTGGCATACATATATATTATTTTTTTATATATATATATGTATAAAAATAAATATATATATATAAAAAAGAGAGAAAAACACATACATACATACATACACACAGACACAAATGCATACTTTCACATACATACACACACATACCCCCCTACTGTGTATATACTTTTGATTAATATCCCTTTCCAGAAATGTTCCGTAAGCATCTTGGATGCTCTTGAGTGGCAGCTCTGTGCATGAAGAAAGCAGACAGTGCTGAATAACTGTGTGGCTATGCACCGGTCCCCATTCTTGCTTCAGCACACTGTAGACCTTGTGTCCTTTTGCAGCCACCAAGGGCGGGAAATCTAGACTCCTGTGATACTTCCTTGAATGGAAAGTTAGTGTGCATCAGCTGCCCACCATCCTTAAGAGAAGCCAGCATGTCTCTCTGGCAAAGTTTCTATAGCGAATAAAGTCAACGCAAAATGTACACTGACATCCCATGTCCCAGCAAGGCAGGCAGGTTATGAGACGAGTAAGGGCGAAGGTTGGGGGAAGAGAGGGGAGGAGGAATCCTTGATCACGGAGACGGCCATTTCCTTGGCCTTTGACCCATCGCACCCTAGGATGCCGCTCTTTGGAACTCCCTGCCCATCCTCTCCATCACCTCTCCTCCCTGTCCCAGGCAAGGAGAAGGTGGTTTGTGGTACAGCACACTCTACAGAGAAACAGCGGAGGCCGCACAAGTCAGTTAGAGTTAAGAAGTTTACACTCAGCGCTTCTACTCAGTCCAGTCTTAGCTTGTTTCTTATGCCCCAAGTAGCCCGCTTGTGTCCACAGCAGTCGAGTATTATCCAGTGAAGACACCAATAACATTAGCAATGTTAAAAAAAATAATCAGTATATATATATATTATATATATGTGTGTGTGTGTGTGGTTAAGATATACATATATGTATATATAGATGTGGTTAAAATATATATACATATATATATATGTATATGCATGTATACACACATATATATGTATGCATGGGAAAACCCATCAAATACACCCCTATAAGTCTTCCTGGCTCTGTTATTTAGCAGCATGAAAAGAAAAATAAAATAAAACAGTTCAAAACCCAAAGGTGAATTCTGTGCGGCGGGTGCCTTGGGGAATGTTCCTTCCAGAGTCCATCGTCCGTACTGAAAGTGCTGTGCTCTACCGATCCTTCATTTTTAGGGTTCATTTGGATTAGTGTTTTGTTTTGTTTTTTTCTGTCCAGGTGAGAAATCAGGCTCCAGAAACAGGGCTGTTCCCCCTTCTTTTCTGCTGCTCACCGTCTCGGTTTTTCACATCTGTCAAAGAGGAGAGGGAAGCAAAAAAAGAGAATGAGGTTAATGTTTGTGATGAGGGTATAAGTAGGACGGGGAAGGGAAGGAAGGGTGGTGGCTAATGACTTTAAGAGCACATGGTGTTAAGACATGGCATAATGTCACTGGTGGGGTGAAATGTTGTGCAGATGGGGCAAATCTGCTGACAATCTCAGCCCCGCAAATGAGTCAGTGAATTCTACTCCCCCAGGCTCACCTATACGGAGCAGGGGGAGATACTCATACAGGGATAAATTTAGGAGCAGAATCAGTGGCTTCCTCACAGATGAGCCGAGTGTCTTGTTTGCACCCTCTCACACCATGCACACACAAATACACACAAACACACAAAAAAAACAAGGCTAAGCAATGCATGCAGAAGGACACAACCCCTCAGCTCTCCACCTAGCCTCTTGTTTGGGTTGGAAGCAGTGCAGACAACAAGGCCTCATGCAGGCAAGAAGGTGAAAGTAAGTGCCTTTCATTCCACTAGCTGCCACGAGCAGGTGTTAGCACCAGAGAACAGCAGCAGCCTGAGGAAGCAGCAGGAGAAATGAGAATTTAACCTCCCCCATAGGGCCTAATTCTACTTCTAAGAAAGAGCATGAGGAACTTAAGCTTAATCAGCTTTTTATCTGGAAACTGATAAGCTAACCACTCCTATGACTCCTTCCTATTTTTCTGGCCAACACACCAGCTCTGGAAACCACCCTTGGTGCCAATTATCCCATCACAGAGAAATTAGTAAACCCCTTCTGCCATCATGACTTCTTTGGGATATTGTCTGGCTTTTCTTTATATTTTTTACTATTTCTCACTCTTCAAACTTTATGGGATAATTTTCAGTTATTCTGCGCTTTGGGACAGGAGCATGGGGGAAAGGCCAACATTATGTCTGGTCTCAGACTTCAGGGGTTTTGCTCACTAGGAAAAGTTTAACTCCAGAAGCTGCTCTATTCTGGCCCCTTCATCAATTACTTTCCCACTGAAATTACAGCACCTCAGAAAGATTCTCTGTATACAGAGCAGTTTCCACCACCCTGGCAATGCCAATGCCTCTCTGGTTTGGGCACAAAGCAGTTTCACACCCAAAGGAAGCACCTGCTACACGTTGCAGCCTTAGTCACCTAGCCAATGGATCTCTCCTCTTTTCAAGAAGTAGCCACAGAGGACCCTGGATCTCTCTCCTCTCTCCTTATTTTTCCCCATCTCTCTCCTTATTTTTCCTTATTTCTCCTTATTAAGATCTCTCTCCTTATTTTTCCCCATCAAGCCACTGTCACTGCAATACTCTCTCAACAGGAGCAATCTCCTAGATCTCTGTGAAAGGGACCTGAGTTCACAGTGACAGCCAAGGTATCATTAGCAACCCCATTTCTACGTCTCTCTCTAGACAGGTAGGATGTTTCCACACCAGAAATGCACATGTAGCTGCACCTCTGAAACTCCAAGATGCCCCACTGAGTTCACCAAAGTGCTCATGTGAGAACAATCAGTTTCTGCAAGTGTCTATGCCACGGATGGTGTGTGACAGTCCTCAGATGACACATGCACAGAATGCATCTCTGGAAAAAAAACCACTATCCCCACAGTACCTTTACATCTCCCACCTCACACCTGGAATATGCACCTCTGCCTTCACCCAGAGACAGACTTAATCCTGCTGTATCCCATGTCACAGACCTGAGTGCAGCTCTGGACAGGACATGGACAGGGAACTGTGAGCACAGTGCAAGAGGACAGGGAGGTCTCCCCGGCTTTTAGAAGAACAAAGATGAAAAGGACAATGTAGGTACAGCCTTGAGATGGCTTTCCTCATTCTGTACATAGCAGAGCATCTACAAGCCACAGAAAAAGGGCTTGGAAGACAAGGGTGATCAATTCCTAGTCAGTTAAGGATTTATCTTTGTCCAACAGTATGCTCAGAGTCACATACAGGTGACAATATACAGAGGGCTACAGACCCTTCCCCTGGCTACCTCAGCAAGATGAACTCCTTTATCTTGTTCTACGATATAGGATACCTGAGCTAGAAATGCCTTGTCTCTGGGAGCCATCCCGGTCCAAGTCCTGACAGCACATCTGAAACTCACAGCTACCCTCGGAACCAGGGAAAATCTGTCCTCATCCCAGTTAGCCCCTCTGCCCTCTGGCCCACGTAGGACAGAGAAAAGAAGTAATCACACAGCACTGGTGCCAGAAGTCAGCAGGAAGCAAGCTCCCCCCCTCTTTCTCTTTCTCTTTCTCTCTCTTTCTCTTTGTGTGTTTCATCCTTCAGGACACAAACCTGCAAGTGCGCTCGTTTAACTCAAGCTGCCTCGACTTGCAACGTGAGTCTGTGAATTTGCAGGAACATTTACAGGTCTGGGGATCTTGTACAAACAAGTGCTTTCTCCTCTCTGAGCAAGGCTCACAGTGACTGCAAAAAGGCAAAAGGAAAGATGTCTAAGCTACAGCGCTTCAGCAGAAAGAAAATACACATGCAACACCCTAAACATCAAAGCAATCCCCTTGCCCCCTCCCGCAGCCCCCATGCTGTCCACTGGAGCGTCACAGGCTGATGGATTTTCCAGCAGCACTCTGACAGCCCCAGGACAGCACCCCCTTGCATTAGCGTAAAGAGAAAGAAAACAGGCCTTCTGCACAGTATTCACAAATGCTGCATTGGATCCATTGGCTCAGGCCAGAGGAAGGAAGAAGGGGAAAGCAAGGATGGGAAGGTGAGAGGTCCCAGCCAGCTATTGACATATCAATGAAAGAAGTTCTCTGAAGTGGGCTATTCGAGTAGAAAGAGGCCAGCAGCATAATGAGTTAAATATACAGGGTCTCTACGCCCCTGGAAAGCAGCTGGACTCCAGCATCACATGCTTACCCCTGCAGCTGGCACTGCCCTGCTTTTTGTAAGTCCCATCTCAACCTTGCCACCTAGGAGTCTCCTACAGAGGAGCCGTGAATTTACAATGCAGAATTTTGTGAACCACCAGAGAAAGGCAGAGCGAAAGAGACAGTGAGACAGGCCGAGAGAAGCCACCAAATCCAGCAGAAAGAGAGAAAAAAAACAAAACAGAAAGCGCACCTGCCCCAGTTCCCCAGCACCCCCTCTCTGGCTTCCCACTGTCCCACCTCTCCTCTCCACCTGTGACTCCACCAGACGCACACGCACATGTGCACATACACACACACACACACACACACACACACACACATGCATGGCAGATGCCAGCCTGCCTGTCACCAGTCATCATAGCAGTGAGGGCACGAGACAAATGGGGGAAAGCAGGTGAGATGGAAGGCATGAAGAGGTGCAGGAAACTCGTCTATCCACCTGCACTCTTGTGCCTTGGGAAAATGGTTGCCACTGATGATTAGAGAGCCAAGCAAGCTAAAGCCACCTTCCCTGAGACAGTCTTAGTGCCAGAGCGGTGCCACCACCAGTGCCGCCCCTGCAGGATCCACGGCCCACCAGTGACTGGTAGGGAAGGGTGAGATTTGAGTGAGCAGCAAGCAGGCAGATTGCTTTGGGGAGAGGGAGGGAAGAGAGTCTACAAGCAGAGGACACAAACGTACAAGCTGAGTGGTTTGTACCGGCCTTTCTTGCGCTTTCTCTTTTGACCCTTCCCCTTTCCTCGCTTTGATTTTCTGGAAGAAAAACAAAACAAAAAAAAAGAGAAAGAGAGAGAGGGGGAAAGAAAGGGAGAGAGAGAGAGAAAATGGAAGAAAACGCAAGGAAGAAGAGAAAAAAAAATACAGCCATGTGCCTTGCTGGGAGGGAAGAAGCACATGAGGCAGGACTGGAAGGTAAATCCCAGGGCCAAAGCATAGATCTCCACCTTGCACACACATTCACCGTCCCTCCAGCGCTCCAGTCAGCACCACAGCCAAGCCAACTCCAGGGGACTCAGCAGAGATCACCTCCAGCAGGGCTGCTGCAAGCAGAGGCGGATCTGCTGGAGCCTCAGAGGGGCACCTGCCCCCTCCAGAGACGGGCAGTGGGAAAGGGACAAGGGGTGAGGGAGAAGGAACAGTGTTGAACAGAAAGCTTGGTGAAAGCATCACACAACCGCAGTGAGCGCAGACAACCATTCCAAGTGACAAGCTTGGGTGCACACTGACTGGCAAGAAGCAACCTGAGTGAAAGGATTCTCTCCACGGCAAAGGAAACCACTCTGACCTGACACACTGCCAGGCACTGGATCTAGAAGACAGCTGAGCTCCAACAGCTCTGCTGCAGGGCTGGTGGCAATGCTGCCTTGGGATGGGAGCCTGGCCTCAGCAACCCACAGACAAGGGGAGAGATCTGGTCTACACAGATCTGTGGGATCTGGTCTACACATCCCTCTCTGTGGGAGAGGGCTATCTAACCTGAAGGCTTAGCTCATCCACTCCACCTCCTGCCTGTGGTTCAGAGGACTCCAGGAGACCTCATCTGGATGTCTGTAACATCCCCTCTGGCAGTGTCCATCCTGAGTACTGAATGGGAAAGAGGGAGAAGAGGGATGCCTAACCTAGTTATTTTACCCGGGAAATAACCAGCAAGCAGCTTTCAGTTCTTCCCTTCTTTCCCTCCTGTCACCTTCCACATGGATCTGATAGACAGACAAGCAGATGGAGCCAAGGCATTGACTCCATTCTGAAAAATTCACCAGTTGCCTCTGATTCTTGGGCAAGAGCTGGGACGGGCAGGGGCTAGGACATGCAGTCCTGGACATTAATCATGGATCCCTATGGGCCACTGAGAGCACAGAGAGCAAGGGAGGCTGGAGCCTGCTCTGCTCCTTGAGCCACGTTAGCACAGGACCGAGGGAGAGACATGCAAGGAGAAGGCCCTAGGCAAAGCACCAGGGCTTGTCAGGCAAACGAGTCCCAGCTCTGAGGCAGTTCTGAAAAGGCTCCCTCATTCCCTGGTGCAGCCCACCTTGGTAGAGAGCTGTCAAAGGGAACTGGGGGGACAGAAGAGAAAGCACCATTTAGGGTTTCCTAGGCCCTGTTCAAGTCGTCTCGCTGGAACGAGTGTCAGAGCATCAGCTCTATCCTGGTTCTGCCCTACATGTCAGGCAGGAGTCACGGGGAGACGGTGAGGGGAGGAAAATCAACCTGAAGGGAGGAGAGGGGTACCAACATAATGACTTTCAATACAGCACAAATCAAAGTACACCAGTCTCTCCCATCCCTTTCCTTCCTTCCGTGGGGGGTGCAGAACCAGCAAAGAGCAGGCGAGGTGCTGTTAGAAGAGGAAAGTGAATGCATCGCAGTCGGTGCTGGCTGCTACACCCACACCCCATCCTCACCAGAGTTCACACAGATCAAACTCTCGCACACCTTCAAACCACAGCACCACACAGACCAACCGTCCCCAACATGGCCCTGCGCAGAGACGAATGTTGGCTGCACACAGCCTGATGCAGCCAGGAGCAGACTTCCAGGGGCAGGAGGAGAGGCTGGAAGGCAGCTAGAAACATAACCACCAGGAGAGAGGTGAAGGAAGTTCTCTCATTCTCCTGTTTGCTCCCTCTGTCTCTGTTTCAGCCTCATCTCCAAATATTCACCCCTTTGTCTCCGACTCCGCACCTCTAAATGGCAGAGTTGCTTTCCCAGTCATGCGCAGTCCAGCTGACCCTCTCACCCAGAGAGGTCATCCATTCTGTTCAACATTGTTTCACATTGCATGCTCTTTCCTCAGACTACTGCAGGATGAGAGCTTTTTTATTACTTTCCACAACCTCTTTACTTTGGGGAAGAAGTAAAGGGAAGGTTGTGCCTCAACCTCCTCCACATCACCAGCGCAAATCCATCAAATTGAAAAAACCCTCATGAAAGCCTCCACCAAGACCCAGCTAGGACATCCACCTCCCTTTTATACCCTCCCACGTCCCCACCCAACCAAAACCAGTGTCACATCCTGCATGGCATCAGTCCTGCCTCCACCAGGCCTCTATTGCCACCTCTCCCTGTAGCCAGCAGAGTTCCTACCCAAGCTGCTGTGAAAGAAGCCAGTAAGTACTCACTCAAGCAGCAAGAAAAAAATTAATAAAGAAAGGCAGCAAATTGCAGTAACCAGAAACACCCCAGGAAAAGGGAAGGAAGAATGGGGGCTGCACCTTGAATCCATTCTGGTAGGACAGACATGACGGGACTTCCCTGACTCGGGATAATGCATTAGGAATGACTGCCATGGCTGTGGGTCATGCAAGGTCCAGGTCTGGGGTATGAAGGAAGGACCGTCAGATTTGGGTTTCTGTGCCCACCTGGAATGGATTTAGAGTGTTGCCCCATGCACTACCATATGCCATTTCCAAAAACACCTTCGCAAAGTGAGTATCTCCAACCAAAGAAAAGGGCAAGGGCCAGTGGGGCAAGGAAATACCAACCAACCACCGAAAGAGAAAGGAGGAAAGGCTTGTCACTTACTTTTCTTGTTTGTTTTTGACATCTTTCTTTGGTCTGTGGGGGAAGAAAGAACAAAGGCCTCATTAGAAGAGAGCTTACCACATTTATCTCCAGTATTATCCCCAGTTCCCACCAAGTCCAGGGAAGGAGAAGTACAGCCAGTATTGCAGGATGCCCATGGCACAGGTTAAGTGGTCCGTCTCAAAGTGTTTGCTCTCCCGTTGCACCTCACTGGCAGCCAGTGCCAAAAGACTCCAGGCTACAGGCTAGCATTGTCCACCTGTGATAGCTAGAGATGGAGGAGACCTGCCAGCAAAAGCCTTCTTTTCCCATGCTTGGCCATCCCACTGCAAAACAACTGAGGAGACTGCAGAAGCCTCTGAACAACAGTCCCAACCCAGTGGCAGAAGAAAGGAAAAGCTCAGAATAAGTTTATTGCAAGAGGAACCAGTGCTGCTCCATTCTCACCTGCAGTCACATTTACTGTGCTGTAAGAAGCTCATGTGTGATATGTGCTGACTCTGATGGGGTTTAATTCTCATGATCTGGAATGAAAGAAACAGAGAGGGTCACTGCCCATTCACTCTTAATATTCATAACTCCAAATCAGCCTGCTGCACAGCAAAGCATTTGCACCCCAGGTGCTCCTGAGAAGAGCATGGCAGAGTTTGAGCCAGCTTTGAGGCCCCGTTCTCCCAGTCAGGGAAGTCCTTTGATCACAAGCAAGCAGCCACACCAGACTCGTGCCAAAGCTCTGTTTGCTCGTGTATGCTAGGTGCCAGCACTGGTGGACTGCCTTGGAGACAGGCATGAGAGAGGACATAACACCATAGCAAGGTTCTCATTGAGCCATCCCCGGTTGATGCCAGAGAGGTAGTAATGGAACTTCCAAACCTGCTCATGCAGAAGCAATGCTTCAGGCTAATGCAAAGGCCCAAAGCAAAAAAATCCATATCCAACTCCTCTTCTGTAGGCCATGCCTTCCCATCTTACATCTCACTTTCTCAGTGACTTGAAACACAAAATAAATCTGAAGATCTGTGCTTAAAAGAGCCCTGCAGAGACAGACATTACCCAGTCCCCAAATCCAGGTGCCTCCAGGAAAGTTATATTAGAGGATACGTAATATTGCCACAGTCTCTCAATCCAGAACATGTCTGGACCACTCTAGCGTTTTCACCAGAGATCAGCTTAAGTGTCTCTGACCCTTTAAAGGCATGCAGGCATACCAGCCAAGAACCATAATTCATCAAGGAATGGTAGGAAGAAAACCGTCCCTAGCTACATGATGCTAGTATGCTCCGGCCCAGGCTGGAGCCTGCAAGTGGAAAAGCAGTATGGGGAATCATGGAAGGGCACAGACAAGTTCTGTGACAGAGTTCAAAGGGAGCTCAAATAACAAGTAAAAAGAGCCTGCTGGTTAATCACTTAGCCCTGCATGTCTCTCACAGATATCAAAAAGTAATGGCAATATTTACAGTGGCTGTTCAAGAGACTAAGGGACAAAAGTAGATGAAGGAACTATTGGTTAAGGGTAATGGGCACTAGCACCATTTTGGACACAAGCTGGGATCCAGGCTGAGAGAAAAGGGTGGTAACAAGGCTCTCTAAAGCAGCTTGCATCTTCTCATGTGTCTAGCTTTTGCAATCATGGCCATCTCTGTCACTCAGAAGCCTCCAAACAAAGGAGGATGCCCAGAGGCAGAAAGGCTTTTCCACTTGACACTGAAGCAGTGTGTTTCTTAGAGCCCCTTTCACCCCTGCTGTGCCAGAGGAGCTAATGATCCAAATCCCCTGCACTCCTGGTACAGGCTGACCTCACATGCCCTCCAGGATAGAGTACTGACAGGTTCTCCCCTTTTGCACTACTCAGCTGCCTTCAGAACAACAGCTGTGTGTACCAAATGCAGAGTTAAAGTGGAGCAAGGGCACAAAGAATATCTTCTTTGGGAACTCAGGGATAACATCACTGGAAATGCTCCTTTGCATTCTCTAAACACAACGTGCTCCTTTGCAGACATTCTCCTTTGCATGCTCCTAGCTACTGTATTTGGGCAAGAGCCAAAACCAGATTCTCCTCTTAGCCTTAAACAGACACAGGCAACTCATTTTTTAACCCTGCATGGTGTGACACTGGGCACCAGGGTCCAGAGAGGTAGGGTTCCCTGGAGGAGGCTGCTCTTCCCCTGAATGAGCTGGGAGCAGGGACTTAGGGTGGCTGTGATGGCTGACTTGCTCCCTTCCAACCAAGCATGGCAGATTGCAAGCTGGGCCCTCACCTCCATCGTGACGTTGTACACATCCACAGGGACACATTCTAGGCCCTCATCGCCGCAGCAACCCGCACATCTCATCAGAGGCACACAGGATGGCTTGAATATGTACTCCACCTCATCAGGGTACTCCTGGAAAATGTCCACCAGGGTCTCAATTGTCCTGCAGAAGCTGCGCTCGTAGACTTCCAGGAATTTGATAACTAAAAGGAGGAATGGAGGGAATAAGTTAATGCAAACTTAGCCCCTTAATGCAAACTTTGCCCCTTAAAATGAGCCAGATAGTTGCAACACAAGTACCATGTGCTCTTCACTAACAGTCTTGCAGGCCTAAGACCTTTGTCTCTGCCCTACATACACACATCATGTGAGGAAGAGAAACAGACAATCTCTTCCTATGGCTGCTTCTGGGCAGAGGCAAGACAGACAAGAGACCCTCACTATTTGCCTCCCTGGTACCATGATGCATGCCACAGGTAACTCTTCCCCAATCTCCTTCTCTGCTATTCCTCATACCTCTGGAATGCTGTCACTATCAGCCAAAAAGCACCCGAAGCTGCCACAGGTGATCTGTGCTCTGGATTAAGGCCCTTCACCTGTTCTCCCTTTACCCCCTTACAAAACAGACAGTGGATACCCCAGTGGGTTTTAGAAGGCAAGGGAATAAGCCAGAAACATCCTTTGCACAGACCTCAGCACAGAGACACTTTCAAGAACAAGCAGAGGTTCTGAACCATGTAGCTTACATCTTCACTCTTCCTGTCAGCTACCTCTTTTGCCCATGCAGAACATCCACCTCAGCAGGCCACCTCCAAACCACAACAGCACCCACTACAAGTCACAGCCTCCATGTCTCCACACTGACCGCTTTCCCAGACCAAGGAATCAAGCCACTCACTGAAAGATTCAAAGCAAGCCCACAACACCCCCAGGATTAACTAGACTATATATTTGGCTACTGAACCACAATGAGACAGTGTGGGAGGGAGAACAGGGTGGATCTGCCATTATCCCGTGCCTTCCCTACGAATGGAGCAAACACTAACTGCTTGCGATCTGCACTGATTTCACAAGCATTTCTCAATGTTTCCCAGTCTCTTGCCAAAGCTTCGTTTTGCTGCTTGGTCAAGGGTTGGAGAGATTTAAAGAGATGAGAGATAGGATAGATAAGTACACACGCACAAAACTCAGGTGCTAATACAGTACTGCAAACAGTGAGTACTTGGAGCTCTCCAGGCCTTCTAGCTCTACCAGCATGCTGGCAATGGAGGATGTCTCAAATGGAGCAGAGGATAAGAGCACACACAAAGAGACAGTACCTGCCCCACGCTGTTATGCATTATAATGATCCACCTGTACAGTATGCAGAGTCCTACAGCACCAAGGTTGATAACTCAGAGTGATAAGAGCAAACTGCTTACATCATGGAAAATAATGGTCTCCAGTAAGCGTTTCTAAAGTGCCCTGAACTTGTGACAAACTGGCATAAAGGTTACTTTGCCACAAAAATGCAAAACCTTCAGGGCTTGGAGCTCACAGCCCGCAGTTAATTGTTGAAAGTTAATTCTAGGTCATGTAGGGCTGACAGTGCTACAGTGCTCAAGTGATGAGAGCGGGTACAAGAGGGGAGGAGCTTCCATCCAAGGAGTTTGAAGTGTCAGAGAGTGTGAGCAGCTATTAAAAGAGAAAGTGGCTTGTGAAAGGGAAATGTAGCCTGGCGGGCATGGATTGCTTGTTGGTATTCCTTGTCCAGAAGACAGCATGTTTCTGTTCCTTGTCTCTTCCCTTCCTCTTCCCTCCTCCTCTAACTGCAGTATGTCTCCTGTCTATTCTCCTATCTTGTCTGTGGCTATCTCCTTTTTCCTGTTCCCCTTCAGAGTGACCTTAGTTGCTGCCTATGTTCCAACAAGTTGAACAATTTAATATGTGGGAAATTCTGCAGGCACAATGACAGTTGCTGAACTGCACTGTTGTTTATTCATACTCATGCCAGCAGAAAAGATCTGGGAACTCTGGCAGTAAAGGCACAGTTCTGGATAAAAATGCTTACAAACCTACATCAAGGGAAGGGATGGGAGGTAAGAAGGAGGGAAAGCATCAAATCAAATGATGCTCACCACACCAGTCTGGGGCATAAAGAAGGCACAAACTGAAACAGAGTAGAAAAACAAAGTGAAACTGATTGATGTCTGCCACGCTTCTCTAAATGTTTGCACTACCCAAGCAGCTGGGTAGTGCACCAAAGAATTCGGACTACAGGTTGGCCACAGAACAGCACATCCAACTTCTTCTGCAGAGCCTTTACTTTCACCACCACACTCCAACAAGTGTATTTGAGATCTGGGAGATATGACAGGGCCAAATCCTTCCTATAAAGATTCTGAGAGTTTTTATCTTTAACACATGATGATTTTCCAAAGCTTCAATCAGCCTCTGAAAAGGAAACAGGGAATCTTTCCCTAGCTGCCATTCAGAAAATCCTGCCACAAAGGGTGCGTTGCCTTGATCTAGGTGGACACAAGAGCATTCACATGGAGACTGCGCAACACTCCATCATTCATTTGCACGGTTAGCACCCACACCAAACTGGAGCACATGACTGAGGTAGAGCCATCCTCACAGCAAAGCCCTGCCCCTGCAACCATACCTACACTTACACTCCTATGTACTGGGAGTCATATTCCACACTTTGCCAGGCTGATTCAGTCTGTGCTTCCTTTTCCATTGTTTGTGTCAGGAACGGAAGAAAGTCTGTCTTTCACAGGGAAGCATAGGAAGGTCACCAAAGGACTAACACCACTTGGCCTGCTCCTTTCCTGCAATTTGGGCTTCAGCCCACATTAGAAGTTTAATCCCACAATTAACCCACACTCCTACCCTGCAAAACACCTTCAAGTTTGAGTCAGAGGTTCTTCTTTGTGAATGAAGTGGGAAGTAAAGTTAGAACCCAATCAGGGCCCACATTAACTCTTCAAGGCAGACACAGACACAGCAGGCAGGATTAAGTCCAAATTTGGAGCAGTCAAGTGGGAACATGCTGGACTAGAAAAGGAGAAAGTCTATGATCATTTTGCCTCACTCCCCATCAATGGCTTATGAGCAATACAGACACACTGTTCTTTTAAAAATAAAAGTGCAGCCACAAGTGCTGGTGGTTTCCTTTATTTATACAAGAAAATCTTTTCTCGTGGAACATAGAGTGTTTGTCTGACTCCTCTACAACCTCCTGTTCCACAAAACATGTGGAAGGCTCTCTTGAGCACAAAAGGGTAGGGGCTGAAGTTAAAGTTACAGTCTCCAACCATAGCAAGTCCATCCCAAATAAAGACCTGTCATTGCTTGAAATCAGGGCAAGCACAAAATGGCCAAAGACAGAAAACCACCTTTCACAGCAACACCAAAGCCCCCAAGAGCTTCCATGGAAGGAGCTACAGGACTGTCCTTGTGTAACAGAGGCCAAACATTGTCTCCTCTTCACAAAAGAGAAAATGAAGTATAGAAGAGGACCTCTAAGGTCAAACAGCAGGACAGAAGCAGAGCCAGGAAGCTGATGCCAGGAGTCCTGAATTCTAGCTCACAGCTCTATCTACATCACAGAACCTGAAATAGCACCAAGACAATAGCACCTAAGTCTCACCACTTATCTTGCCAGACCAACTTCTCCTGCAATCCTGTCAGCCTTCTTGTGACAGAAGTCAATTCTGCTCGATTCTTCCCCTCTCCAGCAGGGATTTGTTGGACATAACAAATGGCACAGAAGAGGACACTAGCTCTTTTTTACCAACAGCAGAGGACTGGTTACCAAAATAAGCCTCACAGCAGGTTCCATTTTGATCCCTCTGGAGGCACTGAACCTTCTTCTGTTGACTTCAGCAGGAGCAAGGATCAAGCGCGACAGGCAGCAGCATGCCAGCAAATAAGAAATTTTGCCCCTGCAAAATGGACACCTATCCCAAACCTCTGGCAACACACGTGCAGTCTGTCACACCAATAAAGTTACAGAAATTGAAACTGACTGCTAACCAAAAAAAAAACAAAAAGAAAAGTCAGGGCCCACACTGCTGGAGCCCTCTGCTGACCTCCGGCTGGAATAACGCTGAGGGTCACAGCCTGTGGAGACCCTGCAAGACCTTCGCCAGACCCTGCCATGCAACAAGTGATCTGCTCTGCCACGAAGGTTAGGGGAAAGCACCGTCAGGATGGTCTTAAAGCAGCTGATGATCACCTCAGCCTGAAGACTCCAAAGTCCACAGCCCTTTTACCCCATTGCTGAACTGAGGACTGTGGACAGAAAGCCAACCTCCTGATACGCACAGGGCTCCACTAGACAAGCTGCTTGCTGGAGTTCTCTGACTAACCTGGGGTAGGACTGCCCTTCTGATCTACATTTACTTTCACAAACCAACGAAGCAGAGGACACTGCCCCAGCCTGCCCTCTGGGAAAAGCTGAAGAGACACAAAATCACGACCTCTGGAGAGGCACCACCTCACTTCCTCACCAGGCAATGGTCCCACCTGTACTGGACCACCAGGAATGAATTAAGCAGAACCCATCAGATGACACTGCTGTCCCCTGCCTCTGCAAAGCCTGCTGGCTCAAACCGCAGCAAAACGGTGCATTTTTCGAGCCTGTCTCCGTACAGCAGCCAGCAATATCCTGCCTGGGATGTACCTGGGACTGTCAGGAAGCATGAGACCAGAAAATCATCCTGGACTGCCCTTTCCTCCTTGTGTCCCCCCGGGGAGCTGCTGCCTGGGGGCCACCGGGGCACTGCTCGGGCCTTTGTTGGGGGATGAGCCCTGTCCAGCGAGCCGGGCACCGCCAGCGCCGCCGGCAGAGAGGCGGGCAGCGAGAGATGACAAATCCCTTCCTGCAGCACTGTGCCGAATCCCCAGCAAACTGCTCGCCGCCGCTCCGCTCTTTGTGTGCGCCGGTGTGTGTGCGTGTCTCTGTGTGTGTGTCTGTGTGTGTGTGTGTGTGTGTGTGTATATATATATATAAATGAGTGTGTGTATGTGCACCAGCGCACGCACGCAGTTTCCCTGTGCGCTGCGGTGAGCCAGCGGCGGGCTGGCCCAGCCCTGCTGCCCGCCCCGGCCCCACGGCCCTGCCCCACGGCCCGGCCCTGCCCCACGGCCTGCCCCACGGCCCTGCCCCACGGCCCGCCCCGGCCCCACGGCCCTGCTGCTCGCCCCGGTCCCACGGCCTGCCCCACGGCCCGGGGCGCTGCAGCCCCGCGGAGGGGCCCACGGCGGCTCCTCCCGCTGCCCGCTGCCCGTGCGGGGGCGGTGTCGGCCTTGGCGGGCCGGGGGCTCCTTCCCCCCCGCGCCCCCGCCCGGCGCTTACCTTCGTTGGGTTTCCGCTCCCCGTCGCCCAGGGCAGGCGCAGCCTTCGACAACTGCAAAGACAACAGAGGATCGGTCACAACACGGAGCCGCGCGGCGGTCCCGGGGCGCGGGGCGGGCGGGGGTCCCGGTGCCGCCGGCGGGCGGCGGGAGGGTGCGCCCCCGAGGCGGAGCCACCCCCGGCGGGCACAGAGGCACCTTTTGTTCCCCCCGTGCCCCGGGGGGCCGAGACGGGCACGGGGCTGGCAGGGCGGTGCGGCGGGCCCGGGAGGGGCCCCGAAGGGAGAAAGGCGACCCCGGTGAGCCGCTGTCGGGGCTGCGGGAGCACGGCTAAGCCCGGGGGAGAAAAGCACCGGGGGTGACCTGCTGCCGCCGACAGGGGCGGCGGGCCTGGCACCACTGCCCCCCGCAAAAGTGGGTCCGGTCCGCCAGGGCAGAGCGGGGAGAAGGGCAGCCAGGCATGAAAGGGCATCGCTCCCCTCTCAGTGTCACAGATGTCTGTCGCCCAGCAGTGGTGGCCACCGAGGTGTCGGCATCTGGCCGGGTGTCAGGGCGATTAACTGTGACAGCACCACTTTGCCGACAGACACAGCCAACCCGCCCAGGTTTCCTTCCTCCCCGCTGGAAGGGAGGGCGACGCCAGCCCTCGCCTAGCGGTGCCGGCCACCAGCCCCTGCCTGGATCCCATTCCTGCTCTCCCGGCCACCAGCCCCTGCCTGGATCCCATTCCTGCTCTCCCGGCCACCAGCCCCTGCCTGGATCCCATTCCTGCTCTCCCGGCCACCAGCCCCTGCCTGGATCCCATTCCTGCTCT
>JAWWTY010000106.1:38417758-38681707 GCA_035222235.1 Margarornis squamiger | reverse complement strand
CGCCGCCGCCGCCGCCCCGCCGCGCTCTCGCCCGCACCTCCTCCGTGCCCGCCGCCGCCGCCTCCGGGGGTGCCGCCGGCCGGGCGCTGGGAAAGGTTCCGGGGGAAGGGGGGCTCGTCTTCGGGGTCTCCGGTTTCACCCCTCCATAAGCCCGGCTCTCCGCCGGCCCCCGCTGCTGCTTTCCGTGGGCGCTCCGCCGGGCCGAGCGCAGGCTCCGCGGCCGCCCCGCCGACGCCCGGCCCCCGCCGCCGGGCAGTCCGAGCTCCACAGCGGCGCCCGTCCGCGGCCGCGCTCCCCGCGTCGGGGCAGGCAGGCACCCGCGCCGCGCTCGCTCGCTTTCGGGCACTCACGCCAAAGTTTGCACGGAAACTTTCAATGCATCTCTTTTCCTGCGCCCCCTCTTCGCGGCGGCTGTCTCCGGTGGCTCCCCGAGCCGGGGTCGCCTCCCCGGGGGAAAGGGGCTGATCCCACCGCCGCTCGGCCCGACCCCTCTCCGCAAGTCGGGGTGGTGGTGGCGGAGGGGACGAACAGAGCGCTCTCCTCCTGTCCTCTCTGTTTCTGTCTCTCTCTCTCCCCCTCTCTCTGTCCACCGCTTAAAATAAAATAAAAAAAAAAATCAGAATAGTAATATATGGGGGGAAAAAAATAAAAAAAAAAATAAAAAAAAAAAAAAAAAAAAAAAAAGAAGAAAAAATCCAAACTGGCTAGAGAGGGAGGGAACTGGGGCGTGGGGAGGCTCTGTAGGAAAAGGGAGGGAAAAAAAATAAATCCCAGCGGATCAAAGTATAAGTGGGGGAAAAAAAAAATAAATTAAACGAGAGGATAAAGCAAGGCGGCAAGCCAACAGCAGGTCCCGGTGCCCGGGGAGGGCAGCTCCCGCGGCGCGCTGTCCCCCGTGCGCTCCTGGCCCCGGCGCGGCGGCGGCGGCAGCCTGGCTCGCTCCGCGCTCTCCCGCGGCCGCTCCGCGCAGCGCCCGCTCCCCGCGCAGCGCCCGCGCCACCGCCCGATCGCCGGCGCTCTGCAACTGCTCGGCGCGGCCGCGGGGAGAGACGCTCCGGCGAAGTCCCACCCTCCCTGCCGATTCCCCTCCCTTCTCCCCTCCCATCTCTTTCTGCGCTGGGCGAAAAGGCCACGGAGGTAAAGGGGTGCGTGCACCCTCCGCGGCCCTCCGCGGTCGCCCCACGCGGGACCGCAGCACCCGCGGCTCGGGCATTTCGCCCCCGGCCTCCCTGCCCTGCCTTCCCACCGCGGCTGCCCCACGGGCCCTGCTTCCGCCACTCTTTCTGCTGTGCCGATGGATGCATGTTCGGGTCAAAATTCACCTTGCCCGTGGGAATTGCTCCAAAGTCCAGCAGAGCCATTTGGGGAGAGGGGGCAGCGGGGGACAAATTGTAATCACAGCCATCATCTGACACCCCCAAGGCTTGGCTTTTCGGATACTGTGATTTCTTAGCACCTATGTGTTAAAGGGCTGAAGGAGGGGTTATCCTCATTTGGGTTTTATTTCTCTTAACCCAGTGCCGTTCCCCTTGGTTCAGAGGCCTGCCTGTGCTGGCTGTGTGGTGCCGTGATGTGCAGAAGGGTGTCGTACTGAAGGGGTGAAGGTTTTGCCAGACAAACCCCACCCTGCTTTCTGGGAAGATATTTAAAGGGCAGAGGCAGCTTTGTCTCGCTGGGTTTAGCTCAGGTATTCCCCAACTGAGCTCCTTTGCTCCTGTAACTCGCAAAATTTCCTTATTCAGCATACATAGTAACAATATGTATGTGCCAACATACATAAATCTTTTTCCTGCTACCATCCTCCAAGTACCTGAGGTGGCAGATGGAGTGGAAGTCAAGACTGGCAGATCCTGGAGTTCACTATGGGCCGGAGGAAGGGGAAGGGGAAAAAGACAGGGAAGAAAGAAAAGGCCATATTATCATTCAAAAGCAGGTATTCCAGTGCTGTGCCACAGACTCCTCCTGACACAGGCAAAGCATTGGCTCTATAGAGGCACCTGCTGGCTGAGAGAAACACATGAAACAAAACCCCCCGAAATAAAAATCTCTGCTTTCAGTAGATCTTAAACCTGTTCCTCCCTTTGTCTAATTTTTAAAGATTTTGTCTCACCCCTTGGTGCAGTATGTGGGGATGTCCCCCTGGGTCACAGTAATTCTGAGGAAGGCTGGGAGATGAGTGACAGGTCTTGCCTGAGCAATGAGCAGCTCCCATCTGACCCCTCCACCGCCCCAGATGTGGAGTCACACTCCACACCCCTTGTGACCACAGCCTTCCGTCTGGGCAAGGGGCGAAATCCAGCCCAGTCAAAAGCCTGGAGGAGGATATAATCCTTTTCCCCTCGGGGATTATGTTTCTACAGAGGAGTGGTGGGTGTTGTTCAAACATTGCAAAATAATCCCTTCTCCTTTGCTTTCTCTATAGTTTTTTAATAAATCGTTGCAGAGGGTTTCTGAAGAAACAAATACTCATCCAAAATAACTGGAGTTTCCCATATTCAGAATGCAATTGCCAAAAATGTCTTCCAAGAGACTTCAACCTCCCACAGGAAAAAGAGGGGATATTTCATTAACTGAAGGTAAAGCCAAATTAAAGCTCCCAGAGGCAAGAACTGCTTCCGACTCTGTCCCAGTTCCCTGTGAACAGCTCCCTCTTTATGCCAGGCCTCTGCACTTCAGACCGGAAGCAAGCAGACACTCATTTGGTACTTTTTATTTGGTGGAAGGTCCTAGGTGCCTTTTCCCCTCCTGCCAGGTGAGTGTTTTATGAATAAAGGTAGCTCTATTGCAAATAGCTTGCAATTCTAACACTCCTCTGGATGGACAAAGTCCCTCCAACTGCTGCACTGCTGAAAGTCCCCCACAGAAGCCTCACAGAAAAGATTTAATCCATGAGTGGCAAGGGGCAGCCTTATCCCCTTAAAGCTACAATGCACTGTAAATAATGTACAGAACCCAGCTTCTAAAATTACCACTACAGGATTGCTCATCTTGTCTTAGGTTTCATCTGGATCCTGTGATCTTCCCACCTGCCAACATCCTGTTACCAGGAGAGCGGTGTATGTGAAGTTTGTGCAAATGGTCATGCACTTGCTGAATTCTGGCACCAGCAAGGACATTCATGTGCCTTCCATGTTAATGTTACACTGTAATAAATACTGACATCGCTATAGAATTTGCAGTGCTCGTGCTAAGTGCTGCTCACCCAGAAAGCAAATCAATCTCTGTCCCAGCTACACTTCTTTATTAGTCTTGTTGTCTTTCCCATGTCCATGGCCCCTAAGACAGAAAGAAAGACAGCATCAACAGGCAGGATCTTAAATATGGAATACCTAAAAGCACGAGCTCCATGTTTAGACACTTGAGGGAGGACGCATGATTTGCAAAGAGGCTGGGTGATGACTTATTTGGAGCTGTGGGACGCTGAGAACTTTTAAGAACCTGACCATAATTTAGGACTTCATCTTGTAGATTGAATTCAGTGGAAGCGTTGGCATTGACTTCAAAGGGCATAAGATCAAGCCCTTATTTAGGGGCTCAAAATACAAAATTAGAAGTCTAAATTTAGGCATCCATTTTATAATACCTTGACCCATGTTAGTAATACCCTTTGTCTAATCCTTCTATTTGTCCTGAAAAGAGAAAAATACCAGTAACTTTTTACCGACTAGTCTAAGAGAACCTGTGTCAAGAAACACATTACCCGCACTTC
Source organism: Margarornis squamiger (assembly GCA_035222235.1). Lineage (NCBI taxonomy): Eukaryota > Metazoa > Chordata > Aves > Passeriformes > Furnariidae > Margarornis > Margarornis squamiger. Next base: position 38,677,998 of record JAWWTY010000106.1, on the reverse strand, counting down.
ATTTATATTTAATCCCCTCTCTCAGATCCCCAAAATAACAGCCAGAGCAATGCTAGTGGAGGAGATCAGACCCACTTTGAAACTGGAACAAGAAATGTGAGAAATGTGGACGTCAAAAAAACCAGCTGAAACAAAACAGTATTTCCTTAGTATTCCATCTTGTGGGCAAATCTGGGGGGAATCTAGATTTGGATAATGCAAATTAGGAGAGAAGTTCAAGAAACAAAGAGTAATTTTAAACATTTTAGTGCCAGAGCTATTTCTTAACACACAGCTCACTCACTGATTTCAAATATAGTCCCTCAGTGCTGAGCATGGAGGACAGCACGAGAAAAATCAACACCTTGATACAGCTTTCTAGCAGACATGGAAAAAAGGACGGAATGAAGTGAGCTGTTGAGAGAAACAGGTGAGCAGAACCTAAACGTCCTGAGGTATTTCAGGTGTTTCTTTCCCTGCAGGAAAGCACAGGGACACAAGATGCAGTAACCAAACTGTGGCTGAATTGGCTGCAGTGGTCACAAGATGGTGAATCAATTAACTGCATGATACTTATTATTGTGATTATTTTTGTGCCAGTTGCACTGACAGGGGAGGGAGCAGCTGTAGGTATAACAAAAGGTTGCTCCTCTGAGATACTTTGCCAACGCTCCCTCTGCTGTGGTATAAATAGAATACAGGCGATGGGCAAGGGCAGTGCTCTGCTCAGATTTGCGAGCATTAGAGATGCCCATGCACCACCCACTGGCAGTTTAACTTACCTCTGTCACTCAGGAGTTTCCCAAAGATCTTCAGCTTCTCAAAGGGAGAAAAATATTCACAAATACACAGCACCATCCTTCTGGATTGATTTTTTACCCCAGGTGCTTCTCCCCTAGTCAATAATCACAGCAGGTTATGAGGAGTTGCTTCCCTTTCCTTACTCTCTGTCTCTATTTTCCTGTCTCTCACCAAACCTCTGTATCATCCTTTTGCAGCAAGCAGCAGAGGCAGTGGCAGGTAACAGGACAGGTCCTCAACCATCAGCAGGATTGCTTTAACATCAGAGATCAAGGGCCTCGAAACAGCTCTTCCTGCCAAAATTATATGTAATGTCAGCATAAAGGTACAGTCATTTTGACCCTGACTTATATTTCCCCAGCTAATAGAGCTGGTAGGAATACACACACACACAGTTATTGTGATAGTACTTCACCTTACACTTACATCACATTCCCCAGAGAAACATCTGATGGGGCAGCCCCACCTATTAAATCATTTCCTGGAGGGGAGAATTCATTTGGGCTCATTTATTATCATTTGTCCTGGAGCTCATACTTTACATTCTGAGCATAGGGAATGGATGTTATTCATGGCTATGGGTCTAAGAACCAAAGGCTAATTTCAGGAAAACTGTTCTATTGTTTGAGGTTGATCACTTGATGTTTGTCCCAGGTGCTGGACACATGTTGCTTGTTTAAGGAGGTATGGCTTGATCTCAGATTTCGACATTTTGGTAACAAAAATAAAACTAAACTCAAGTATGCCTATCCCTCCCCTGAAAATCAAGTGGTGTTTAGCAATATTGACTAGAACAATAAATAAAGCTATGCAACAATCAAGTCAGAATCACATTAACAGAGGGACACAGAAGTGGGGCAGTCAGCACGTACGGTCCTCTGCAAAGACAAGCAAATGCGACTTCAGTCCAGAGGAACCAACAAAGCATCTATTTGGTGTGCCATGGGCGACAAGGTCCCTCCCAGCACCTCTCACCACATTTCAGAGATGTAGCAAAGGCCTAACACCACAAGCATAATGCACCACAGAAAGAGAAGAGAGCAAGGCTTTCTCTCGAGTCCCAGCAGTGGCAAGCTGTGGTTTGCACCATGCCCCACACAACTATCAAAAGTTGTCAGCACCAAAGGGGAAGGTAGCAACTGGTGGTATCTATCCGATCGAGGAAAAACTCCCTCCTGCCCACAAACTTGGCAGTCAGATTAAATGCTGGGGATGTGGGGACAAGATCATGGACACACCTTGTCACAAATCATCTTTTCTCTGGGCACTCACTCACCAGTGCCCCCCTAGAAGGAAGAAGCTGCAGCAGAAACCCAGAAACCTCCTTCTCCTTCAAAGGCAGGAACAACCCCTCCTGCCTCCCTTCGAGAAGTGCGGGATTATTGCTTGCCACGCAGGCATGGTTCCAACAAGTGCTGACCCAACCTCCTCTCAGATCTGCTTGGTGAGACTCAGAAACCCCTCTGCAATGAAAAGGGTGGAATTGGGAGTTATAACTTCCCTAGAGTGAAAAGCCAAGGAGCAGCTACTGTCCACTCATTTGTGGTTCCCCATCCCAGGGTGCCAGAGGGACATGAAATGTACATGCACCAAAGCAATACCTGTCCCTCTTCCCCTGTAACAATTGTCTGAGGTAGGGAACCTCCCCATCCCCAAACGCCACTTCCCCACAGGTCACTCTAGACTTCCTGGGACCATTTTCTCCTCCCACCCCTTTTCCCACAAGTAACTCACGATCATCCCATTCTCACCTCCATGAATGACCTGGGACATGATCTCTTCAAGAAATTCTCCCTACTTAATTGTGCGGGCTGTAAACCCAAAACAAAAGATGCTCCAGTCAAATCTGCAACTGTATGCCAGTTAAGTATTTTCATACTTATACTCAATTATTATCCAACGTATAAACCACAAACCATACATACATTTGTAAGGCTTCCATCTCAGAGGTATATTAATGTCTGGCTCTACACGCCAAAAATACGCAATTTTTTAAAAAAATGACAGATTTTACAAATTGTTTTGTATAAATGGAAATTTTATAATTCTTTTCAACCACAGTTTACACAAGATTGTATTTCAGTTTTGCCAGGACCTTATGTAGAGCATATTGAATACAGTTCAGTGAGCAGTTTCATGAAAGCACAATAGGTTTCACAAAGCAGGGGAATTTTCTTAAATTCCTTCACTCTTTAGACTCTACAGATGCCCATACTCTTGGTAGATGTCTGCCCAGAGTCACACCTTCACACTGCAAAAAAAGCTGTGCAATATTTCAGCTAGTTAAAGATCAAAATAAGGGCAAATAGGCTGTTAGAAGGGTCCTAAATTCTCCAGCTCTCAGGCTTCTGGAAGAGCACTTCTGAGCTCTGGAACTGAAATGCAGCCCGTCCAGCATTTCTCGAGAACAGAATTTGAGAGAGCCTTCTTCATCCTTGGCCAAGCTCATCAGCCTCCTCCTTACTAATTATAATTTCCCAAATTCCTTTTTCCTCTTAGCATTTCGAAATTGAGTTCCGAGGCCAAATCTTGGAGGAAGGAACTTTGGTCCAAAACAGCTTCAACTTGAGACAACACTTCACTAGTGTCAGTTCTGGGAAAACTTCACTTACACCAACAGGACAAAATGTAGCCAAGGCTTAAAATGCCTGAGATGTCAGAAAGGCCCCCTTTCTTACTAATATGATATTCATAAATAAAATTACTTTTGAAGAAGATTGACAAAATCTGAATTGGGTAATAGGTTTTCTGATGTCACTAATTCATAGAAAGGTCAATATTAAAAGCCCAGATGATTTAAAACAAAAAACATAGGGGCAGCTACTTGTACAAATGCCGTCCATCAACAAAATTAAAGTTTAAACATATGATCAGTTTCATCATTTCCAACTTGTTTTCTGCTCATCTGAAAAGAAACGGTTCTTCTGGAACTAAATTATAGGGCAAAGAGCTTAGCTTCTGACATCTATAGTTGGATAGAGAAGTTGCTTTTCAGTATTGTCTGTATTCCCAAATTTACTATCTGTATTCCCACATATAAAATATTAACTCTTTCAAAGGCCAGCAGACAGAGAAAGGGATGTGAGTTTGTAAGTAATGAGTGAAACTAACATACTGGTATCAAAAAACACAGTGCAGGTTTTACCCCATCCCCTTCTGGATGTTTCACAAGAGCTACATTGTGGGTGGACAGGCATCCATCTGTACTATGTGCAGGACAGCACAGGACCATCAGGACAGCACTCCGAACCTGCACAGGGCAGCGGTCTTTTGTCATGACAATATAAAACAGCAGCACTCAGAATAAGATCAAGCTACTTTCCTAGCAAAGGAAAATACAAAGCCCTTTCTCCAAAAACACTTGCTATGAAGTACCTAACAGTTTGTCTTCCCTGAAAGTTACTCATAAAACATTTCTTACAGAAGTGCATTTATATGTGGATAGCCCATGTCCAGACCCAAACAATTTGCAAATACAAGAGAAGCAGGCCAGTTGGAATAAAGCTTCCCTCACCCTTTAGAAACAACACCATGCCATTTCTTTCTATCTTCCTTTCTCATTTGCACCGTCAAAAGATTCAGAAGCCCAAAATACCCTCTCTATCTGGAACTACAGAAATGCATACGTCACTTTACCTTTTAACGCTCATGACCCTGAAGCTTGGATGGTGATAAAACCCTCTTGCCCATTCAAAATATCTTTATGCCACAGCTGAAGTTGTGTGCCATTAGTTTTAGAGGGGGTGATTTTTATGTCTCACAGCTGCCATGTGCAGTGCTGTGCTCTTCTGGGCCCCAGGACACACCTGACATTGGGACAAGACAACTGCTCTCTGAGGCAACATCCCAGGTACATGTCACTGGCTGGGGACCAGGGTTGTCAGCAAAACAACTTTTGCTTCACTCAACATCAGCCCAGTTAGGTGAAATAACATGAGGTGAATTACATTTTCAAAGAAAATGATTGCACAACCCAGTGCTATCTGTGAACACAAACAATTAAGCAAACGAAGCCAGGCAGCAAACTCAGTGCAAGAGTAAGTGTATTTCATGAAGTGAAAATGAAGCTAGCCCTGCTCTGGAGACCAGCAGCCCCGTCTCTGACACGTCTGCTTGCTCTCCTCTTTGCACACTGACACATTTCACTGTATTTCACCTGGGTAGTTTGCTTTGATCCTTTGTGGCACTCAGCAGAGGGACCCTGCAATGGTGAATGGTTCCAGATGCAAAGCTCTGCAGAAGCACCATTTGTGCCTGTGATTTAGCTGGCCTTTTCTGTTTGAAAGGAAGGTGGCTTCACATTCTCTGAAGGGAGAGGTTACTTTCATGACAGAAATAACTTATTCATTCTGTGCTTCAGTTCTTTCACTGTTGAACACATCTGCTGTATGTGTACCCTCGTTCCTGCCATTTCCAGGACTGAGGAGAGGTATGAGCACACAAGACTGGGCTGGGCAGAGAGTGTATGATGAGAAGATGATGCAGAACTTGTTCGAGGAAGTGCTGATGGAAGGTCTGCAGCTCTTCACTGAAGGGATTGTGCCTGAAGGACTCCATGGGAAGGGGACAACCTGTCAGTTCACTATGGAACAGCACCTTTGACACACTAAGAGACATTGAGAAGCCCAAGGACTATCACCTCGAAGAATGAAGTGGTTGCCAAGGGAGTTATCTTCTTTAATAACATGCATTCTTGACCCAGGTGCAGACAATGTGCAGACTGGCTTTGCAGCTGGACAGCATCCTATGGGACAGAGAGCTGAGGCTAGGGGCTTGGGGGGGTCATGACAGGTTTTGGTCAAAAGCACTTGCCTTTCATTTTGCTCTGGACTGAGCAGTGGAAATGAAGGAACAGCACCAATTTAATCTGGTTCGTGGTTTGGCATACTAAGAGGAGTCAAGATTCATTAACCAGCTGCTGAGGTTGCCTGAGCTGGCTGTGTTTTTCTCCAACAACATGCATGTGCACTTCAGAGAGCAGCTATTAGGTCAGCTACCTGGTCTCCCAGGTCTGGGGCTCATCCTGGCAAGGGGAGGACTGAGAGGATCATGCTGGCACTTCTCTCCTGGCATCCCACCTGTATGTATCTGGACACATAGCAGAACAAAGGTCTCTGATGCGATCATCACTAAGACAGACCCCCAATGCAGGAGCAAGCTCCTCACCAGACAGCGCCAGGTAGCAGAAACCAGACAAGAATCAAGATGCCAGCAACGTGGATATCTCCTGCACACTGATGGACATCAGGCAGCTGGAAGCACCCAAGTACACAATGGGAGCCAGCCAGCACAGCATCTCTGTGCCTTCTTTCAGAAGATGGGTTGTGCTCTGTCATTGCAGACCCTTTGGGGACAGTGACCTTCAGACACCCAGGAAAAAACTATCTAGGGTGGTTTATTGCTGGCTGCTCCTGTCCTGAAAGCACCAAAGCATGTCCAACTCCCAAGCACTGTAGGATTAAGACCAAAACAGTCAGTTGCATCCCAGAAGACTTGTGACTGGTGTATATTTTACTCTGACCGGCACTAGTCACATGCCTAGGCTAACATGGAAGGTGATCCCACAAAAGCTAGTATACACATCTGCAGACAGAATGGAGGCAGAGTGAGGTATAAAGGGTCAGGGTGGACCTTCCAAAACACTTTCCTTAGGTGAAAACTCATTCCCTATTGGTATTCTGTACTAGAGCAAGACTACTCGCTACAGAACTAAAAATGAATTATTGATTAGTTAAGAGTCAAATGAGCGTGACTCAATATGATTTGTTACAGGCAAACAGAATAAAGTCCAAACTGCTAATGTATAAACCTGGAGTGTTAAAAAGGCTGGTTTCCAAAGCAGAAAACAGTTCAGCTTTGAGCTAAATGAGATGGGGGAGAAACACAAACAGAAAAAATGGAATAGTTAGGAAATTGAATATTTTTATCTATGTTGAAAGATCAGAATTAAGAAAGAAGGCTGGTTTGGAGGGGAAATGAAACAATAATTAAATATGTAGATGTCAGTCTCTGTATGGATTTGTGTGTATGTAGCTGTGGGGGAAAAGAGAGAAATTAGTAACAATAATATAATTTAATTGATTGCAATAAAAGTAATGGGGGGGGCAAAAGCACAAGAAGATGTTTGTGGACAGGAGATTTAAAGGCAGTAAGCAGAGTAAAACCAAAGGATATCATAAAACAATTGTAGACAATTACTTTGTGGAAATACTGATGAAATAATTATCCAATAACAATATAGGGAACAGTTGTAGCCAACAAATATGGCTGTTGCAGATTTTGGACAGTGACAACATATATTTTCTTCCCAATGGGGACAATGGGGTTTTTTACAATTGTAAACAAAAGTGTAAGAAACATGAAGGGAGTGATTTAGACTGATCACACATCAGAAAAAACAAACCAACCAACCAACCAAACAAAACCAACCCTGAAAAACAGTTGTCAGAAAAAGATTCTGAGGGCTTCAATAAGTTTGGGAAAACAGGTTCCATACGCCTAGAAACAAGGTGGCACTGTATCAGTATTACAATGAGTAAATAAGGAATGTTGTGTGGCACTGCAGCAAGATACCCAGAGGGCTGGTGAAGCCTCCATTCCCAAGCTTTTAAATTACAAAGAATGAATTAAAGGGGATAGCATAATTTGTGTGAGTCTAGATACACAGAAAATGGATCAAATTAGAATAATGACAGCTTTTATCAGTGAGATTATGCATTTGCTTGACAGAGGTAAAAGGATTGATGTCGTTTATTTGAGTTCTTCAGGCCCTTTTAGTTCATGTCACAGAATGATAGAAAATATGTATGGATATTATTAAAAGGATTAAAAACTGGATAACTAGTGGGTCATGGAAAGTGATACTGTAAGTGAAGAGTCACTGGTAGGTGGTGGTTTTGGCCCGGCTCATTCAAATCCAGCTCAGAAAGGTGTACAGAATGATTCCTATTGAAGCCTGAAGAAGGTGTAAAGACGGAGCTATTAATGAAGAGGGTGTCTTTGGTGCAGAACAATACTGATTGCTTGGGCTCATGCAAACATTTTGCATTTTAATGCAGAAATGTATGACTCACAGCTGTAGCAGAAAGCAGAAGACCTCGACCAGAAAGGGTTTTCTACCCAAGCAGGCCAGAAATCTGGAGAGGACTTGGAGGTCATGGAAGTATCTGCCAGGGTGAAATACAGTGTCAAGGGTAACAAGATCCTGGGCTGCAAAACAGGAAATATTAAACAGGAAAAGGGAGGTTGCATTATCCCAGCCTTTAGCACCAAGAAAACTGCTACTGGGATCACTGCATGGGCAGGGAGGAGTCAGCAGGGTGTTGAGAAGAGCCAGAGGATGACTGCAGCACTGGAAAAGATGCCATGGAGTAGAGATGCCAGGGTGCAGCCTATTCATTGGATCATAGAGAAGGTCATGGGTGATTTGGTAATGGCGTATAAGAGTCTTACACTGGAGACAGCAGTGCAATAACAAGGTTCTTTTTTGTTTAGCAGTTATAAATTTTAAAAGAGCCAATGGGGGGAAATGATGCAAGGCAATCTTGGAGATTAGAAATGAAGCAAGAATACAACTGAGGGAAATTACAAGAGGCTCTGGTGGATTTTTTGAAAACTGAAAATCTTTCTGTGATTTATTTTCTAGAAAAGTTTTAATGTTTCTCGTTAATTGAAATAGGGACAAATTCAGGAAGATTCTTTGACAGGTGTTCTACAAATCAGATGAGATGGTCACCACAGTCCCTTCTGACCTATGTTTCTGAATCTGTTATAAAAGTCAGACTTTGTGGGTGTATTTGTTTTTTGCTCTGATTGCAATAGAGATTCATGTCTTCCTGCTGGTCAGTGCTGTTTCTCCACATCCAGTAGCAATTCCCTTCCTGACAGCCTCTTTTCCTTCTTCATTGCTGTCACCAGAAGCAGCAGTCTGCTTCATCGTCTTCCCTCTTGCTTTCCACAAGGTTCAAACTCTCATAGCTCAGCCTGGCTCCCCACAGCTCCATTCCTGTCCTGTTGTGCCCAAGTCTCCACATTCCTTCTACCCTACTCCTACTGTTCAATCCCAAGAGATTTCTCTCTGGAGAAAGACCCTACAGATGCCTGGAAAGATGCCCATGTCTCTCTCTTCAGCTACAGCTATGCAACTGCCTCAGACTTGAGTCAGGGACAATTTCGGGGCAGCTAAAGGCAACTTTTGAGCAAGGAAGGCAACTCCTATGGTGATCAACTAGCCCATGTCATAATCGAGGTTTATGGCAGAGTGGAGAGGGGACTCAGCACAGACTCCAGTCTCCTGTACCCGCATTCAAACCTTGTACCATGTTTGGTGGGTTGCTCTTTTTTCCCCGAAGAGGGAAGTGACTGGATTTTCGTGCTGCCCACACTCCCCCCTACTGGTCACAGCGGGCTGGGCTCTCGGCCCTCGCTGCAGCCGGCTCCATTAGTTTTCTGGCTACTTCAAACGCTGGAGGTGAAATACCGGGAAAGATCACAATGGCACCTGGTCCAGTGCCTGGAGGTATGTGGGACTAAATATCCCTCACCCACATCTTTTGTCAGGGCATGAGTTTCAGGGTGGATGAGGGGAGCAATGAGGAATGCCTCTTTTTGACTGATGCTAGCAAGAAAATAAAGCCTATGTAAACACGGTCACCCAAGACAAGGAAGGCTCTCTCTGCAAACGCCACTGTAGGAAAGACTCAACAGCATCAAAGGAGGGCCACTGGGCAGGTGTGTGAACAGGAACGTCATTAACGCCTTGCATGACTCATAGCTGGAAGTAGGAGCGCAATCCCATTTACCTGCACCCTCTGACAGTACGGTCATAACCCCAGCAGAAAGAGATCGCTAAAAATTAACTTATTGGTATTGTTGTTGTTGTTGTTGTTATTACAAGGAAGCCAGATAGAGGAGTACTAACTCAAAGGAATGCCCTGTCCCCTCCTGACAGCCACCCTCTGAAGACAGGACTTTTCTGCTGAAGATAGGGATTAAGGGAAAAAATGAGTGAAGATTTCCGTTTCTGAGATAGCTGGTAATAATTAACATGCAGCTAATGGAGGGGCATGTTAGTTGGGCTTTCCGGGAAATGTATTCTAGCTGCGAGAAGATGGAAAAATTCCAGAGTGAAATGCAACTGGCCTTGCACCTCATATTTCTTGTGCTCCCCAGATCCCATCAGGCCATTAGAAGGCCTGACCCTGAGCACACTGAAGCTACTCTGAGCATTTTCTTCGAACATAGAGGACTTTGGGGCAAGGCTGCTGAACTCCAAAGAAGAAAAACAGGATTATACTCCTGTTGGAGAGAGCTGAGGCTCACGAAACCCATGGGATACCTCTATCTCTCTGCCCATATCTTTCTGCCAAAATACAACTGTAACTCTTGCTGAAGCTTCCCCTCCACCCCAACCTACTCTTTCTCTCAGAAAATGGTTCATTGGGAGAAGCGCAACCCAGGCTTTTGCACAAAAGGACTCTGATATGCCTATCAATACAGCAGGCCAGTGTGTGATCTGGTCTGTGGGCTGTACATCACCACAAACCACCCTGAATAAAGAAGTAAGGGAGGACAGACCTTGCTGTAACAGGGACAGCACAGCCGCACTACTGATGAGTTAAATTTTTAGTATATCTCTGGTCGATCTGGTAAGGAATCCAGCACTGATTTCCTCTGTGGTAGGACACTTCTCACACTGTTAGCCCACAGAACACTACCAGCTTTCAAGCAGGGAAGTGAAGAGCAGCTTCTCTCAACAACTGGGATTAGACACATTTGTATACAAAGAGTAAAAAACATCATCAGTTTGTGTTATCGTTTACTATTGCATATGCAGCAGGAATAGCTCAAGATAGTGTAAGAAAAATAGTTGAAATCGTACAAACATATAGATTCTGGGGTATTTATGGGACAAGATAGTGCAGTGAGGAAGGACAGATAACGTGGTGTAGGAAGAAAAGAAAATGAGAAATTTTGCCCCAGGCAGTTGAGAGATTGAGGAAGACATGAATTTGAATGGGAAAGTTTTGAACATCAGATGATCTCCGAAGAACATTTGTGTTTTTCCTCTCCTTCATAAACATGGAACATGGGGAGGGAGAAAACATGCCAAAATCTTAACTCACATTAACAGCATATAAAAAAAGTTTCACTCCATTCAATTTCTTGCAGCTCTGTACAGGCAAAGACTCACATGGGAAAGGGGACTGAAGGACCATTAGTAATCACAAAATCCAATCTCCTGCAATTACCATCCAACCTTTAAATAAAAAGTCTTTACAATTTGCCAACCATAACTGTAATTCTATTGTCTTTGCTCCTGGGTCCCTCAGCTCACAGTTACAAGACCACTCATGCAGAACGCCAGGTTATAATTCTGATAGCTGGTGGAGACAAAGAGAAAGTCCACCAGGGGAAGATAAATATTGTTCTATAAAGATCACCAACCAAAAGTACTCAAATTCCAGAAGATAAGAATCATTAATAATTTCCTGCTCAAAGTGGCCAGCCCTGGCCTCTCCTGCAACCTCTTGTTCCCATGAAGCTAACATTTTTGAATAATATTTTTTTTAAAAAAACTACCCAAAAACTAAAGCAGTTTTCCCCTGAGTAAAACTTCTGTCCCTAATTTAGCCAATGTTGGCTTTAGGCCACCACACTTTTTTTTTCTCTAGTGGGTCATACAGTACATTTGGAGAAATGCAGCTATATCTGAAATGTTCATACACTTTATGTTAAGCAAAACACAGTTTCCATCCACCTCGAAAAGACATAAGAATTCCAGCAAATAAAGGTTCGTCTTACCAGATTGCAAACTTTTTCAGCTGTCCCCAAAGAACAAAGTAACAATAAGTAAATTTTGAAGTAAGTTCTGTCTTTTAAGGGCTGATGAAACACTTTGACTGCAAATATGCAGAATTACTCTCTGGAAATGTTATCTACCAGTAGACTGCAGAGTTTTCAGTCTCTCATACTCAAATAGCTGGAAGTTTATAACTGTGGTGTCATTTTCAAGCATTTCCAAGACTCTTTTGGTTTGGTGTTACATTCTCTTCACTAAGAGAAAACATTTTGCAGGAGCTTCTTTTTGGCTCTTCTGGCTCAGTGGAGCAGCTACAGAAGGGATTTGCCTCCTAAGAAGAACTGTAAACTGTCTGCATCCCAGGACAGGGAAACGAGGACCAATCATTACTAGAACAGCATCATATCATTGTCTGCAAAATATCTGTATCTGTGACCACTCCTTATGTCAGAGCTGAGCTCCCCGTGCCTGCCTTGTGCTTCTTACTCTTGAAACTCCCAGCCAGGGTATTTCCATCTGTACTATCCCCACGGGAGCCATCCAGCTCTGAGAGAGAAAACTAGTTCTGCTCATCAGAAATGTGGCATTTTGCTTATTGCCATGCACCAGGAAGAACCTCTTTGGGAGCCAGATCCAAGGACGGGCTTGCGTGGTGGGCATTGGAGGTCAGTAAGTTATCGCTTTATTTGTAAACATGAGAAAACTTCATCTGGAGTCAATAAAAACACAGAGTCCTGTGGGGCCATTTTCCTAGGTCAAAAGCAATAAATTCAAGGAGCTCATCCTTACAGAGAAGGGAAATTGTCAAAGAACAGCAGCATAATAATATGTTACATTGTATATCTACAGGCCCTTTGATCCCTGGATATTTAAAAATATTAATGAGTCATTCTTCTCAAGCGCCTTTTTGGAAGGTATCATTAGACCATTTTCCAGATGGAGAAATCCACGGAAGAGGCAAGTGATCCTTCCATAGCCACACAGGGCGTCTGTGACACAGCCAAAACAGAAACCAGATATTCTTGCTTCCAGTCCTTTGTTTTTAATTATAGCAACATTCTTTCTCTCATATTTTATGCGGTATTTTATAACAAGTCATATATGAATACACCTATGTAGAACATTTGTGGCTGGTTTACTTTCCACCAGTTACACTGATTTTTTACTCCTTGCACTAAATGAATTTTAACTGACTCTATTACAGTAAACTCAGTAATAAATACACACTGTGGTCACACAAAGGGTGTTCCTCACACAAAATAATAATTGCCTTTGCAAGCAGCAACAGGACACTGAAATTTTAAGAACAGATGCATCTTTAACGTTTGAGAGGGAAATTTTAAAAGAAGAACAAGAAAAATGCCTCTATGTATGAGTGAACAGCAAGCAACGTGTTGTGCTGTCTTGGTCAAGTTCGGCAACTCTGAAGCTACAGTATCTTAAGGGACTAAATTTAAAGAGACAGAATTCAGTGTCTGTTGGTTTTATGGAAAAGTAGAGGTAGAAAAGAAAGAAATTTAAAAATCGTCAAGCATTCTCAAGTATGTGAGAAAACTGCTATCTACAGGCTCCTTTGTTCTGGAGGATCTGATAAAAGAAGCAGTCTTCTTTGGTGATATATCACCTAGCACTGCTTTTTTGCTCAGGTTGTGGATAAGCAGGACAGTTGTCACCGGATGACCTAACACATAGTGACTCTGTGTTCCTCTAGAACACCAAAGCTGCTTTTTATTTTTCTTTTGTAATTTTTTTCTTTTTTCTTTGTTTTTTCCCCCACAATGTTCAGGTCCTTTGCATGTAACAGCTCATATTTTAAAGCCAGAACACTATCACGCAGTTTAGGCTAATGGGATAACTTCATTTACATACAGGGCCAGTACTTACTAGCTTATTCCCACAAACACATCAAAACAGTCAGATCCTCCTGTCTCCTCCCTCTGAAATCTAAAATTTCTTCCCACCAAAACCCATAGATAAGGGGATGAGTCAGGCCTCTGCACCAATTCTGATCCTTACTGGCCCTGAATGGGTGTAGGAATTTGATCACTTTATAATTTTCTCCCTGGATTTCTCTTCAGCCTCACTCTTCATTTGACTGTTTGTCCTTTCAATAGAACAAAGTAATTGCTCTGGATTTTACCAGGGGACAAACCTGGTGGGATAAACCTGTCCAGATGTTGGCATTTACATCAGAGCTAGACGTCTAGACTTACTTTAACAGTTAGCAGAGAGAAATAGGCATTCTGGGATATGGGTAATCTCATTTCAAGGTAGATGTGGAAAAGCGCTCAGATGAACCAAGTCCTGCAAGTGCCTATCTCTCTGCATTGGCTATAAAGTTTGCCTGGAGCAAAAGCTCAAATATAAACATCAAAAGTTAAGGGAGATGAAAGCGTATGATCCTCAAAGTGCCTAATAGAAAGGCACTTCAATAGTCACTGGGATTTGGGTCTTTGTAGTGCATGAAGTAGTATCTATGTGTTTTCCATGATGTGATCAAATAGTAATAGAAAAAAAGAAAGATTATTTTCTATAAAGGAATTACAACCATTTAGTCCTTCTTTGAGGTATCCACACACACGCCTGAAGACAGCTAGGCTTAAGCCTCAGCCGCAAACCCAACAACTTCAGTTCAAGTATTTCTGCTGCCATCAATGGAATCAGACTGCCCTGTCTCATCAAGAGGAAGAATGGCTTCATGGCAAACTTCATTCAAGGGAAGAGCTGCTTATCTGGTGTCACTGAGCATATGCCAATAAGATACAGTCTTCCATAATGCCAGCTCATATTTCCCCAAAGTAATGTGAGGCAAAATACTTAATCATCTCTAATTTTATATCCAAAAGGTATATCAACTCAGTTGCCTTCCTTAGCACGGTTTGCAGCTTGTCACCTATGAGACTTCATTTTGCCCACCTTATGCGGGGCGGCCACACCCAGACCCCCTCCAAATCACGTGAAGAGCAGACATTGCAATTGCTACCCCTATTGAAGATGCAGCTAGAGACAGACCAGAAACCCCAGATAGCAGACTTTTAATCACGCTTGTAATCACAGAATTCTCTCATATTTAGGCACCAGAGTAATTGTAATGCCAGTGTTATGACAGGTAGCAGAATGAAACTCAAAAGCCTTGCCACCTTCCTCCCCAAAGCAACCATTTTTTAATGTTCTTCACACTAGAAGACAACAGAGAAGCACTGGTGCATATTCCTGTTTTCCCTTTTCTTTATTAGCAGGGCTGACTGTCACTTTATCCATAATCCTTTCCAAATTTAGCTACATTTACACAATGTCAGCATCTCAACAAGATTATTAAAGACACCATTTCTTGTTCCCCAAAAGCAAGTTTTCTAAAGATGCCTCAGCAAAGACGAAGGTTTTTTGTGAGTGTCACGCTTCAACATCACTAATAATGTGGAATTGTCTGGAAGATTTTACACCCTGAGTGATCTTCTAATTTCTACTCTCCAAGTATTCAACACTGCTTTAATTTAGTTTGAGTTAAAGGCCTAGTGGAGTCCAAAAAGCCATCCACAGTGCTAGTTCTCCTTCCTGTAAGACAGTCTAGTGGTAAGGAGTAATTTCCTTAATAATGCACCCTCTCTTTGCATTGTGAACTAGGATTGTTTTTCTCAGTTTTGTTTTTCTTGTTCTCTAGGAACACTTATTGGCAGAAGTGTCTTTGTTTCCTAGAAGTTCATCAGCTCTTGCCATCTGTTTCTCCCATGATGTCACCGCTCTCACTTTTGCCTCATCACTATTTCCACAGCAATCAATCAGAATTGAATGCCTCAAATGTCTGAGCTCCACAAGGAATTAAAAACTAGACCAGAAAGGATATGAAGGGGAACAAGAACAACTATAAAGGGAATCAAAACCAGGGAAAAACAACTGCTCAAAATCTCTGATTGCCTCTAAATACGATTCTTCTAAATTTCTGAATTACACCACCCTCTTTTAAGAATGTTTTAGACTTAAGCTCCAAAGAAAACCTGTTTTAATTAATAGACTTTAAGAGGTAGATGTTTAATAATGCCTTCGTAGCATTTTAAAAGTAGTGATTTCTTTTCATTTTCATACTTAGACTTCTATAAGCTGAAAATCAAGAGATGGTGTGAGACCTATTGGGAATTCTTACATCATAAGAAAAAGAGAAGAGTATGTAGGGATTTAAACTAAAATAGGGATTTAAGTTATCTCTTTTTCTTAATATTGGCATCTAATAAACAAACAAAAAGAATAGTATCTTTGCTAACAATTACTCTGTAAATTTAGACATGAGACATCTGTTGGTTCTGAAACATACATCAAAATTAAGGAAAACACCAATGCAAAAACTTTGTTGTTTCTATCCTAGAAACATGCAAACAATTCCCTCTTCCCATTTTTCTTTCTTGTCCTGATCACACAATGTCAACAAACAAACAAGGCCATAAACTGGGTTGTATTTTGACTTGGCAGGGCACCTGTAGCATGTGCTTGCTCTTACATAAAACAGAGCTTTTTAGCCAGTTTTATTGCTCTCTTCAGTATCAAGATGCCCACAACATTCCAGCCAGGAGCTCTCTGCTGCTTCTGGGGTTGTAACCATGCCAGAAATACCACTGCAGAAAGGAAGGCTTCCTTTCCATACACCAGAAATAATATTTTCCACAGAACCCCAGCTTGCACAGGTTAGTGTGATCACAGGCTTCTTCCTCAGCCCCCTGTAGTGTCTATCATGATGAAAGCTTTGGAAAACACTTTGTACACTAAACTTCCTGGAACCGACGGGAGGGCTCAGTATGGCGTTTTGCAATCCGAGCATCCATCTAAGCGGCCGTGTTCCTCATGAAGTCCCAGCGCTGCGTATGCTGCATATCTGCGCTAGCAATTACTGCAAAGGGGTGCAGCTGAGCCTGATCTCAACACAGCTGAAGCTCAAGCACTGCCAAGAACAGAGAGTGTTCGGTGCTGTTTTAAGAAGTAGGGTTTGTCTTCATATGCCGGAGCTCTCCTTGTACTCATTACCTCTCTTGAGTGCCAGAGTCCTTGAAATAAGAAAGAGTGTCTTCTCCTTCCTTGCTCACAGTGAAAACTACTTGCCTCAGTTTGAAGCGTCATTCAGCTAGAAATTATTCCCTCTAGATGTTTTTATGTATGACTGGAGGATCTGGTACGTCCCAAAGCACATATGTGTCCATCCAATATCCCCAGGAGAAAGGTTTCCCCCGTGCTTGTGGAGACATCTCTCACTGTAACCCCAGTCTCATCTTCAGATTGTTTCAAGGGTCTTTGATTTTATCCTTTGACCTCACCAGAAAAAGGTTTCTCTTCTCTACATCTTGTACTTCGGGATAGAGATGAACGAGTACAGAGCTTCTTAATGGATTATGTATCTGTCTCCTTAGCAGCATACCTATCTTGGTGCACCAGAATGAAGAGGCCGTTCTGAGCAGATTATTTCTTTCTTTTAATGGGGGAGAGTGGCTGTGGCGGAACAATTCTTGTGCTTGATGTTTGGCTAGTGTAAGCCAAGCCGAGGAAAAGGAGGACTTATCGTCACTGCATAGTCACCATAACCCCTCCAGGTGGCCCTTCCCAGGAGTCCAGTGTTCCCCTTGTACAATTTCAAGCAAGACACCCATCAATGCTGCCCTCTTCTACAAACATTACATGAGCATAACTGATTGTTTCCAGTAGTTATGGATGAACACGCCACTTCCAAAGGCTGAATCAGAGGACCTCAGTAATCTCTGTTGCATCATTTATTTCCACGTATGCATACTCAGATTTTCCTCCTTCATTTCCCTCTGTCCCTTGTCCTTGGTTTTAGCTGCTCTTTCCCTCATCAGTTACCCTCCATGTATCAATTTACCCTGGAAGACTCTCCAGCTATCTCACACCATTCACCCTTACATTCCCCAGCCCTACCAGACTTAAAAGTTTTGGGCACAGATTTTTCCTCATGCATGTGAACAGCAATGGGTGGAGTGCCTGCTGAAATCTTACTGAATCTGTGATATGGGCAGTGAGGTCTGTACGCACTTGGAAACAAAATCTTGAGGGAAATTCTGAAGCCAAACTAAAACGTCAGGATGTTGCTCAAAAGGCCAATAGATCCACAGCTGAGAAAATGAATCACTGGCACCAAACAAGATAAGCAGAAGATGATGAAAGTTAGGCTGTTTGCCTAGAAGCCCTTCATACTAATCCCTGCCTCTGACTTTGTGACCCAGAGGGACTGTTAATTTGCCTGCAGATGATGGGGCAGATTCAGGAGGAGAAGTGAGGAAGACCTTCAGTGTTTTGTTTCTTTGCTTCACCTAGCCTGGCCATGACCATTTCACTCACAACTGCACTGACCCAAGTGCCAGTCTCATCAAAAGGAATCAGAGTTCAGTGTCTATTCTGGGAAATACAGATGGGAGTGAAGTGAAAGAGGGGGGAGACCCGTTTCCATGGTTTCAAGCTTGCTCTTTCTCGATGTTGCTTCCCTCCTGTTACGCATCTAATTTCTCCAGTTTCAAGGCTCAGGCCCAGCTCAATGTCTCCTGCATGGTGGAAGGGTCTTTCACACCTTGGCAAGTTGTTCACTGAGGTACGTGGCAGGGGAGGAACCAGTCTGCTCCTGCTCTTGTCCTACCATGTGTTACATCCCAGCTTTCTTTGAGATTTCAGATTGCCATGTCCCACTGTGGCTTTCTCCTTTTCTTCAAGCTGCCCCTCAGACAACTGAGACCTAGCTGCATGTTGTCTGCCTCAGCTGCCCTGAAACCGTGGGGGATGTAATACCTCTAGATAAGCCATAACCCTCCTCTGTCCCTTTTTCCCCAGGACAGGAGGCTCATTGCAGACCCTGCATTTCCCTCTCTTAGCCTCACCAAAAGGACAACCCAGCAACCCCATCTTTTTAAGAAGACCAGCCCATCCATCTAACTCCCTTAAAGGCTCCACCCAAATAGGTCCTTCTGGTGGCATGTGGGGTGTCCTTCCAGCAGGGGCTGAGCTCAGCCCTCTCCAGTGCTCTCCCTCCCTGCCAGCCTGCAGCAAAACCTCTTGCTTCTTTCTTCCCAGGCATTCCCTCATTCTTTCCCCAAGAATCTCTTTCCCAGCATGTCCTCCTCCAAGACCAGAGGCAGACATTCCTCCTGGAGGCTCTGTAAAGGACAAGAAACAGCTCAGAGACATCTTTTGTACTGCCCTGAGCTGGGGCTCAATTTTCTTGGGAACACCTCCAACCTGCTTTTTCTAGGAAGAAACGAATGTAGAGAGGCCTAGAGATGGTCTCATTGCTGCAAGTCTGCTCACAAGAAAAGTGAAAAAGGGAGTAAAAAGCTACCTATCATTAAAATATGAAAAGGATTAAGCTTATCTTCTTCTTAGGAAATAGGAGACAAGCGGGAATTGGCAGTGTAAGGGACTTGCAGTTAAACAAGCATTGTTTGCAGGCTAAGTGGCTTTTATTCCTGGTGAGGAGAACTGAGCTGTATTTACAAATAATGCTGATGGTCCAGCCCTGACTGTGCTCCAAAAATGCAGCATCCTTACTCCTGGGTTGCCTCAGCACTGCATCCCCAGAGGCAGGGAGAAGCAATAAATCAAGACTAGCAATCCAAAACATGACACAACTTTTGAGCAATATTTTCTTGTGCCTTGTGATATGTAGAGGGCTGCTGTCCCCACATCCCACTGGCAATTGCTCTGGTAACAAAAATATTATTGTCTGCACTGTGGTGGACAATAAAGACCCCTCAGGCTCATTGTTTTAGAGTCGGGACTTAGACCAAGTATCCTTACCACGCCTCTGCCTCTAAATGCTGTGATTCAGTGCCTTGGCTGTGGGGTGGTGAGTCACTCTCTCCCATCTGCATCTTGGGTCAGCCCTGCAGGTGGGACAGAGGTGATGTGAGGGCCTTGGGCTGGCCTGAAAGACTAGGACAAGTTACACCCCTATGGAACACAGTACTTCAGAGCTCTTTGGATGAACATAGTTGTGAGGTGACCAGTGTGTCTCCTTCGAACTCTTGCTCAACTCTTGCTCTGCTCCTGTGCATTCCGTCCCACATCCACGAGTTCCCAGGTCCTGTGTCTTCTGAACCCTAGAGGGTACTAGAGAGCAATATTCAGCTTCCTGAGAAGCCAGAAACTTGCCTGTGGTCCCAGAGGTGTCCTTTGTGAAACTAGGAAGCAGCCCTGTGTACCTTGGAGAAGCCTTGGAGGCACCAGAGCCTACACATCCCTCTCATTCACTATCGCTATCTGAAGGAACCCAAGCAGGGACCAGTCAGTGTAGGGAACATGCAAACACTAGCAAAGGATGTACTTTCCTCTGGAGCTTCAAGATAGGTGTCTCTGGGCCCTAGGTGAGGATAAAAGGATGCTACTTCAGGCAGCTCGCAGCATCACCCTGACTTTAATAACCAGGGATCCCTTCGTTACTGACTCCTCTGCTTTATAAGATACATTGCTCAGATACCGTAGTGATGGGGACCACATAAGAGAAGACAAAAGTAAACCAGGCAACCTGTACCATATTATCGCAGCCCTCCAAGCAGTGACTCCACATACCCTAGCGCACAGTGTGAGCACATACCCTGCCCTGCCTGGAATCGTAATGCAGAATGGGATCATCCTGAACCCATCCCATCTAGGCACTCACCCAAGTTTGAAATGTTCTGCGAGTTCAGACACAAGAGAAACATTTCTGCCCTTTCTGCTTTGCCCTGTGATGAGAGCAGAAGAGCAACAGAGACTGGGTGGGAAATAAGTGAAAAGGACCCCACCAAATGATGTCCTTGAGAATAATGATCAGTCTTGGTGACTTGTTTCTTCCTTCTGGACCATGCAGAGTCCTGATGTCAGTAAACCTCTTTTGCTTCCAGAGAAAGAAACATCTCTGATTCCTGACAAGCCAGGATGACAGATCTTAGCAGTGCTGTGGAGCATACTGGCCATTGCCCAGCTTCTTGAGGTTGGCATGTTAATTACACCTGAACATAAAGAAGATTTAAATCAGATCTAATCACTCACAGTTATAACTTTCTACTCGGGCAGCAAAAGCACGTAGAATTTCACAAAGATGGGTTAAAACAAAAATATGCTTTCAGAGAAGCAGGGAAAAGAACCTAAACATTCTAATGAACTAAAGAGAGACAATAATGTGCCCTACTTATTTCTTAGCCCATTCTAATTTGGAGGAACTGACACATATACTGTATTGCACAGCTGAGACTGTTCTGGAATGTCTTTCCGGAAATCACTTCTTAAAGGTAAGATTTTCTTGTTCACAACTTCCTTCCTAGTTTTGCAAAGCCACATTTCAGTGATCCCTGAAGTTGTTCCCAGGCTCAGAGACAAAAGTGCAGTATTAACAAGAAAACAGGGGTCTCATTTGATAGCACTGCATGCAATTCCTTCATCCCTTCTGGAACTCATCTTCTCCTTTCCAGAAGCTGTCAGTCTTAATCTCCCCTTCTTGCCCATGGACTCCACTGCTCAAGACTTTCCTCGCTCTTCTCTCTGCACAGACATGGGTTCTTTTATGATTCATTCCAATAGCAAATTTGATCCTGACATCACTTGTACCAACAGCCTGTTTAAAAGAAAGAAATAAATGAAAGCACAGGTTGGAGTGAGATAATTAGTTGTTTGTGGGGTAGCTGATTAAAAAACTTTTAGAAAGAGCTTGGAAAAAAGTTTTCACCAAGAAGGAAGGATGGGTTTCCCAAATGAAGTCAGGAGATGTCTCCTTCCCGTTACTTACACTAGTGATTCAGGAGTTCCAAGTGGTTTAATTTGTTACTGATTTTGCTGTTCAGATGAATTAGAGAAATTGAATATTCCCAAATATAGTCACAAACCGTTTCAAAGAATGCCAGACAAACCAAGACCTCCTATTGTCCTGCATGTCTATCAGCCCACAGGGATTGAAAACGATGCACAGTGGGCTCATTTGCAAAACCTCACTCCGATCTTAGAACACTAACAAAAAGTTCAGCTTCAAGGTAGAAATGGATCTGTCCCTGAACAGCTCTAAACAGTTCAGCAAAGTGGTCTTGATGTTCCCTGTGCCTTTCAGCATAACTATTGCCATCACCTGGTATTTCCTGAGAGTTTGAAAGAAAAATGAGAGGCATTATTTTGCAGCAGCAATTTTGTAAAAAGTCAGTGTGGTTTTCTTGACATCTTGCAGGGAAGAAAAGAAATAATTCATTCTTTGGCCTTAAAATTTGAAAATTTAAGCACCTGTAAAAAGCCTTGCCATGTTCAGGTACTTTATTCTTCTATCATTATAAAACAACAAATTCTACCCAAAATCTAGGAAGCTCCTGGCAATCATTGACTGTGCTATTTACCTACAAAAAGTATAAGACTTTCATGATCAGTTCTCTGCTCTCTGACAGACCTCATTCTATGAGCAACCATTGAAGATTTACTCATGTACACTGTATAAAGTACCTGTTTGTGGTCCCCTGCATGAATTCTTTCTGCATCCACACAGATCAAGGGAGGCCTTGCCAGGAAGTGGTCTAAGGCCTGGTATGCTCCCTTAAGCTCTGCTTAATACAGCCACCCCCACCCATGTCACAGAATCACAGAATCATTAAGGCTGGAAGACACCCTCAAGATCATCAGGTCCAACCGTCAACCCAGCACCACCATAATCACCCCTAAACCATGTCCCCAAGTGATACATCCAGACGCCCCTTGAACACTTCCAGAGATGGTGACTCAACCACCTTTCTGGGCAACTTATTCCAATGTCTGACCTCTCTTTCAGTGAATTTTTTTTTCTAATACCTAACCTGAACTTCCTCTGGTACAACTTAAGGCCATTTCCTTTCATCCTTTAACTTGAGACATAGCAGAAAAGAACAACTCCCCACTTCACTACAACTTCCTTTCAGGCAGTTGTAGAGAGGGATAAGGTCTCCTCTGACCCTCATTTTCTCCAGACTAAACACCTTCAGCTCCCTCAGCTGCTCCTCACAGGACATGATTCTAGACCCTTCACCAGCTTCATTGCCCGTCTTTGGACATGTTAAGATGAAGGACACCTCCAGGTCAGCACATACATGGCCACACAGTCACTTAAACCACACCACAAGCATGAGGAAAGCCAGGTGGATGCTAGAAAAGACTGGTTCTAAGTGCAGGCTTAGGCCCAGACACAAATTTAGAGGACACATCCCTTTTGAAACCGCGGAAGAGGCAACAGCTACCTTGACAGCAGCAACCACCTTGACAGCAGCAACCAAGCTCAGGTTTCCAGCAAGCTTTTAAAATTGTCAGTTCTCCTGCATTAGCCCTGAGATGAAGACACATTTAGAAGCTATTTATTGCACTTCAGGTTCTGTTTTCACTCCATAAAAGAAATAAATGTTTTGGCCAGGAGCACAGTCAGTTTTTTGGCTTTTGCTGTGCATACACAGGGAAACTTCCTAGTAACATCTTGCACTGTCATCAAATACCATGAACTTGTTCCTTTCCACTGTGCTAGGCTTGGGCTTGAATTCTCAAATTCATAGACTTTGAACTTGATTCAGAGTAACATTGTTTTAGCTGAAGTTCACAGCCCCTTAAGGCCATAGAAGGCCAGCCAGAACATCTCATCTGACCTCATGCTGCCCCTAGGCCATAGACTTCAGCAGTTCAAGAGCTACACTTGGGTTCAGCAAACATTTGCTAGGAGTACCAGGAACATCCTCAAGATTTTGGTTTTTTTTCTGATAAAGAAAAGGTATTTATTAGGTGGTTTTGATTCTAATGCAGCTTTGATAGAAGAAGCCATGCAAAGACAGAAATATGGTAAAATCTCCATTGTTCCATCCCTTACACCCCATTTGGTGATAACAGACTGGACCTTTATCAGTTGTACTCTTGTCTCAATAAAGGGTTTGGGACAAGGCTTCTCAAGCCAGCGATTCTCTGGAGTACAGTCACTGGACCACTTTCCTGATTCTCGCCCCCACTCTGCCTCTCGCCCCCACTGTTTCTTCCCCACCAGTGAACCCACAAGCAAAAATGACACCTGAAAAAACATTTCCATCAGCCAGTTATCCACCTCTAAAAAAATAGACTGAAACTTCTGTGTAATTGCAACCAAAAAGCTGTGTTGTAAAAACTAAGCTCATGCATAAAGAGAAACAAAGGGGGAAGCTGTATGCAAGGAACAATTCACAGAGGACATCTCCATCAACTCTGGCTCTTCAAACCCTCTATGGACCTTTGCTTTGGTACCCATTCACACAGGCTCTTCCCAGGAAACCTATATGGAGGAACAGAGAGAAAGGTGAGATGACCTCTCCTGACATTAAGGCATGAAGCAGAAACTACATGAGGATTTATGACATACTTTTTCTCTTGCTTTCAACATCTTCAGAGATTCGCACAGACTGTCTAGCTAGTATGAATGCTCATGGTCAAATTCCTGTGGGAAAAATTCTCGCTGAGTCAAGCTGGTGGAAAAACAGAAATTCTGCTTTGTGGGAAATTCCAGGACCTCTGTTTTCTCCCTAAACTAATCAGAAAAGTCAGAAATCAAACCTTTCTGCAGAATGACATTTCCAAGTAATTTTCTTGAATATTTGGAAGAAAAGATAGGGCGGTCTAAGTTTTACAAGCCACAGCTTTGTGAGACGAGATCCAAGTATAAAACGTTTTGGACATTTCTGTGCTGCAATTCCAAAAGCCACATCACAATGCAACAAACAAGTGCAGCCACAGAGACAGTGCTCCTAGCAGCATCCAAAAAGGCAGAAAAGGCAGTTTCTGTGCAGACAGTGCCTGAGAGTTTCCCCTAGCAGACACACCAGGCTGAGAGGAGATTCTCTTCCTTGCAGGGGCATTTGTTGGGCTCTCTTCTCATATCTGTGCAAGGTGAAAGCATGTTTACATTGTGAGTACTTTCTCCTTCCACTGTCATTACCTCTCCCACAACTGTGTGTGTTCCAGTGACATGCAAAGGAAGCTACAGCTAACATAGGAGAGGGACAGGTTCTGAAGATCTCCCCAGAGCTTTGAAACAAAGGCTGTTACAAGGGATTGACTATCTCTGCTCCTTCCAATGCAGAAAGTGAAGGCACACCCACATGGCAACTCCTGAAGCCTGAATTGTGTGATTCTATGCAGCACCAGTGAGGCTTCGAGCAGGTGGTATCTTGTATAGCACACACCAAACTGAGCTCATGAGGCTGAGTGAGAGGGATTTCAACCCTGCATTCTTTCTCTGCATCAAGAAAAGGGAGTAGTGGTCGGCACCACGTGGATTCATGAGGTGATGTTCAGAAGATGGGCCCCTTCCAGCACAGTAGTACACAGGACCACAGCCTCCAAAGCCTGGGCTGGAACTGGAGTCAGAAGAGGGACAGGAACACACCAAGGTCTGATGCTGCTCTTGTGCCAAAACTGCACAGGCTTTCCCTAAATCAAGTCAGAATCAAGCAGAGATTCCATTAAATAAGGCAGTCCCAGGACAAGGTCTCTCCAAGTACTCAGACATCAGGGACAAAAGTTGGTTTAATGGAAGTAGGATGAAAGAATTCTGTTAGATCCAACAAGCACCTGCTGCTTCCAGACTGTTCTGTGGCATATTTGTAATAGCAGCATGCTGGGCAGACTGCATATGCAGGGGCTAAGAGTTACAGTATGTGGTGCCGGAGAACTGTAGTTAGTTGAGACAGTGGATTTACTGACTGAAGCACAAAGGAATTGATTCTTCACTGGTGGGCAGAAACAAAAAGCATAACGAATCACTGCAAACTCCCAATGGGAATTAGTGGACAGAAGGACTGCAAGGCATATGCATGGAGCACATGAAAAACAAGAAGCAGAGGCTAGGAAACCAAGTAACTAGGTTCTTTCTTCTTGATTTGTAGAATGAGTTTCCTATTTTGTAAACATGCTCTATCCTTCATACAGCCCATGCACCAGGAGAGCAACCTGGGGCCTCTTCAGTGGGCTATAAGAGGAAATAACACAACTACAAGAAGGGATTTCAAATTGCAAATATTGCTGTCAAGGTGCTGTAGAGTTGAAAACACAAGCTCTGATTCTACTATGTGTTTCTTACAGATGCTGTCCCCTGCTCTTGCCCCCAGATGTGATTAACTCAGCTGTCCACTCACAAATTGCAGGATCAGAGCCAGAGTTGTACCAGCAAATTCAGTTTTGGGGAGTAACTTTTAGTGAGGCTTAAAAGGTCTGGAAGAGAAGAGGTGTGAAACTTCCAAAAACCTTCATCATTCACACTAATTCCCCCAGACGGGAGAATCAAAGGCTAAGTGACTTGATCACATCCCTCCTCCTTTGCTCACAGATCAGGAAACAGCAACAGTAGCACGCCACAGTAATAAGAATGACCTGTGGCTGCAAGGTTACAAGGAGTAGTGAATTCCTAGGAAGCTTTCACAGAGCCATTGTTAAGAGGTTTCTACTGGTAATATCCTACCAAAACTGAAATCAGGTAGTATAAAGAGACTATAAGGGGGAGGGGAATATACTAGAGTGACAGACATGTGATGTAAAAGGCTAACACCAGCCTAATCTGACAGTTTAGTTCCCTTTAAATACACATGGAACGGTTTGGGCATAAGTGAGATGTCAGTGAACTCCAGTCTGGTGTTATTTTCTTTGCATAGGAGAGCATTCCCACAAACACCAACATCCAAAAAATAGTCCTTTATAAAAAAGTTTCCTAGCTCCACTACCAAACCTACAGGGCAGGAGCAATGAAAAATAGGACTGGCAGCATATGGAGAGATTTTCACCAGCTCTTCTACTGCAAGACCCAACCTTTAGGATGAGCAGGGTTTATGCCAGCAAGTGTTCATCTGCATGATGGAGTTAACTCACATAGTTTACTATCCAATCTCAATCTTCATTAGCTGACTTTGCAGAAAAGCAGGTCTGCCTCACTGGCTTCTCTCCATGCTTTTGGGGGCTTATCCCACAGCTCCAAGTGCAGTGCAGGAAATGGCATGGCTCTGCAAATCCTTTCTCAGAGGACTGGGAGGAGAGACACCTGTCTGACCCAGAGAAGGGAAAGGAGCTCCTGGTGAATTTAGCAGCATCGGAGAGAGGCTAGCTGCACACACACTGCAGAGCAGTTATGTCAGCAGTATGGGTTGTACTCTAGCCCATCTCCTTGGCTGGCCAGCCAGCTCAAGTCAAAAAGCATCTCTGATTTATAGGGATGTGGGTGTGGATAAGACACAAGTTACCAGCAACACTGGAGTTATAACCTTATTAACTCTGCAGTGAACACCCACACTAAGCAGGGAGGCCAGGGAGACAGGATAGCTCCAAAAGAGGAACAGGGCAGCCAGGCTTGTAGTACTGGTCCAGTTGTAGCCTTCCCAGTCTCATTCTGTTCACTCCATACACCCAGTGATCCTATCACCACCTCCACAAGATGGGGGCAGGAGATGTCTTCCCTTTTAGTCTCCAGGACACAGGATCTCAGCAGCAGGACCCCTTGCCTGGGCCCTTATTGCAGCCACTGATCTCTCTGTCACCTCCACCCTGAGACCTTGCAGCTGGGCCCAGAGCACACAGCCAGAAATGGAAGCTGTCAGTGCAATCACTGTGGGTTTCCCAACCTCCTATTACGGCAGCTTTACAGTTTATTTGCTCCCTGTGCCAACATATGTGGACACACACTCTGTTTCTGTGGATATTACATGCGTCTATGTGTCATGCTACCCATCTCCTAAAGCACAGCAAATGTCAAGCCTGTGAAAAGGTGATGTCCATGGTTTGACAGCTGCACATTTTGTGGTCATTCTGTGTATCAGATGGGCATGGGAAATTCCTGCTGGATTCTGGTACTGAGTTTCTCCCTTGGCTAATTTTTAATGGCAAAGGTTTTGTAATCACCATCCGAGCCTGAGGAGCAGAAATTCCTGAGGGGTAATTGGCTTTGTCGGTCTGTTGGGTGCACTCAGCCTTGATCTCTTCAATTACTGTACGCATGTACCTACTCTCAGACTGACATGCCAGTGAGGACTGGCCTGCTGGCTCCATGGATGGGTGCGTGTCTTCAAGCAGCGCAACTGCTCTGGTTGCTAATGCAGTACTCGAGACATGGGGCAAGGCTAGCAGGAAGCAGCTCTGGTCTCAGCTTGGCGGTCTACAAAAACGGTCACTAAGGAGACAGAACCTGTGGGGACAAGTGCACAAACTCAATGGGCCTCCATTTGGTCCTCTCATACCACTTGACTCAGGTTGCTGACCACAAGTTTCTTCACCTGCCACCACATAGGTCACCTTGTTCTCATTGCCAGCCAGAAAACCCTCCCAATGGAGACTCAGCTTCCACTGGCAAAAAGTCTGCACATGCCAGGGTGGCTTATCCTGGATGAACTTTCTGCCAGCAGTACAGGACATTGTCTTAAGACCCTTCTCTTGTCAGTAAAACTGTATCGATGGGAGGGACAGGATGACTTTTCCTTCCCTTAATTATTGGGGCTATGCAGGCAAAAAATTGTTGGAAATGGACAAGGCTGATGACCCCTTAATGCTGCCTCATCAGCACACAGCATTTAAAGGATATGTATGACACTGAAGCATGTTTTGAAGCCCCTCTGTGGGGCCCAAGAGGGCTACACATAGGCACAAATCTTCAGGCCTAACAACTGTTATATGAGATTACATACTGGGGTCTCAGGCACAGCAAAGGAGTCAGATATGAGTGCACAATCCTCCTCATGCACCCTAAGTCTTCATCGTGGCCTAAACACCACATTTCTCCATATTGTCTCCCCTCCACTTCTATCCTACAGGTCCTATCTGCTGCTCCCATCCTGCTCCATCCTCCTCACCTCCTCCCCACAGCAAACTTTCTGCTACCACCTCTCCCCCTCCAGCCTTCAGGTCTGTCACCCATTCCCAGATCACCCCAGGAGCTGCTGCCCCTATGGCAGCGGCCGGTGGGTTGTTCTGCAGCTCCACTGTCCCAGAGTTCACCACAGGCAACTTCCACTCCCTCGTCTCCTCTAATTGCGGTCGGCACCCCCCAGGCTGGGGGAACTCGTAAATACCACCGTCTTGTGAGGGAGTCTTCCAGCCAGTAATTGACTAAACTTTCCAGATGCGCTTCCAGCAAGAAATTAAGAAGCAATGTGACCCTTGTCAAGGGCACGGGCACCCCCCGCAACACAAACACCCTCTCCCAGGAAAGCCCTGTCCCTACAGACATGGGCCTGGCTGGGCTGGCAGGACCCACGGTGACAGGAGGCGCCAGGGGAGATGGGGAGCTGTAAATCAGACCACTGCCAGCCCCCTTTCCCCCCGACCCTTATCAGTGCCACTCAGCATGGTGGATGCTACAAGAGGGATGTGAGCAGGGCCGCCAGCAGAAATAAGGGCCCCACTGGGGCAGGCCCTGCTCCCCTGGGAGCCTTCGGATCCTGCAGGCACACGGGCCAGCTGGTGGCTGCCCACCCCACACATCTGGGGCAAGCAGGCCTGGCACTGGGGTCTTCTCCTCCCTGCTCCCAGCCCTGGCTCCTGACAGCACTGGAGGCTGCAGCCAGTCCAGCCCAGCAGACCCAGTGCCTTAACCTGGGCAGGTTGGCACTTCCCCCTACCTGTACCCTCATCTTCTCTCCCCTTTGTCACATGAGAAACAGCATTAATTAAGGGGTTTATTGAAAAATGAGCAAGTCAGGAGCTTTACACTTGGGGAGCAAAACAGCCGCAGGCTGACACTGTGCACCACTGGAAAGGTACCCCTTCCTAGCCTTGTCCATGGGAGTCACACCAAATCCTAGAGGACCTGTCTTGCTGGGATCCATTCTGGCTGCAAAATGCTTTCCCTCAGCACCCAAGCAATGCCATCACTTTCCAAATGAGCTTCTGCACCCTCCAGCAATGCTGTGATGGGAGAGAAGGCACAACAGAAAGTCTCTCACACTGCAAGCCTGATTCTTGGCTCAGGCTCCACAAAATGTGTCACCACCTGACACAGCTGCCACCTTGCAGGGTCCTGCAAGAGGCCAAAGAATTGGGACAACATAGGGAGCAGGGCAGAAAGGCGCATGGGCAGAGTCCAGACAGGGAAGAGCAGAGGAAGGCAGAGGTCGTCAGCAGGGCTGCCAGCAACCAGTGGGGTCTGGAGCCACTTGAGTCTGGGGCCAAGGGACTAGAGGAGACTTTGGGAGGGAAATGTGCCCTCTGTGTGCTGGGCTCCTGCACCCCCTAGCTCCCCCAGCTCAATGACCTTCAGGGCAGAAATGACAGTCTCCAGCTGTAGGGCTTACAGGCAGGAGAGGGGGAAAATCCAGTCTGAGGGAGAGCATCCTCCAGCACCAGCATGGGCTGGAGAGAAAAACCGAGTGTGTTGCAGCTCACTCCTGTCCTGCCATAGTTGCTAGCTGGGAAGCAGAAGCCAGGGCCAGTGCAGGGAGAGCAGTGATAGCCCCTGCAAGGCAGGAGAGGGTTTTCTGTATGGGGCACAGAGGGAAGTGCCTGGGGAGTGCCAGTGATTCACAGCATTGAGCGCAGGCACAGATAAGTGGTTGAAAGGTCTCTTGGCCTGCTAATCCTACTTCCTTTCGATAGCTTTAAATCCTTCACTTAAAAATTCAGTGTTTTTCTGTTGGAGAGCTGGGTGGCCTACAGGATGAATGGAGCTCTTCACCCCTGGGGCAGCAGGGAGACTCCAGAAAACAGGGCCAGGAAGGTGCTGGCATGTTAGCACGTAGATGGGTTATAATTTACATGCATACGCCATATGCTTATTCCCATTAGCATCTCGGCTTGGAAGGCACCCAGTCTCCTTTCACCCCTGAAGGAACTGACCTCATTAGAAAGCACTCAAAGGCCTGCAAGGATATATTTTCCTGCTAAATAGAGGCAGCTATGCCTAAACCAAAGCATTGAACGTCAGGCTTGCTCACCTTTCATGGAGTTAGAAAGATGGCACTTTTCATGGTGAGAAATCTCAAGCTGGGCATATTCCCTGAGGAGACACAGCACACAAAGATATCCTTGCTGTGATTTCAGTGACCTCAGGTGACATGCAATAAAGATCATTTACGTTTGCATATTTAAAATAACACCTATGAGAGATTGCCCTAGGGTCCAGTAAAGATCAATTAGCTGGTAAGAGAGAAGTCTTTAACTGTATGGCTAGTCCACATAAGCCAGGATTTTGGGGGCAGTTAAAATAGGATTGAGTCCATTCTTAAGTATGGTTTTATATTGTCACTAGCAAAATTCACACTGAATTTGTAACTGAGTGTTACAAATACTGTTCCACTCCTGCACTCCTCTAGGAAAGGTACAACCATTCCAGAAGCCACAAATAAGCCTCAGAAGTAGGTGAGGTCCTGAAAGGTCAAACCAGCAGTCTGAGCTACACAGGGGCCTTTGCCTCCAGGTGGACTTGTCTCCAAGCAGCTTACCCACTCTCCCACCACTCTGGAAGGCCACAGCCTAACACCATCCCTTCCTGTCTTTTTCCACTGTGTTTCCACCATCTCCACTTAACGACTGCTGTAAAGTCAGCTCCCTGATCCCTGCACACAGACCCAGGGTTCCAGATGGAGGGCTGGGGGTAGGAGGGTTGCTGAGTCTGTATATTCTTCCAGATCTCCCCACTGCACACTCCTCCACACAGAAATATCCCTGCTTCTATCAGCAGTTTTGGAGCTGACGTCCTTTGTGACGCAGGTAACGTACTGAAGAGGCAATGAGGAATGATCTCCCCCCGCTGGGCTCCTGGACCCTGCCTGCCTCAGCTTGGGAGACCTCACACTCATCTCATTGCTGGTGCTCACGGGATGCTGCTGGATCACATTGGCTCGCTGAAGGTCGGGCCTGGTGACAAAGTGGGGCAGTGCTGATTTAGACCCACCCAAAGAGCTGCCCTTTGAAATTCTGCTCCCCTGCTCCCAGCAGCCAGTGTTTTCCTTTGTTCAGGCTGTTAAAAGGCCATACTGACGAAAGTCCTTCCATGCCCTCTTGACCAGCATTTCCAAGCACTGAAACCAGGACTGCAAACGTTGAAAGTGCTGGAGCTCAAGCCCACACTCCTGACTGGTGTTTCCATCATGTTGTCACAAAGGGGACTTGGATTGCATACAGGAGCAATGGACTGTATGTAGTAGTTGCTCCAGGCAAGGAACAAGACTCTCAAGGAGTGGCCTCAAAGGCAGCCTCACCATCATGCCAGTGTGTACCTACTGTGAAAAGCTATTTCCAGGGACCCCATCTCATTCCATGTCATAATTTGACCACTTAGGAACCTTTGCAGTAGAAAGAAACCAGGCACTGGGAGCAAGGACAAAGGAAGTTCACGTAGTGAATGCCTAACTCACAGTGCTGAAGTTCTGTCATGCCTTGGTGCATAGTATCAGAGCTCTCTGACTAGTTAGGTGCTAAATTCTTTCATTAGCTTCAGGCTACTACCTCTGGTCAAAAGCAACCTCCACCACAGTGAGAGAAGCAGGTTCAGCCACTCTAACTTATTTCCTTCCTTCCTTCCTTCCTTCCTTTCTTCCTTCCTTCCTTCCTTCCTTCCTTCCTTCCTTCCTTCCTTCCTTCCTTCCTTCCTTCCTTCCTTCCTTCCTTCCTGCCTGCCTGCCTGCCTGCCTGCCTTCCTGCCTGCCTTCCCTGCCTGCCTGCCTTCCAGCCTGCCTGCCTGCCTGCCCTCCTGCCTGCCCGCCTGCCTCACTGTACCCACTCTTGTCCCTGGAGCTCTTCCCTGTCACACATTAACAGCTGCAGAAGGGGACAAGCAGAGAAAGGGACAAGAGGGAGAACTCTGCTTATCTCTCCCAGAGGGAATTTCTCACCTCCACTCTGTTCTGCTCAGCTGCCCAGGAGGCAGCCCTGTCGCCAAAGACAGCGTCTGGCCTGCTGTGTTGACAAAGTCACAAGAGATGTGGAGTGCACATGGAGATCAAGGCAGGGCTGACACAGGCTTTAAGCCCATTCTCACTGCTCTGCTCATCAGAGAAAGGAGATGGGTGTGGGGGTGGGAAGGGAAGAAGAGTTGTCTTCTGCACTGTGCCAAGACCCAGCAGCAAACCTTGGCTCCTCTGTTTCCACAGCACAGCTGCTCTCAGCCACTCACACTTCCCTGCCTGGTCCCAGCCGGAGACAGCACAGGGTTGACAGCCAGAGGCATCACTCCATGACCTTTGAAAAGAGAGCAGAAAGTGTTTTCCTTATATTCAAGTAGCACTGTCAAAAACTGGTGAAAGTTCCTATGTCAAACACACCAAAGTAC
Source organism: Margarornis squamiger (assembly GCA_035222235.1). Classification (NCBI taxonomy): domain Eukaryota; kingdom Metazoa; phylum Chordata; class Aves; order Passeriformes; family Furnariidae; genus Margarornis; species Margarornis squamiger. Next base: position 38,645,197 of record JAWWTY010000106.1, on the reverse strand, counting down.
TGCTCTCAGACTTGACAGTGAAGAAAGCTCTTCAGGACAGGCATCCGCAGAGCACATTGCCTCCTTCTTGCTCTTCTGCTCTGCTATTGCACGGTTCCTCATCTGGATGGTTCCTCATTCAGATGCTTATCTGCTGAGTTTGGCATCAACCCTTAGATCTGAGTTCTCTGCCCACGATCCTGCTGCACCCCTGTTTGCAAAGGATCATGATGATATACACTGTAACTGCCTGACAGGAGGGCAAGTTCGCATTTGTCTGGCAGTTTTCATGCACACCACTCAACTGATTGCCAGTGCTCATCTGTGCCTCTCTTTAGCATGGAGTTCACTTGCCAGAGGGGTTTGCCCGTTTCCACAGGCTGGGACCAGAACCATTGCCAACACTTCCAGCAGCACAAAAGCAGAGCTGCTCCAAGTGCCCCCTCCCCGCATCCTCCCAGATTTCCAGGCTTTGTTGGCCCCTACTCACAGCCCCCCAGCTGCTTGCACTAGCTGCCCCCTCCATGCCCCAATCTGCCCTTGCAGTTCACTTCAGCTGAGTGGGAATTACAGGAGTGATGGATACACTCAAAAAAGCCTTCCTTTTGCATTTCAGCACTCCTGACCACTTTCTGCTCTGATCTCTGGATGCTGGCACGTGGTAAGAGGTCGGGGAACCTAGTGATCTCCTAGGACTGAGTGCACATCCCTAGCCCTAAATGACTGCTGTCCTGGCCGCTTTGGCAGATTGGGATGAGTTAGCAATAGCACTTCAGTACCGGTATAACAAAAATGTTGCTTTAAAAAAAAAAAACCCTCCATACCCCTACATGTCTCAATTTTACTGTGAGACTGACAATAATACAGGCCAGTTTAGCCTGAAATAGCTGGATTTTTAATGGTACCCAGCTCCCACTGAGGACAATAATGAATCCCATCCTGCGAGAGGCAGCAGAAGTGGTGCTGAAAATCTGGCTAGCAGTGCTGCTGCTTCTGGCAGCCCCAGACATGCAGTGGTGTGGATGCTGGATGCCTCAGCGAGAGGGAAGAACAAGTAGGACTTCCCCTTCTCTGACATTCTGTCTCCACCTTTGTGTTGCAAAAACAAAGATTTTTGGGTGTGATCTCGCCCTGCGCCCAGCAGCAGCTTTGGTGGTTGCGTGCACAACGTGCCCTCTCCAGGTGTTGCTTATGGAGGAGGAGGGTGTTTGTGCCATGGCCATGTTCCTCAGCCCCTGAGGCTCCATGCTTCTCCCGCTCCAAAGTACACACCTCCCCTGTGCCGGCAGTGGAACAGTTGCTGGAGACTTTTCCATGCTTCAAGCCATGCTGGATGAGGAAGACCAGGCTCTTTCCAAGGTGCCCGACCGCCTCCTAACATGAAATCACAGAGCTGATCAATGCAGATGAGCACGTAGAACAATGTGTACTGTCTCAGCCTGAATAAAAAACTTATGGTTTACAGCCAAACCCGGTTTGACCTCCTCCCGGCCTGCTCAAAGGAGCAGGGCTCTTCTTCTCCAGCTCTCCTTTTCCCATTTTATTGTTTTAACCCTCACAGCAATATTCAAATAAACCCCTCAGGCTAGAAATCAAGAAGTTGCAGTTTTCCTCAGTGGTCAGTGGAAGCCAGGAATAAGGAGAAACACATACTAATTCACTCTGCCACCTAGAATAGTGTATACAGGGTCAAGGATCACACCATCCAAAACTAGAGGGAGGGTCACATCTGTATGATGCAGGGCATAAGGCATCAGAAGGTAAAAAAGATGAGAGGAGGAGGAAAAGAGGACAAAAAACCTTGACACTACATATGCATGTGTGCCCAACTGAAAATCGTGACCAGAGCAATCCATGAAGACCCCGGATAAGAAGGAATAGAGATACAGTAGCATCTCTATCCAATTTGGCTCCTATGCCAAGAAGAGGAGTCTGTGGTAAGCAAGCTGGCAAAGCCTGCCATAGTGCCTCTGGGCTATTCAGTCTAGGTGTCTTTTTTTTTTTTTTTTTCCAAATCTTACTCTGCTTTTTCCAAACTCCAGACTTTGACAAGCATTCTGGACAGCCTAGTAACTCTATGCTAAGTTTGGCCTGAAAGCATATAATCCTAATGTGAATAGAAAGACCTGACTCTTTCAGAGCTCCTGCTAGACTTCAAAGGATTCAAGACTTACCAAGCAGTTTTGAAACACATCCATGACTTCTGGCCCATTTTCTGATTGCCTCCAAGGAGGGAAGTCTCCATGCATGCCTGGAAAGGGGCATGGGGCTCAGAGAGGAAAGCAAGGGGTGTTCAATGAGAGCGGAGTGGGAAACATGGGGGTTTGCATGTAACAGGGGATGACTTGAGGGAGTTTGGGTGCCAGGAGGGGACCAGGAGGAGAAAGATGTACACAAGTTTTCTTATTCTTGCTGGAGACAGTACAGATGGCATGGCAGAGATGAGAGGGTGAAAGGGGAAGGGAAGACATCCATTAGTGTCCAAAGCGAAAGGCTTGGCTGGGAAACCAGGGCTGGCTATCAAGGGAGGTGTACAGACAGAAAAGACGGCCTGGTAACAAACCCGTCAGACTGCCTTGATGCCCACATGCATGCCGAGTTGGGGGCTCCTGATTCTTCATCTACCCACTTAGTAGCAATCCCCTGGACCTTGCAGTACTATAAACACCTCTCCCAAAAGAAAGTGCCTCCTAAGGCTGGAGAGGCTCTATGAGAGCAGGCTCTCTCATTCCAAAAACTTTCCACCTTAAACTGGTTTTGCTGAGTATGTCAGAGGGAACTAAGTATATCTCTCTTTGATCAGGGACACTGCTCTGTGTATAGATAAGTAGGGGATGAAAATGTCCTCAGCCTCTACCAACACAACCACAGTGGGCCTTGAAACTTTTGGAAGGCTCCCCTCCAGCACTACTCTGACAGGGAAGTGCTGTGTGTTTTAGCAGAGATATTTAAAGTTCAGAAGCACAGGTAGGCTATGAACAATTAAAAAATAACATTGCTGTGGAGGAATTAGTACTGTCTCAGGGTATCACATGAACTGAGGCAAAGGGGAAACCAGAGAGTTGGGAATGCAAGACCCTTCTAGCTACTGGACTGAAAACAGAAGAGCTCTGGGTATCCCTTCTCTCTTGTCAGATCTAATGTTGCTGAAGTCAGGGCTGCACACAGATGTGCTGCTGACAGAGCACCGTGCCATCGAAAGCCTGGTGCTATGCCAAAAAATACGTGTGGCACATAGCTAATTCAGAGGGGGCCTGTCACCTGCATAGGCACCATTGGCAATTCAGTGTCTGATCTCTCATGGATTTATACACACCTGGTCATCCCATTGCTGGAGTGCCTTATGTGGAAAGGCAACTGCAATGCATTTATCAGACTGCGCAGAGATGCTCACCTGCCTGCCAACTGCTTCCTGCTGCTCCAATGACTTGCTTCATCACCCTCCTCATGAACATCAGCCTTTTTGACACCAGTCAGCAGCAGTCATAACTGTTACTTCATTACTTGCTCCACAGGGGCTGCTTGCCCAGAAACACAGAGGCAATGTCCTATCTTCCTCACTCTCCATGGGTGCCAGACTGCATCCCTGGGGAGGACCCAGCCCCACCACTCACTCGCCATCTCCTGGCAGCAGCAAGGTGGGTGGCAGCATTTCATCCCATGCACAAGTGCTGCTGCACTCAGTGCTCAGAGCCAGCGAGGCCAGAGTATACCAATGGTCTGTACACCAGGTCATAATGCCCCAGCCCTCTTGGCAGCCCAAGAGTCCACTGACACATGCATACACACTCTCAGCCTGGGCCCAAGCAGAGCCTCTGATGCAGATGTGCTCTCCTACCCAATACTCATAGACAATGGAAATGGTCTCATTAAGAAAGCTGTAGACAGAGTGAATCACAGCTTTCTGCAGGCTTCATCTCTGACCTTTCCCAATGAGATGGGATTGGTAAAAACAAACCAGCCCATCACCCAGAATTGACTGCTAGCTTTAAGCGGCACCAGGAGGAAACATCCTGCTTGCCACTCTGGGACCAGGCTCACCCTTGGAAATGAGTGGAAAGGAAAAGCACTCTGCTGAGGTGGTGAAGAAGCCCTGGATCTATAGCAGGGGCTGCCAGGGAACAGTGCATGCAGGGAGCTGTAAATGTTGCGGGATGCAGGCAAAGATAATGTGGTAGTAGTGAGAGAAAACAGATCTCCACCAAGGAAAGCAGCCCTAGGGTTTTCCCCAGGACACGAATGTAAGTGTGTCCTGCTCTGGGCTGGTCTGCTCCGTCGTACAGAATGTAAGAACTAGCACCTATTTTACTTGTCCCTCACAGTCCTGGTTTCATTTGCTTATAGCTTGCCACTTTCACCACTTGAGCTGACATTTTCCAGGCCAGGCATCTGCCTTAGCCTGTAACAAGAAAAAGAAGAGAAAAAAGAAACAAAACCCAAAAACAACCCAGCAAAAAAGACCAACAGACATTTGGGGATTTTGACCATTTTAGAGTACCAGAAGAAAAGAGGTGATTTCGTCCATGCTAAAAAAATCAACACTTACAACTTGTTAACTGAGAATTTACAGTTTAAAGCAAAAACTTGAAATTAGGCAAGGGAAGTGCCTAGCTGCCAAGAATATGTCTCTTCTGTCCCCAAGAAAAATATCCCTGAATTTTGATCCAGTTATGAGCTTGATACTCACACAGAACAGATTTGTCAGAGTTGGCAGCTCCATGCTGCAAAGTTTCTGCCCCAAGTCAGCGTGCTGTATGTGCACACGTAGCTCTCAAGTGTTGAACCAAAATGGCCCTAGACCAGAACATCTGCATATCTCTATGTCAATGTGTTTGGGGTGGGGCATGTTGATGGAAATTTTACTTTCCCTGAAGAACATAAGCATTTGCCTTGTAAAATCTTGCTGAATCACCCAGTCCCAGTTTCCAAACATTACCTGAAAACACTTGCCAGGCCTACCCTGACTTCATTCACTTCACACATCTTTTGATTTGTGCTGTGCACCAAGACTGTGTATAACAAAAAGCTCTGGTTTCCTTCCCTAGAGAAGCCAAATTCATATTCAGCAATCCCAAGACCAATGCAAGTTAGAAAAACACACAGAAAAAATGTAACATGAAGATATTTCAATAGTGTCCGATCTCCTTATGCACCAGGGAATTAAGTCCTAGATGCAAGGAAAACTTTAATTCCATCACATCCTCTCTGGAGAGGTTTGACAATAATTGCAACTTCTATTGCTATGTATGCTCTTACACTTTCATCTCTGTGGTTTCCAAGCTAGTCCTAAGCAATATTGATCCTGCCTCTGAGACTTGGATCTCTGAGTTGCGTACTCTGCATGCAGGGGAGAAATTGTGGGAATATTTTGAAGCCTCAGGTCTCAGACACTATGCTTTTGGATAGATGCTGAAGAGTGGGGACCACAGCCCACAGATGTCTGCTCTCAGAAGAGCTCTAGAGAGGAAAGCTGGCTAAAGGAAGGCTCTTTTTGCCGAGGGCTACTGCGCTACATCTTCCAGGGTATTTGGAGGTTCAGATTTCCAGATTCAGCTTTCACACCAGCGGCCCAGAAAGCAGAAAGAAGGGTAAACCACGGTATAAATGTACGTATCAGGATCTCTAGACATTTTGTATCAGTTTCACCTTTCACCAGACCAAAGAGACTGGGTAATAATTACTTTTTGCTTTTGCAGAGTAGAAAACAGACACTGAACATGAGGTGAATTACCCACAGGCAACAAATAAGTCATATGCAGAGTTATGAGAGGAGCCCAAGTGTCCTGACTCCTTTCTTCCTGCTCTGACCGTGACAGTGAGTTGCAATAGCAAATGCCACACACATAAAACAATAGCACGTGCTGTTGCCTTATAGAAATGATGGACCCTTTTAGTCAAGACTTTTGTGTACGCTTCTTCCTTGCCCTGCTAAGTATTTATCCATAGCTATGTCTAGCCACAGAGATAGTGATGAATATAGCAAAGGGCGATGGAGGGGTAAAGAATCATGATCCAGAGCACCTGGTGTTCATGGGGTAGGAGATGAAATAGGAGCATTTTCCCCTTCTCTCCCCTTTATTAGCACAGAAAGTTTTGTAAGAAGAGTAGTGGGGTTTTCTAATTAGACCAACTGCTGTATTTGGGAAACAACAGACAAGGTGTCGGGAGCTTGAGCTCTTCTTTACGTTAGAAAGAGACAAAGAGTTTGCATTCAGGGTGACAACACCTTGTTGTGCCATGTAAAATCCCCAGCACGGGCTGCTTCTTCCTAACCTGACTTAATGCTAGCACCACACGACACTTCATCCCTGTCTTTTGATCACTGCTATTCCCTATCTATGCCTTCCTGTGAGAAATGGCAGAGGACTGGGAGCTTCCTGCAACACAAACCTTGCACTGTGCAAGCTTTCCAGACTCTGTGCAGGGGTTAGAAATGGTTATCCAACACACGCAGGACCATGCTCATCCTCAGTCTGCCCTGAGTGCTGGGAGTTTCCATCACAGTGACCACACTTTGTTACAACAGATGCTGTAAATCTGGATGACTGTGTAGAAGGCATGGGGCAATTTCTGAGGATGAAAGACGTGGGACCAGAAGAGCCTTTCCTACTGCCTGGGGGACAATAATACTCTTTCCCGAGTCCTGACCACATAATTCATTGCAGAGTAGTTTCTTCCTGCTGCATTTCATTCTGTTTCAGACATCTCCCTTTCTGACTGTCTCATCCCTCTCTCTTTTAATCTTTGCTGTTTGTTCTATGAAACTATTCATCAGATAATTCCCACAGACGGCTCCTGGGCATCAGTTCACTCATGAACAGCTCTGTATAATTCTGCTTGATATACCAGCTGCTCTGAGTGGATGTGCAGGTGCCGTGGGATCCTACTATCCCTTGTCATGAGGGGGATCCTTTGGATGGTACAGATATTCTCACCGACACATTCTGAAATGGCTTCCTGAAATCAATTTCCCTTGTCTGACGTTCATGTCCCTTTGGAGCACAGTGAACACTCAAGACAGGACCACCATGTTCTAAAGGAGTTTGATAAACTAGTAGCCAAGAATTGGTTAACCAGAGATGCAAACATCTCTGGGCAGATTGGACAGCACAGCCAGCAACAGCTGACTCTGTAGCAGGCTTGTGCAGTTTCCATGCCCCTGTTGCATTAAAAGAGTGTAGAGATGAATAGATCGGTATCCACTGTTTGCTTCATCTTTTTTCCATGCATTCCTCCATCAGCACAAACCAACCAATGCCTTTGCTTGGGCCCATCCCTAACTGCACAGCTGAACTCTCCACTAGCTGAAATCACATTTCTCAGGATGATGGACCTGCTTTCCTCCAAAGACAGGCTTAAAACAAAACCAAAGCCACTCAATTAGAGTTTGAGGCTTAGAAGACCCTTTATCTCACAAAAAGAGAGATTAAAGCCCTCTGATAACTTATAAAGTGCTTAAAAGTTTAAAGGGGAATTGGGCTTTTATCTGAACTATCAGATAACAAGAAGAACACAAAGGCCATGTACAAGGCGGCCCCAGGGTGCAGTCACTTCATTGCAGAGACCATGGGTCTGATCCTGGTCCCTGAAATAATGGCCAGACTCTCAGACTCTCATGGACTAGTAACCAGGCCAGTCTGACACGTCTCTGTGGCTCAGACATGCACTCAGGTAACTCTTGCCTAGAAAGTCCTTGGGTGTCCTCATTTAGTGGTGCCTGACAGCTCCTGTGGTGACATGGGCTGGATGACCCGGATGCCTTTGAGTGAACATCCTGGCATTGAGGACTTCTCCCACCACACTGATGGCCAGTGTTTACTTAATGATGGTGTGCGGTGTGCTCAGTATGCCCTAAGCAATGTATAGTTGGCCCAAGTGCTCTCAGAAGCTTGCCCAACCTGTTTTCATATGAGTTGGTATTTCAAACAGCCAGTTATTATTTGAGTGGTTGAGGTCATCATTCATTTACTCTCCTGGCAGACTTTTGCTGTCTTCCCAGCTTTTTCTCTGCTCATTATCCACTTTGGCTGCTGCTGACAATGGTGTCCCAGCAGGCTGAGACCACCATGGAACAATGAAGGGAGGAACATGTGTGGGACACAGAGCATACCCTGGAGCTGGTCCTGCATACTGGAACTGGCTCCTGCAGGAGACAGGGACTCACAGGCCAAGCTAGACTATTCCTCAGCACTGCCTACACATAAAGGAAACAAGTTGCCCTCTGAGCAACAGGGCTAACAAAGCCTGGAGTTCCTGGGGAAAAGAGGTGTCCTTTGTACCCAGACATCTTCTCCTCACCTGCTACATTAATCCTTGCCCCACAACATGCAAAAGACAATAGCAGCATGAATAATCTAGGGCCAGATACCTGCTGGCAGGCAGGTCATGTTCACCCATGGTGATGGTGTGGCAGGCTGATGTCTAAGAATTGGGTTCTCCCCCACTTTCCTTCTGAAATCACTGGTCTGTACCTTTTCATCTACTCTGACAGCCCAAAAGTTAGCTTTTTTGAAACTACTGCTGCTCTTTCAGAGATGGTTGAAACTGATTAACATAAGCTACTGAAAAGGGGAGGATGGACAGCCAAACAAGCATTGTTTCCTTTGGAAAATGGGCTTTAAAAATACCCTGCAAATAAACTAGACTTTCTTCCTTTGTCTGACCCTCAGTAAAAGTGTCTCCTTCATCCAGCCATCCTAACCACAGTCATCCTAGCATGCAGACAGAGCAACCTGGCCAGGCCCATCCTCACTGGACCAAACTCCTCAGTCTCTCAGGAGTAAATGAATCAAAAACTCCACCTTGCATCTGCTTTGCTGGCAGCCCATGAGAGGATCAGAATGTTCCCCAAAAAAATGCATTATGAAAATTGTCTATCAAATGCTTATTTTGAAGGGCTTTTTTTGCAGTTTTTCAAGTCCAAGCTGAAGATGAATGTTACCTCTGGAGATTTGGTGGATCACCTGGGGAGACTGGGTCAGATGGTTGGAAGATCTGAATCCCGTTCCCAGCTCTCTCCAGGACCTTCCACATGATCTTAGAGGAACAATTCCCTTTTGTATGTCCTCTTTCAGAGTTTGTCCATCAACTTTGTTTAAACTGTTTTCTCTTTGGGGAGGAGGTTGGCATTACTGAAAATGTGACCAGCATTTCCAGAATGGGGCCATGAATTTGACAGACAGGCCATTACAACCTTAATAGCACACAAAAATAGAAAAGGACTTCACAAGTCTTCATTTTTGGAGAAATATATGCAGAGAAATAAGTATCACAGAATCACAGAATATTCTTAGTTGGAAGGGACCCACTAGGATCATTGAGTCCAACTCCTAGCCCTGTACAGGACAGCCCTAAGAATCACACCATGTGCCTTAGCGTATTGTCCAAATGCTTCTTGAACTCTGGAAGCCTTGATGCTGTGACCACTTCCCTCAGGAGCCCAAACACACTCTGGGTGAACAACCTTTTTCTGATATCTAACCAAGCCTCCCCTGACACAACTTCAGGCCATTCCCTCGAGTCCTGTCACTGATCACAAGAGTGAAAAGATCAGTGCCTGCCCCTCCTCTACCCGTCATGAGGAAGTTGTAACTGCAATGAGGTCTCCCCTCAGTCTCCTCTTCTCCAGGCTGAACAGATCAAGTGACCTCAGCTGCTCCTCATACGGCTTCCCCTCAAGGTCCTTCACCATCTTCATTGCCCTCCTTTGGACACTCTCTAACAGTGTAATATCTTTCTTACATTGTGGCACCCAAAACTGCACACAATATTCCAGGTGAGGCCATCCCAGTGCAGAGCAGAGCAGGACAACCCCTCCCTCGACCAGCTGTCTATGCTTTGCCTGATGCCCCCCAGGACATGGTTGGCCCTCCTGGCTGCCAGGACACTGCTGACTCATACTCAACTTGCCATCGACCAGGACCCCCCGGTCCCTTTCCACAGCACTTCTTTCCAGCATCTTGTTCCCTAGTCTGTACATATGTCTAGGGTTGTGCCATCCCAGGTGCAGAATTCAGCACTTGCCCTTGTTAAACTTCATATGGTTGCTGATTCCCAGTCCTCTAATTTGTTGAGGTCTCTTTGCCGGGCCTCCCTGCCTTCAAAGGAGTCAAGAGCTCCTCCCAATGTTGTATCATCTGCAAACTTGCTTAGTATCCCTTCCATTCCTGCATCCAAGTAATTTATGAAGATGTTGAAGAGCACAGGACCTAAGATGAAGCCCTGTGTAAACCCACTAGTCGCCAGCCTGATACTGTAACCCCATTAACTGTAACCCTTCATGCTCCACCTGTGAGCCAATTGCTCACCCACCACATGATGTGTTTATCAAGCTGCATGCTGGACATTGTGTCTGGAAGGATACTGTGAAAGACAGTATCAAAAGCTTTACTGAATTAAAAAAATATTACACCAACATGTAAAATACACATAGTATATAAGTATGTAATTATAAAGGAATACATATGTATATATACACACATATATGATGTTCACATGTATAAAGAACACTGAAAGGGTGGGAATTGAAGTATTTAAACTTTAAGAAGTCACTCTGAAAATGTCTGGAAGTGTTTGGACTGGTCATTGGTTCCAGCAATGTATATGGGACAGGGGAAACTGCTAGCAATTAGTGAGATGTGCCACATAGCCACATCTGTGTGACACCTTCCATGCAGCCAGGTAAGGCTCATTCCAGGCACCACTAAGTGTCAGTACTCAGTAGCCGACAGCACTTGTCTTGTCAAGAGGATTTTATATGTACATCAGCCTTGGTTTGTGTGGTACTGAGCATGGCAGCCACTGTGAGATGTAGGGGTTCAAAACATTCATGAAGCATTAGAACATTTTTGGGGTTTATGCTGTGGTTTGTCCTTTCGTTTAGGATACCACCAGAACCAGCCAAGAATACTTCAGCGTGACAACATTCTCATTCGCATGGCTGGCATGCTAACATCCTCATTCTTACCTTGCATGTCTGTCAAGTGTAAGCAAAGTATCTATTAATTGTGTCTGACTGGATTTCAGCTGCTCTTTTAAAAGGTTGTTGATAAAAGTTTAGATAATAGGCCAAGGAGAGGCTGAATCCCCATGGAGAACACACAAGACATTCTCTTGTGTCACTGATTTAATAAGGAAGAGTTGAATACACTCCTATTTAGAAAGGCACAAATACTTTGAAGGTTTCTGCTTGAATGGAAGTTGGAATTCACCTTCTGCATGCTCACCTCACTTGCACTGCCCCAGACAAGGACTTTTACTGCAGAGAATATCTGCAAGAATAGCAGGTAACACTGCTAGCTTGTTGTGGGAAATCCTGTTTTCAATAGATACCTCCTTCCAAGTGTGAGACTCATCCTCCAAGGCCAGCAACAAGAGGTGATGCATGAGATTCAACATCCAAGGCCATAGATGAGGTGATCAACACTTGCCAAGAAAATTAAGTTAACTCTGATTTTGAAGCATTGGGGATTTGCAAGAAACAAAATTCTGAGAGTTCATCTGGAGGCAGGACATAAATATATCACTTGAGATGACAATCAATCATAAACTCACGGGCTACTTAAAAGCATGACCAGCGCTGAAATGCCCCAGATACATGATTGGAAGTGTTTCTCACTTGGTTGCAGGCATGACTCCTCAAGTCCACATGGTCACCAGAAACCCAGCCAAGATCTCACCAAGCTGGCCCTAGCTGCCAACTCCAAGGCCCCTTTGCTTAGTCAGGTCTTCTGTGCAATACACACTTCCTGCCCTATCCCTTGCCAAAGTCCCACTCATCCCATCACCCCCAGCAGCAGATGGAAAATGTCCACAACAAGAAACAACGTGAAAAATTGCTCTGGTTGGCTCCTTACCTCTCAGCACACTCCGAAATCAGTGAGCTGTGCTGGCTCCCTATCCCAGACAGCACTGCCATCTCTCCCTTTCTATTTTAACTGCCTCACATAAGGAGTGGAAAATTCTTCAAGGGAATTAAGCTGCCTGGAACACTGGTAGGCACTGAGCTGTGAATAACTTCTCACTTGCCTGAGTCACAAGAAACATGTTACTGAGGGAAGCAGGGCAGACCAGTGCCACAATGGGACACAGGCAGCCATGTCTCTATGCCTCAGATGCAATAAAAATGAAACCCTGTGCATTATATTTATTATATACTTTTATAAGAGACCAAAGCAGCAGGATGTGCCAGAGTCTGCACTGTATTACACCTTTGCAGCAGATCCAGAACCAAGGTACAAGTAGGCACCAGTAACTGGTAGAGTATCTCATGGAACAGCGCACTAACATTTCTTAAGAGCTGCGTGTGCCCAGCACATGAACACGAACAAAAGCTGCGTGCCTAACGCACCTGACTGGGGAGGCTGTGCCTTATTGCAACTGCCACAATCACACCTTCGTATCTCCAGCGATAACAGACAGACTGTTTCTATTACGCAAATGGCACCAGGTTGGGCCAAGCAACCCGCAGCAAGGCATCATTGGCATTCTAGGAACGGCTCTGCTCCTCTGCTGCCAAAACACGCCACCCACAGCACGTCCCAGCGTAGTGACACGCAAACAGGGAGCTACAACCATCTTCCTGCGGCAACATGGGGTGCCATTTGGGGCTGACTAGGAGCATGTTTTGAGGGGATACTGTGAATCTCCTCTGGAGAAGACCAGCAGCTGGATAGCTGTGGAGAAGTTCAGGCAAGATCTGACACCACCCAGGGTGTCTGTTGCTTATATAAAACAGCTAATAAAGCTGGTTATCATCCAGGCAACTCTTGCATTAGGTGTAAGTGGCCATGTGGAAGACTCCCCAAAGCAATATACATGCTGGTTTTACTGTCCAAGGAGAGAAATGTAAAATAGGAACTCAGCAGTTGGATTTTGTTGGTCCTTTAATAGACATCTAGCAACAAACGTGAAGCAAAGCTCAGTTCAAAAGAAACTTAAGCATGTGTGGATTAAAATTAAGCATGTCTTTGTGTGCTGTCCTAGATCATATCCATCGCAATCTCAGGGCCTGTGTCTGCAGAGACTTTGTCGATGGAAGGTGTCTTAATGCAAAATGCCACCTACTGAGAACAGGTTTTTGGTGGGGTCTCCACGCCTAATGGGAGGACATATCAAGCCAATGTGCAGAGACAGAGAACTACCCCAGTAGGTGTAGAGTCTCCAAACATTTTAAGTCACACTCAACAGCAACAAAAAAAAACCAAACCAACCCAAAAAAAACCCCAAAAAAACCCCAACAACGACAACAAAAACAAAAAACCCCACCCCAAACACAACAAGCTCTTACAGCTGCATCACGCTCACATGATTTTTGTGAAAGAGCCTAGAAGACTCATAAAAGAAACATACTCACACTTCTGCCCGCTGAGGACACATTCTCCTTCCTTACGGTGAGAATGTACCGCAGTGTATGCATTTGCAACGAAAAGCATGACAGGCAGGGCCTCAATGAAAACTCATCCAAGGAAATTGTAAAAGTACATTACAAGAACCAGGGGCATGAAATGAAAGTGACAAGCAAAACATGCAGTAGGAGGTGTCTGTTTATACAACAGGTAGTTACACTGTGGAAGCCCTTGCCACAGGATGCTGTGGATAGTACAAGTTCACAGTGTTTCAAAAAACAGCAAGACAAAGGTGTAGAAAAGGAACAAAAAATACAACAAAGATACTTGGTCTGCCTCAGAAATTCCCCAAAGTACAAATTGTGGGACACTGGGGAACATTTGGGAGACATATCACTATACATTTGCCTTCAAGTAATGCTGTTTGCATGTGTTATCAGCCACTCTTGGAGACAGGCTGCTGGACTCCAAGAACCCTTAGTCTGACACAGCACAGCTGTGCCTCCTCTGTGGACATGCACTTTTTGCTTGGTGGGGGCAGAAGGAAGCAGCAGACTCCCAGTGGTCAGTGCCAGAGGGAACAACACCTTGGATCAGGTTCCATCCCATAACTGGTTGTGCATGATCAGGGGTAGATATTTTGCTCAAAATGAGATAGGGCAGAGACTTGAATCTGGGCATTTCTCCCTAAGCATGAACACTAGCATGCACCCCTCATATTTCAGCTCTGAAAAATGTAAGTTTCAGTCTGAAAATCACATTTCACACACCAAAAAAAATGGAAATTTGACACAACACACTCCCTGCCAGAATAGCTGAAATATCATGGCTTTGTCCCAAAACAGACTGAGAGCTAATTAGAAGTCTTTGAAAGTCATTCCCAAACAGAACTGCTTTCCTCTGGTTATCTACCATGGCAGCCTCACTCCAGAAATACACAGATATGTCTAAAAATACAAGGATGTGTATCAGCAATTTGTAAATGTATCTGGAAAAGAATGGCAGTGTATTTTACACAAAAGTGGGAGCATGGTTAACCATGGGTAGAAGCTGAAGCTCGAAAAGTGCTCAAATGCTCTTTTTTCAGTGTTGTGATAGGAAATGCCAAAGGCCAAGGGCACACGCAGTGCTCTGGGGAAGCCGGTGGAGGGTCTGGGATGTCAGCCACAGAAGGAAATTTCACTGATTAAAAAGCAGAACAGAAAGACAGTAAAGCATCATTCCAACACAGTAATGGCAATTCCAGGCATCCAAAACCACAAATCAGACTCAAAAAAAATTTCATGAGCTTTGTTTAAAAATAAAAAATTAAAATCCAACATGGTAAGCTGCAGTTTTTATGTCTGCAACAGAGCCTTTAAGCTTTCAAAGTTCATACTCCCAAACTTTTATTGGTGACTCTTTGGGCTGAAGGTGTATTCAAAGAAAAGAAGGAAATGGGAAAACAAACAAACAAACAAACTGAGTTGGGGCTTTTTTAGACTTGTTTTTTGCCACAGCCGTTTTGAAATTCTTGCTGTTACATACAGAGCAGTTCTTGCCTAAGGAAGACTTTGGCCTAAATGTTTACCCAAAAAGAGACTTTCAAAAATAGCAAGATCAAAGAGGAAGAACAGGGCCAAGGATCCATCCATGACTATCAACACTAGAAAACTTGCTATATGTCTTTAAAAAGAAATCAACAGCAGCATGAAACAGTGCAGCCAAATTTTCTGGATTAATTGATGAGTAAATACACTCAAGTCAAGTGGCTTAGGAGCAGAATAGCCTGCAGAGTGCTAGGAAAAAGAAGGAACAAAGATGTTAGCTGGTTATGCAGCATAGAAAAAGAAAAAAAAATACTTAAAAGTAGCTGCTTCTCTATGTCGACAGTTTCTGACACTCAAAGTCATTACTGAATGATCAACTTACCAACTCATTAGAGGTTATTTACATTGTTTATGAGCATATGACTAATTACACAATGAAGATACTGAAACATAATCACCTAATAACAGCATATGGTTATGGCACAGATGAATTGGATGAGAGAGGAGATCCTGCCTAAGTGCTTCCAGCAAGCCCCAGCCTGCCCTGATCATGGGGTGCTTGGAGGCTCCTTTTCCATCTCTCACAAGCAGAAGCCCAGAAGGGGCAAAAAAAAATTTCCAGGGACACTTGTTATAGAGGGGCCACAGTCTAGAGGGAAAGCAAGAAGGGCTGCATGAGCATCCTTGCAGGGAAACACAGGTGAGAGGCCCTGTACAGAGCCTCAATACCATTGTCACTGACACGGATGGTGCAATCAGGACAAGTGGTATTTGGGAGTGGTTCTTATTCTGTCCAGAGGCAAATTCCAACCCAAGAGAATTTGATCCTGATGAAAGGTGTTTGACAAGCAGCCTTGAAGATCGAATGGCAACATTGGTGCAAATTTAACAATAACAAATTAACTTCTTAAAATACCACATTTCCTATTTCTGATAGGCTTATCCTGACCTCTTCACCATTTAAAAACAAAAAGGTTGACACAGTCCTGACTTAACCAAAACTGATATCTCAGGGCAAAGGATTGTCTGAAGGATGGTAAGGGCAAACAGTGACGCTGAAGACCTAGCTCCAAGCTGGATATCAGCTCATATCAAATTTCAAGCTCCAGAAAGATATCAGCGAAGGTCTTCAAGTGCTGTAAGATGTTCTTCTTGTAGAAAAACACCACAGAGAAGGAACATCCACCAACATCACAGTGATGTGAGGTCTTCTAGCCCAGTCAGGCTGAACCTCCAGCGCTCAGGAGGATGTCCTACGCAGCCAGACCCAGCATCTGAGGGGAGTGTCTGATACACCTGAAAGCTGTGGGGCCATTCAGAAGGACCTTGATAGGCTGGAGAGTCAGGCAGACAGAAACCTGATGAGGCTCAACAAGGGCAAGCATAGGGTCCTGCACCTCGGGAGGAATAATCCCAAGTACTAGTTTAAGCTGGGGACTGACCTACTAGAGAGCAATTCTGCTGAGAAGGACCTGGTGTATTACAAACTGACTATGAGCCAGCAGTGTGTCTGTACAGCCAGGAGAATCAGAGCAGAACAGGGGTGCATTGGGAAGAGTGTGGCCCAAAGGTCAAGGGACATGATCCTGCTTCTCTACTCAGCCCTAGCAAGGCCACATCTGGAGTACTGTGTCCAGTTCTGCACTCCTTGGTACAAGAGAGACAAAGAGCTACTGGAGAGGGTCCAGCAGAGGGCCAGAAAGGTGATTAGGGGTCTGGAGCATCTCTCTTGTGAGGAGAAACTGTGGGAGCTGGGCTCATTTAGTCTAGAGAAGACTGCCAGGGAGCCTCATTAATGAATATAAATATCTCAAAGACAGGTGTCAAGAGGATGGTGCCAGACTCTTTTCAGTGGTGTCCAGTAACAGGATAAGGGGCAATGGCCATAAACTAACACACAAAAAGTTCCCCCTCAACATGAGGAAGAACTTCTTTACATTGATGGTGGCAGAGCACTGGAACAGGCTGCCTGTGGAGAGCATGGATTCTCCCTCTCTGGAAACATTCAAAACCCACCTGAACATGTTCCTGTGTAACCTGCTCTAAGTGCTCTGGCCTTGGCAGGGGGGTTTGACTAGATGATCTCCAGAGTCCCTTCCAACTCTAAAATTTATGTATGATTCTGTGTGATCTCATCAGGAGTCCCGTGTGCATTGGGCTTGCAGATGCACTGCAACAGGGACACTGAAGAATGGCCAGGTCACAGGAGTACAAGACTGTCTACCCATCAATGACTGAGAAAGTGAGGGATCCTCAATGCCTGATAACTTCGTGGCAGCAGTGTTTTGGATGAGGTTCCTCCAGAAGAAAGTGTTTCATAGAAGATGACAAAATCAGCCAGACTTATGGTACCACTTATGCATATATGTCACCTCCTAGAAGCCATCTCATCTAATGCCATCATAGCACCTGCTTATCAGAAAGCTGCCTGCATCCCTCACAGTGTCCCAGAGATTGGTAGTAGAGACATGGCACTTCACACACCCTGGTTCCCTGTGCCTCCAGCACTGTGATGCCTGACAGAACAATATGCCCCTGGCTGTGAAGCAGAGTGGTGGCAGAAACAATGTCAGACCACAGCCATGGCTATCTGAAGGCACCTGTAAGGAGCTCAGTTTGCTGCCAACTAATATCTGTTGTCAATGGTTCTTTCTCCATTCCTCTTCCTCAAGAAAGCATTTTTGTTGCTGTTTGAAGGCACTGCCATGGGAAGGGAAGGAGTACATTGCACCTAGAATGGGGCTTGCTGGGAGCACTTAGATAGCACCTCTTAATTTTGAGTACAGCATAACCAGAAGGGTCCAAGACACTCTGAGTGGAAGTCACCCACTGCATTACTGGAAGACCTGGACCACTGCACACAGAATCATAGAACATGAGTGGAAGGGAGTTGGAAGAGACCCACAAGGATCATTGAGTCCAACTCCAAGCCCTGCACAGAGCCATCTCCAAGAGTCACACCATGTGCCTGAGAGTATCATCCAAATTCTTCTTTAACTCTGCCAGGCTTGGTGCTGTGACCGCTTCCCTCAGGAGCCTGTTCCAGGGCCCAAACACTCTCTTGGTGAACAACCTTTTTCTGATATCGGACCTAAACCTCCCATGACACAACTTCAGGCCATTCCCTTGAGTCCTGTCACTTGTCACCACAGAAGAGAGATCCCCTCCTCTGCCCCTCCTCTTCCTGTCATGAGGAAGTTGTAGTCTGGAATGAGGTCTCCCCTCAGTCTCCTCTTCTCCAGGCTGAGCAGACCAAGTGATCTCAGCCACTCCTCACACGGCTTCCCCTCAAGGCCCTTCACCATTTCCCTTGTCCTCCTTTGGACCCTCTCTAAGAGCTTAATATCTTTCTTATATTGCAGTGCCCAAAACTGCACACAGTATTCAAGGTGAGGCTGCCCCAGTGCAGAGCAGAGTGGGACGATCCCCTCCCTCGACTGGCTGGCTATGCTTTGCCTGATGCCCCCCAGGATATGACTGGCCCTCCTGGCTGCCAGGGCACTGCTGTCTCAGCATCCTCAACATTACCCAAGGGGAGACATAAGAAGAGCTCTTGTCTTGTCTTGGAATGTTTTTTCCATGACAGTGCCCAGAAAGGGGATGAATGTCTCCCTGATGGGGCAGACTGGCAAGAAGGATACAGATGAAGCCCAATACCAGTTTCTGCAAACAAGCCAGTGGCAGCACTACTGTGATTTACAACACCCTGTGCCTGCAAGCTCCTCATGCTGCTCTTATTCCAACAGTCCCAATGTTAACCATGAGCTCTGGTTTCCCATCTGCTGCCAGCTTCATCCCAAGTTCATGCCTCCAAAGCTGTCAGGAATTTATACCCCAAAGCCCAGTGAGCGGCCACAGCTCCTGTTCTTTGGACTGGTTCTTTTGGCATAAATGCAAACTGAAGCTCCAGGAAGAACCACATTGTGTCTGAAGGAAATGCAGGGAAATCCCAGCCCAACTTGGAACCCGCAAGGGAGAGGCAAAGGACCCAGATCTCTGAGTTACCCTCTCAGCTTCTCCCCCTCCTGCCCTGAAAAGAATGGTCAAGAGGGAACATGGTGATTTATTGAAGTAGTTCTTGTGCTGTAAAGAGGCCCTGGGTGCAGAACTGCTAAGCTCAGCTGAAACTGGGCATCTCCCACAAGGAGCGGGACAGGGAAATTTGTGTCAGCTGAGGAGTGACCCTGCTGCATGGCGTCCAGCTGTTTCCCTTCCCGCCTGAGTCTGAGACAGCACAAGCCTACTCACTTTCCTCCCCCAAACTGACTGTCACATTTGTCACAGACTACACTGGCCTAAATAGTTAGGTGTCACGTAGCCAGCAGCCCATACGGGAAGATCTTACATAACTCAGATAAATGGGACAAGGTCAACGCCAAGCCTGAGCTCCTCCTGCAGAAGACCCTGCTCCAATAGGTCCTCACAGCCCCCCTGCAGCACAGGAGGTTGTCAGGGATGGGCAGAAGTAGGGGCTGCCCAGAAGTCCTAAGGCAGATCAAAGGGCACTGCTGATACGTACAGGAAGGGATTCCTGGTAGGATTTGCAGGACTGGAATTAGCCATTGTCAGGCAGTAACTAGTAGTGCCAGATCAGGTGAGATGGTCTAGTGAAACCAAAGGTGTGGCCCTTTGTCTGTGACCAGTGCCTGGCACGGTGGAAAAGTTCTACCTGGGTTACCTCATGTCCCCTGTGCCTGCTGGTTCAGGTTCCTTTCTCTATTTTTAAACAAAGTGTTCAGTGTCACCCAGTCAGAAAAATTACTCTGTGCCTCCAGGAATAGAAGCTATACCTTATGTCTGCTTTGCCCCATCCCAGGGGAGTCCCTTATTGCCGATAGCATTTAACAGCAATTAACACTGCTCCTTCATGCACAGGGATTTCTTCAGTGTCTGCTCTGAGACTGCACAACCTGCATTTGTGGGAAATGTGGTGAAAGAAGGACAAAGGGGGCCAAGTTGTAGGAGAGGAAAGCATGGGGAGAAGAGGAAACCAGACTGTGTTTTGCATTTTCATGGAAAAGGAGGGAGGATGGAGAGAGGAGCCAGAGAGACTGGATGCTGTGGGCAGGACTCTTGGGGGTCAACAGCTGGACAGTGCTGGGCCACAATTTGGGAGCACTGGCCTTGGGAGCAGGAAGAGATACCAGCTGGGGAGGACAGATCTGAAGAGGGGCCTCCCCTGTGCAACGGGGAGAGAAGAGTGTGGACAGGGGGCAGAGGCACCCAAATTAGGATGGGGTTTGTGGTAGCATGCGTTTTCTTTAAAGCCCCTGCTTTCACTGAGGGAAGACAACTTTCAGGGCTTGTCTAAAAAAGAAAGGCAGTTTCCAGTCTTGGTGGTTTCAAAGAAGAGCTTAAAGTTGTGTCCCAAGAAGAATTTTAACGGTAAGCAGTTGGAAGTGGGGGAAGGCAGGAAAGGCTGTTAAATACAAGTCCTTTTCTTTACTGATATTTTTACTTACTCTATCAATTTCTTGTGCACTTCAAGCTGGCAATGTACAGTTTCAAGAGCCAGTACGCAGGGGGCCTGCTTTCTGGTCACTCCTGCCTTGCTGGAAGATGCTGGAAGATGGGGCTGCAGCACTACTCCAGCTCTGTGGCCTGTGCTGCTTACAAAGGGTCCAGACCCACAGCAATCCCAGTGCCTCCATCTCACTTTCCTCTCCTACATTCCTATGTCCCTCTCACTTCAGGGAGCATTGGCTCCTTTTTGCAGACCCCTTTCATGCTCCCATGTATTGTCACAAAGAGTCCAGAAAACACCAAGCAAGTCTGCAGCGTGGTGATGACTTTGTGTCCCAGTGTCACTGAACCTGACCCGTACAGGCACATGGGGCCAGCCAGAGGTGTCCATCACCTGGAGGAAGCAGCCGGTGAGCAGTGTTTGTATCATGTGCTGGAGAAGGAAAACCACAGAATCAGCTGGAGGCCAAAAACAACAGCCGTGAGAGGAGGGATTCATTAAGAGAAAAGTCAAGGGAACCAAAGCATGTTTGTATAAAGGCAGAGCCAGAGGCAAGCCATGCTGCAACCTGCAGCCACAGAGGGTCAGAGCTGGAGCCATGCCCAGCCAGCCACTCCTTTGTCAGCCATCTCCTCAGCTGGGGTGTCCTGGCATTTGGGGACCCTCCTGCTCCCTCTCAGTGTGCCTGTAGGGCTCCAGCAGAGAGGCTTCAACAATTCTGATACTTTCATATCCTTGTCAGTGTCATCATTTGTTGCCTGGTCTGGGGCATTTGGGCAGCAGTGACCCCTGAAACAAGTGGGTGGTTTTTCAGAGCCCAAAGTCCCATGGGGGACACACACCCCTGCTCCTTGTGGCTGCTCAGCTTAGCATCCCCCCTGGTAGGGGGATGCAGGCCAGAGAGTTCCCAGCAAAACAGTTGGAACTGACTTCAAAAGGATTTACAATGAGCAACCTTTCTATCTCTTGATCCTCTCAGCTGTACACTGGATTAGGGCTGACTGAAGCCTGAAGCCCCCAGTCAGAGGCTGACTCCCCTTGCTCTCTGGGGATGCACCAGGGACCTGCTTATCCCCAAGTCCCAAACTCTGTGTTTCCCACACTAGCCTGACACTCTGCAAGAGGGATGTTCTGTCCTACATCAATGGCCTTTCCTGGATGCTGGATCTTGGGGCACAAAGGACCTCACAAGGACATAGGATGAGCCTGCCCACTACAATACAACCTGGCAAAATTCAGTAAGGCAACAGAGTCTCTTCCACCTTGGGACTGACATTAGGGTTGCTCCAGGCCCTTTCATCCAGGAGGAGGGAAAGTTGAATTAGCCCAAACTTTGTCTTCCCTAACTGCTTTTGCCAAGGCAGTCATGCCCACAAACTCTGCATTGCCCTGGGGCTGAGCCATTCAGATTTTTAAGTGGGCTGCCTCTCCTTGGGAAATATATTTGATCCTTCCATAGAACACCCATGGCATGGGGCTGGCACATCTCCTCAGGTCCCAGTGAGGGAGAATGATGCTGAAGTAACAGCATGAGGACTTGAAAGAAGGATAATTTTCCACCAAGGAGGGGAGAGTGAATGAGGGGAAGAAGAAACACTGGAGGGGCTACAAGTCTTTACAGAAGGACTAAGCTTTCAAAAGAAAGGGAAAGGGAAAGGGAAAGGGAAAGGGAAAGGGAAAGGGAAAGGGAAAGGGAAAGGGAAAGGGAAAGGGAAAGGGACTGGAAACATGGGGCAAGCGTCTTTTTTTATTATTTTTCCAACAGACTAAAAAGCAGGTCCAGTTTTTGAAAGACAAAAAATATTCTGGCTCAGTTCAGGGTAGCAGAAGAGTGTTTTGAGCTCAGCATTACTAACTTTCATTTGCTCTGCAGGACAGGTCAGTGTGATGTAAAGCTTGTCTTTGAAAAGGGTGTCCAGACCTTCCAAGAGGTGGGGCTGGGAACAGAGGTGCTGTCACTTCATGAGGACAGGAAACTGCTCAAGCAAAGTTCATACTGGAAAACTGGAGATATTTAGCAATCACCAGAAAAAAATACATAGCCAGCATAGTGGATGGGGTTACTGCAGGGCAAAACGCCAGGGCTTCCCTCCAAAGTGGAGGAGAAGGGCTGAGAGGCATCACTGGAGCAGCAGAGCAAGGGTCGAGGCACCAGAGTGTGGAAGCAGCATTGCTGCACTTAAAGTCCACTTCTACCACTGACTCCCTGCACGGCTTTTTGTAAGTCTCCTTTATGCCTTCTTCAAAACACAGGGGTAAAAAAGTGGGGTGACTTCCAAGGGGAGCTGAAGGTGTCAGCCACCACTGTCATGAGTTTAGAGACCAGCTGAGAAAGGGATAGGACTTCCATTCTGCCACTGCAAGTGATGGATCCATTAGGCTCTGCTGGGATGGGCTTGTTTGCTGAGCCTTCAGCCCCCATCACACTCTCTCCACTGCTGGACTAGCTAGTGCTGTGGGGGGCAATGCACTGGGAGGTGCCGAGTAATCACTGGGCAGACTCACCACTGCTGCCGCTTCAGCTTGTTTGTTTTTCTTAATCCCAAGAGGCAGCATCTCTGACATGGCAGCAGCGTGATTAACAAGATCCAGCATTCCTGTCACAAGCATGTAATTATAGGTTTCCTGTGCCACTCCTGCTGGGAGGTCAGTGACTTGCCCTCCCTCACTCCAGCAGAGGGAGGGGATGGCTGCCAACTCCCATCTGCCTCTTAACCCCCCTGCCCAGCTCTGGTCTCCAGTCTCCAGCCTCCAGCTTCAGCCTTCAGCCTCCACAGCCCCGGCGAGGAGTGGGCAAAGTGCAGCAAGCTACAGCCAGTTTGGGGAGGGACAGCAGGCTGTGAGGGGGTCAGGGAAATCTGTAAGGGGGGAATCAGAAAGACTGGAGAAATGGGGTCTTGAAAGGGAAGCCACAAAGGATCTTCCCCCTTTGCTGGTACTCAGTACTCTTAAGTTTGCCCACAAGGCTCTGCAGCACAGTGGCACATGCGGAGGCAGCTTGACAGCTACCAAGAAGGGGTCTGCCTTTCAAGAGTGGTGTCTGATGCATTTTGGGAGGCTCTCATTCAGACCCCACAGCGATGGGACCTGCCTGTTCAAGGGAGACCTTGATTCCAGGGAGATGGGAAGCACCCTCCACATGAGCACAGGGGCCTTTTGGGGGCCAGAATGAGGATTACACTGCCCATGGATGCAGAAAAGTGAAAACTGTGGCCTCTTGTCCCTCCCACGACCCCTTTAAGACATTTTCAGACATCTGGGACCAGCCTGAGAGACATGGGCAAGCTTTCTCATCCCCTAAATCCACATATCTCTGCCTACAAGTATATGATGAACGGAAGCTCTGCCACAGTCTGCCCCACATTCTCCCAAAGGCACTGCAAAATCATCTAGAAGGCCCCAAAGGAATCATCTTGCTCTTCAACACGCATGTTCCCCTTGCAACTAGCAGGCTGGTCAGGGATGCACAGAGGAACTGCTCTCACCAGATCAGTTTCTGAAGCTGTTATACATGGGATTAGCTGCAAATCGCAGTGGAGAAGGACCCGCTGCTGGCTTGTCAGAACAAGAAGAGGTTTTGTGCTGCATTTGCTCCTGGAGAAGGCCAGGTTTCCTCAAGCTCTGTTTGTTTAGTAACCCCTACATAAGGAAATCCATCACATAGCCTCTTTTATTAATGCTGGCAATCATCTGCAACCAGCTGTTGCCCAGCTGTCAGAGTTGGTATTGCATGGGAATCCCTGCACAGAGAGTCACATCTCCTCATACTTACAGACTTGGGCTCCAAAAGAGACTTAAGAAAGAGCCTGGGAGGATATGGCAGCAGCCTGTGTAGTGGGGCTACTGGTACAGGCAGATGCCTGTGTAGTGGAGTTAGTGGTACAGGCAGATGCAGTGGACCTTAGCTCCTACTCACACAGCAAACTACAGCTTAGGTGTACCCCAGGCTGGCTGTGTCCCCCACAGCACCCAGTATCAATGCCCACCCTTGGCAGGAGCAAACCACTTTTCTCTGAGGAGCTGATGCATGGTCACCAGCTCCCAACCTGAGCAGAGAGTAGCTCTATCCAAAGCACTGCATGCTGTCGTATTTACATGGGGCCCAAAGCTCACATTCAGGTGTTCAGGCCCAAACAGGTTTGCACCTCACACATAAAGCAAGCTGTGAAACTGAGTCTCAGTTCTTTACTTACTGATCCAAACTACTTGCATCTAGCAAGGCATACCTTCCAGAAGGTCATCCAGTTCCAGTCCAAAGACATCAAGAAACAAAGGAGATGCTATCACCCACGAGACAATGCTCCAGTGAAGAGTTGCCTTCACCACTGAGAAATTCTGCCTTTATCCTAATTTGGATTTGGTTGGCATGAGCTAAGAAGCAGGCAAACCTTACACAAGTTGTGTTCACACCTAACACAGTTACCAAGAGCTTCTGTCTTGAAGTAATTGCTGGATAAGCCTACATGCTAGAAGATGGCGAGGACTTTTGTTGCATTAAAAGATAAATGAGCCCCATCAATAAAATGTGCTGTGAGCAGGGGCATAATCTAGAACCTCACAGGCAGATGGGGAGGGTCTCCTAATTCATGCCAGCAGTCATCCCAGCCACATGTCATTGTTCAAACAATCAAGGTTTTCTCCGAAACAGAAAACAAAGGAGCATGGAGGTCTTTCAAGTGAAGGCTCCCAGAAGCAGCTTCACATCACAAAAAGCTCCAGCTAATGCATAGGCTTAGGGGTCACCAGGTGACAGAGTTTTAAAGAGGCTTCTTGAAGGGATAGCACAAAGCTAGCAGGGGGAGCGCAGAGATAAACTGGATGAGGCATGAGGCAGCTGTGTGGAACCTGCCAACCATCCTTCCCACTTCCCGCACAGGGAGCAGAAGGGAATGCTGCAGCATGCTGGCCTGTGGTGAGGTTTACTGCCGAAATCCTCAGTGCATGCCCCATGTAGCTGGTCCACTCACTGATACAGTCCTCTGCACAGACAAGGACTCCTCATAAGTAACCGTCTTGCTCCTGACCACTTGCACAACCAGTCACTGAAACTCCCCTGCTTTCTTTCCTGCACCCTGAATTCCCATGACACAACATCTCTGTGTTTCTGAGTGTGCTCAGGGTGATTCATAGGCACACGGACAATGGCTTGCTTTAGTGAGAGGCCAGGGAGGAGCTCTACCTGCCATGACAGAGATACTGCTGCTTTCTGAAACATTTCTCAGAAGGAAAACCCTTCACCTTGCCAAGGGCAATGTCACGTTGGCCATGCTGCTACAGGGTTAGCAGTGACTGACATGGATAGAGTCCCCTCCCAGGATGTGGGAGCTATTCACTTCCCTTCACCTGTCACAGCTCCAGGGGTGGGAATGTGTCCCATAGCAGGTGAGACCCAGGGTGCAAAGCCAGAAGTGTTGCTTCTGGAGGTCAACAGGATGCTTCTCTATACTGAATTTCTATTATATTTGAATTTCTGTATAGTGGAGGGGACAACAAATTTGCAAACAATGCAGGCAACTTTGAAAGCAAAGCAGAAGGCATTCTTTCAACAGCAGGCACAGAAGAGGCAGACAGCTATTTATCACCTACAGAACTATTGAACTGAGTACTACCACCATGGCCATCATTCCCAGTCCCTACAACTATAAGCTGATCCAGAGAGATCACAAGGACATTCACCTCCATCCCCTTCATTGCTCACATCATGAAATACGTCATTTTTCTCCTCTGCAGTGCACAGGAACTTCTCCTGGTGGCCAAAGGAAGCAGATAATGCCATGCACTACAGGTTAAAAAAATTGTTCCTGCAAATCTGATTTGGAAAGAAATACTTTCCTGACTCCAAATCTGTCACTTCCTTAAGGCTGGAACACATGCATTAGATATGTCAGGCAGGCCTTGGAGGAGTTTCTATGTGCCACTAAAGTCACCATGACACCCCACCACATCTTATATCAAGCCATAGCCAGTGACTCACGTATCAGGGCAAAAAAACCCCAAACTTGTGAATGTCTTTCCAGCATTGTTTCTAAGTAAATCAAAAGGGAAAAATAGTTTGCTAGTGAGTTTGCATGGGCAATGTGAGATAGAGATTTATTTATCAGAATTGTGTATATTCACCTGGATTAATTATTGCATTGCACCAAACTTAAATGAGATCACTTTTCACATCCCTTTTGGCAATATCACCAACTGAAACATCCAAAACTCAATATTGTGAGCTTAATTCCTCCAGTCCAGAACCCCGTTATTCTGATATCTGATCTCCTCCATAAATTCAGAAATTCTGCCAATGAATTATGCAGCTGTCCTAAGTCTTATGCATCAGCTGTTACCCCCATGTAAGACCAAGACCATGAGGAATGGGAACGAGGGACAAAAAGTATGACAGTCTGCTTTTTCCATATCTAAAGAATGCCCTGCAGCACATCCCAGAAAAAGGGCCAGAGTCCCCAAATTTCCTGTGCTCTTCCAGTTAAGATGCAGAGCAGCCATGAGGAAAGGCAAGAGACTCATACACTTGATATAAGTCTTGTATTAAGATTGTTTGTTGAACTTGGAGTATTTGAGGATCTTTGTCTTTGAGATTTCTATGGAACTTCATTTTTTGCTGCCTTTTGGTTTTGGTTTTTTTTTTTATTTATCTAACCCACAGATATAACTGGTGTGGGAAGTACTGACAGGACATGACTCAGAAATACATACAAGCATATCACTCTACATTTAGAGAAGTAAATTCCCATGATTTTGCTGATGATGATGTCTGTTTTGCACTGGATGAAACAGGTACTTGTATAAAACATCCTCAGGGCTGTCTGAGCTCATGTAAATGATCCCTCCTTGGACACCCTGGGGCCTTCTACCAAGATGGGAAACAGCTATACTTACTCTCACCTGTGACATAGGACCCAACACTACAAGTCACAGAATATAGAATCATTTATGCTGGAAAAGACCTTTAAGATCACTAAGTCCAACCATTAACCCAGCACTGTCCTACTTCTTTCTGCTAACAAAAGCGAGGAAGCTGATAGAGGGCAGTGTGTTTTGGAGCATGAGGTAAGATCATACATTAGCTGGCCCTGCAGCAGGAAGTCAAGCCCAGTCTTATCTGTGATTGTTCTGCTGATCTTTATCTTTAATCCAAAAAGTGATTAACCTATTCACAGCTGGGTCTGGTGTGGACTTTTGCAAAAGGTGAAATCTCAGTGAGGGGAGAGGAGAGGTAGATGAAGAAAAGGTTGGCCCTGACGGATAAGAGCCTTCCTGCAGCTCAGACAGAAGACTGAGGCTGTGAGCTCTGAAGGAGAATAGGGAAAAACTGAAAGTCAGTGAGGAAAAACAAAGCTCCTTTATTCTCCTTTGGGACATTGTTTGGAGGTCATTACCATCATGCTATGGCCAACTGCTGAAAGAGACTAAACCTAAATTACAACAAAAGACAGAGCTTCTGGGAGTTCTGAAACAAAGACCTAAAGCAGGACAAACATTGCCACAAAGACAAAGGACAGAACTGAAGAAGCTCACCCTACTACCAAGCTGTGCAGAGGAGCACCAAGTCATTAGGCCATTTCTACATGCGAGTATCACTTCCTTCCTGAATTCTGATTGCCAAGGTCAGAGCTCCAGAGATAAGCAGAACCTCAAAAAACCGATACACAAGTGTGTTCGAACAAGCATGAAGCAAACATTTGACTGCAACAAATAACACCTCCATTGGGAATTCCAAAGAGCTGCAATGTCCTTCATGACAAGAACCAGTTAATTTTACATCCTTTCAAAAAAGGCATTTCCATTTCACTGACCAGGAAACTGAAGCACCAGGAGATTCCAGACAATGTTTCTAAATGTGGAAGCCTCGAATCAGACGTCTAAAAAAGCTTGCAGGCATGTTAGAAATGGTCTCAGTCTTTCCAAGGTTCTTCACATCCCCACTGTTGCTAACTGAATAATTGCCAGCTGGCCTACTTCAGCATCCATAACCACAAACCCTTCCATAAAGGTGACAATTATTATCATTAGTTCTGATAAGAGAGCCCAATTCAACCACTCCATTCTTCTAATTAATTCCAAGGCCCCTGATGCCATTTCTACCTGATAAAACAGAGGAGAAGGTTGTAAAATAATTTGCTTAAAATTTCTCCAAGTTTTCAGTTACCTCTTGCACAGATTTTTATTTTTTTCAAATCTGAAGGCAGCAGACTCATACATGACTATGTAGGACCATTTGATCCTATCACTTTCAAACAAACAGCCCCCTGGAAATCAGGTGCTAGCAAGTCCAAGCAAGAAAAATCTGTGTTCCAAGGCCATGGATGACTGTGGTAGAGATCTGTATTAACATGTCCTTTCCAGGGCAAAAGAGAATTCATAGCTTTTTATTGTAAGTCCACTTTATCCAGACTTGGTTTGGATCACTGGATCGGATGTTTGAACAAATCTTCCCACTGCTTCTCTTATGGCAGGACAGCAAGGAGCTTATGTGACAGGGTTGATACTATTTTCTGCAATAAAAGCACACAACTTTTTGAACATCAAAAAAGTGACCCTTCATCACTTACAGTGCAAGTAGGAATTCCTGTCCATGAAAATACTAATCTTAACACTTTCCCAGTCTGTGTTAAATTAGTAGCATTCATACGCAGCACTTCAGGCCATTTACGAGGGGCATTTCCTGCAATCAAAAACATATGTCCCATAAATGGCCCATTTCTAAGTTTGCTTTCCTAGAGCAGCTGGTCATTCCTGAGAATACAAAGAAGAATATATAAGCAAGTGTAGTGTTTGCTGATACCCCGAGCTGGCTGGGAAATAGAAATCCCTTCCAGCAGGAAAGAAAACAATAGTAGCTGAGTTTCTTTTTAAGGAAAATACTAGACTGAAAAATCAAAAATGCTATTTTTACTAGAGTTACACAAAAATCATGCTTTATAAGAACCAGAATGAAAACTTTTGGCTTCCTGGCTGTCCATCTAGGGATATACTTGGTTTCTGATGCAGGTGAGCTGTCAAAAAACTTAGTGGGGTGACTTCCAATCTTACAGCCATCTTGCATCTCTGACTGCTAAGCTGCAACTCTGATTTTTGGACCTGAGGGGAAGGCTGGGTGTCTGAAAGCTGCACAGAAAGACAATTTCTATTAGTCTGCCTGCTACACTCTTGGCAATTTTATTTTCTTCTTGCAAAAAAAGAGCCAAGGATACTTCAGTTTGATTTTCCCAATGGAAATCTGCAATTGTTACAGAAACTGCTGAGTTAGTGAAAAGGGCATTTTCCATTGGAGAATTATTCTGATGGAAAATTTCCCAACTAGCTTTATTAATACCCTTGACATGGTTTTGTCATTCCTCCTATTTGTGTATCAGTGTCTGGCCACTGAACCAAACTTCCAGCCAGGGCTTTCATAGTTATTATTCCCAAAGGGTTATCATGTAATTCTTGGAGTACAGTAGACCTGAGATTTATTACAGTAACTGCTCTGGTGCCACACGTTAGGCAACCTGGACATGTATTTCAGTACTCTCTTTCCAGCCAAGAAGGCTCAAAAAGGCTGTGTGCTAAGCCATCTCTTCATCCTTTCATCAGATGCCTCCAATGACTTGGCTTGTTCTCAGTTTCACATGGTGTCAAGGTACATGCAACTCTCCAGGTGCCCCTGGTACCAATCACTGCATATTTCCACCACACCACCAGAGCAGGGAGTACCCCAGAAAACCTCCCTCTCTCAAACCAGGCTGTTACTGCTAACACTGAAGCCAGTGTTCGACATTTGCAACCAGAGTAAATTGTTTCCTCTTGAGATAAGCTGCGGTTAAACCGCTGACCTCCCAAGACGACGCGTGGGTCTGTTCTCTGGGTGTGATCACAGTGCTGTAGACAGATGCCAGTGATCCCCAAGTGCAGGTCTTTTGAGTATCTTACCCTGACGGCTGGCTTTCAGCATCAGTGCTTGAGGCCCATGGCAAAGTGCTGCATCTACTTTTACAAGCAGAGTTTCATTTTCTGTTAATGCAAAGTTGTTTGCTTCATCTGGAGCCTTGGCACATCATGGGGATCAACATTACTTCTGTCCTTTTTGCACTGGTCTATTTAGGGAGTGTAATAGTGTTGAGGTATTGGGCAAGACCCCCTGGTAATAACTGCCTATCCCCAGAAAGGAAGAAAATTGTGACATATCTTGTAGTTGAGGTGCCTTGACGATAGTCTCATGCATTACTGGTGATTTACGAATATCGTCTACACGACCCACAGCATACAGCTGAGCCTCTGCAAAATTCACTTTTCCCTCCTTTGCTGTCCAGCCGTTCTTGACAGCTTCACCAGTACCTCTGCAGACATCCCTTATTGTCACTTTCATTAATCCTTGCCTACATCACTCTGAAAGTTAAAAATGTTTTTCAATAGCTGGTCCATGAGCTTCCATCAGAACACGGGTGTGGAAACTATCCTAGTCCTGGCCTGTTATACTGGAGCACAACCTTGGGTGCCTTATTCACAGGGGGCTTTTTGCCATTAGCCAGCATTTCCATTTCATGGCTGATAGTTTTTGCTTTTGCTTTTTGCTTTTGCTTTTGCTCTAGTCAAACCTAGACAAAGGATACCCGTCTTTGTTCACAGCAACTAGGGAACCACCACAGAATGGAAAGACTTCTCTTTCCTCCTTGATGACACCACATCCTTCCTCAGTAACCCAGGAGAGGATTCCAGGTCCTGCCAACATTGTCATTCTGCCCATACACAGGTTATCATGCAGATGGGTTCTCAGGAGCACAGTGGAATTAAAAGCATGTTTCTCTTTCAACAAAGCTTTCTCTCATGAATGTTTTCAGTTCTGATACTCTCCTGAAGGACTTTCACCCCAAACAGGCAACTGTCCCCCAAAGGGGGAACAATGAAAATTTTGTTTCAGGCTGTTTGATGCTGTTGCAACTCTCTGTCTTCTGGAATAGCTGTATCCTTTGACACAGCAGTTCCTAGAGCACGTTTTAAGGGCAAATCAGCCCCAGTTAATAACTGTTTTTGTATTGCTTCATTTTACATACCACACACTAACCGCTCCCTTGACACAGTATTTAAACTCTCTCCAAACTGGCAATACACTAGTAATTTCCTTAACCCCCACCACCACATATTTAGAAATTGTTTTATTTTCATTTTTTTTTATTTTTAATTGCATTTTTCAAGATCTTATATGCATTGCCATCACAAGTGCCTTTATGAGAGAGAGGATTTGGGAGAACTTCCACCATCTTGGCAAGCATTTCCCCCACCAGTTTAACAGAAGCCATTATTCTGTGTTTTCCTCCTTATCTTTTTAGCAGCCACTGTATTTCTGGATTATAATCCCACTCTGGTCACCATTTCTTGTTTTTCTTTCCTTCTTAGACATAACACGAAGAGCCACACAGTCACGGATCAGTGCTTACTGAGTATACACAGCAGTTTCTCCCACTACAACTTGGCCACGAGCATGGAGCAAATGTTGCTTTCTCCTTCAGCACTTTAAAGCCTGTCTTCTTAACCATTTATTTGCTTCCTGGAGGCTGTTCAGTTTAGGGATGTAAAGAACTGTTTTGATTATACATCCTCCCAGAATATCACTGAACTGATCTCAGGCACCTGGTGATCTCCATGTCAGGTGCTGCTCTCCTACCAGTGAATCTTCACTGGGTGGAGTCCAAACACCCAGGTTGTTGTATGTATGTGGTCAGTGGTGTCAAGGCCTCACCACAGCACACAAATAGCTCACACCACTGCCAACATGTCTGCTCACAGCTCCAGCCCTTTGACCTCCTTTCTTCTCTCTTTGCCATAAGGGACGATGTGATGCCTTTGCTTTCTGGTCCACAGTCCCCACTTTCCTGATAGAGAAAAGGGAGTAAGGAGACCAGCAACATGCAGCAATCAGGGGAACTCAGCCTTCCTGTAAGCCACTGTGAATGCAGCAGTTACCTTCCAGGATAGTTACGAGTGAGTGCCCTATACTCCCTCCCTGTGCCATGGGGGATCTCTCCTGGCACCACATGATGGGGCAGAGGTGCCTCATGATGCTTGCTAACACTGCAAGCATTGTCTCTGCTCATGACCAAGCAAGAAAATGTCTTCTTTACTTCATCAATTGTAGAGGGCACAGTACGGAGCAGAGAAAAGGAGCCCGTGTGTCTTAGGGGAAGGAGAGAACTGAAGGGATAGTCCATCAATACCCAGGAACAATCCAGGCATTTTTCACACCTCCCTTCTGGCACCACAGTATATTCTGGCAGCGCTGTGGAAATTCACCTGTGGTGTTACATCATTGAGGGCTGGCATAAAATCCTGAAAAGGAAGAGGCTTCACCAGGCACCCGAGCACTGACTGCAGGCGCAAGAGCATGATTGTAAGGGTACCTGAGATGGCAGTGAGTCACAGGTATGGAGTCACATCAGAAAGGGGATACCAGCTTGTCCCCTCCCAGTCTGGTTTCAGTAGGAGTTGCTGCTCCTGCTAGTGGCATTTTCCATGCAAACTTGGCAGTGCTTGGTGATGCCTGGGATTAGCTTCCCCTGAGGGGGAAAGGAAAGCCAGGTAATACTTGGGGTCATGCCAGCCTGATCCTCATGCAAAAAGAAAACCTGGCTCTTTCCAGACTCTGCTTCTTTCTCTTGCCTGCACAGGAACCAAATCCCCCAGAGGGGACAGGCTGGGAGGGCAGAGGGGGAGACACAAAAGCCCAAGGAAGCTACTGCTGTTGGCAGTTACGCTGCCTAAACTGGTCCAATGCTACAGAAATGAGGGGCATTCCCGGATCCCCCTGCTACAGAGAGAAAAGTGAATACCATGATTGGTTATTTGGTGTGGCTCGTCCTTCCTCCCTGGCATGCTCCCGCTCCCCCTGCCTTGCTTGGGCACCACGCACACACCAGACCTCGCAACAGCTGCAAACTGTCACCACTTGTACAGAAAACAACAGGGTAGCAACTCCCCTCTCTTTTCTTTTAGGTTAAATATGATAAATGCCAAAGAAAAGATGAGGAATTACTTTAGCCTGAAGTTCAGGAGGGACAGTAGTGAAAGTCAGGCCATGGGTAGTTTTAAGGCAATTATTTTACATTTTACTGCCTTGTCGAACATTGCTGTCCTGCCCTAAGGGAGGAGTATTGCCACCTTTCCAAATGCACCAGGCTAAACATCAGCTCTGCAGAGTCCAAGGCAGCCTGTCTAACACAGCATGGAGCTCAAAGTCATGATTTCATGTGAGAAGAGGAAGCTGTTCAGGAGCATCTGGGGGAAAGGTGCTGCAAAAAAGGACTGTGCTATCACAGGCATCAGGAGGCTGCAGGACAGGGGCAGAGCTGGGGTCCAGTGCTGGACCAGCCATGGCTAAAGGGCAGGGGTGTAGGAAGAGGCTTTGCACTGGATGAGTCGCAGGTAGGAATAGAGGGCACGAGCTGAGCTGCACGGATGACATTTCCACAGTTGTATGCAATACACGTGCCCTTGGTCTAGTCACCCTTAATGAGCCATAGTTTGTTGGTTTGTTTGAAGCAATTTCAAACCCAAGAGTAAAGCCAGAGTTGCCCAGAACAGTGCTACTGTCCACACACTGGCTGACCTCATGCATGTATATGCCAGGGAGGTATATCCACCACATAGTAATGACCCAGGACGTGCAGCTTTAAACTCCAGCTCTAGGTGTTGCGTCAGGTTATGTAAAGTTCAGTTGCATCATGCACTGTTGCACAATGCAGCCTGACGGGCAGCATGCCAAACTTCGCTTCATTCATCGATCAGGTCTCGATGGCCACAGCAAGCTGATCAGGAGAGAGTTGTCTCCTCCTTGGGGTACCCCAGTGTGGGAAAGCCTCTCCCAACTTGCCACACCCTCACAAATTGTTCAGGGAGGGCTGCCACCCAGTTCCCTGTGGTATTTGGCACAATAGCAGCAAAAGAGCCCAGTGAGCTTGCAAGGCACAAGCTGTCCAGGTGGCCTACTATTTACCAGAGCTGAGACTCTGTCTTCTTGGAGAGACCCTCTGCAGGCACTGCTCTGCAGGAAGCTCTGCCAGGAATGTGACATTTCAGAGCCAAGCACTCACCTCACCATGGTGTTCCTCTGTGGCATGTCCTGCAGGTGGTCTTGGCCAGCCCAGCCCAGCACTGAACCCACTGATGTAGCTGCTGCACTACACATTGCCCTCAGCATTTGCAGAAAGCATCTGCAGATCAGCCAGGGATAGGGCACTGCACCTGCACTGCCCTGCTCAAGCAATTCAAACCATGAAGTAATGGGAAAGATGGCAAGTGGCCTGCCAAGGGCCAAAGGTGATGAGAAAGCAGTTGGAAATCAGAGACCACCAGGAGAATACCTGAAGCTCAGAGGAGGTTTGTGTCCTTCTCCAGAGAGCCCCTGGTCCCCACCCCTGCCAGGGTCCTGTGCAACACCCCTCTCTGGATGTGCTGGGCCACCCATGGTGGCAGGCTCGGCAATGTTCAGTGGATTCTGCTATTTCACACAGCTATTGTGTGAAACGCTGCCTTCTTGCCAAACGGCGCCCCTCCTCTGGTAAAAGCGCAATCCCGCGATGACCCACTCCAGGGCGCGGCATTGCAAGCAGTGGCCCATCCACCAGGATGAACTGGATGAAAGCCCTACAGCATGGGAGGAGCTCTTCTGGGAGGGGTGTGGGGGGACCTACCTCTGCAGTGAGGTCCTCTGTCCCCCTCCAGTGGTAGAGACCTTCAGGAACCAGCTACCAGGTTTCACTCACCCAGCTCATCCAGCCACAGCCATCTCAAGTTTTCACATCAGAACGAGGGCATTTAGGGCCATCAGAAAGTATTACACGTCATAGCCATGGTGGGCTCCAAAGCCACTAAGGCACTGTACCAAGAAAGTCTTCGGCAAGGAAGGTGCCCCGGCAAGAGGTCCAATGGCCTGTGGGAGACCTCAGCCAACTACAGCCTGATCCTGTGCAGACCTTGCCTTCAGCACAGGCGTACAGAGCTTTGTGGCTCCTATATTCACTTAAGAAAAACAGAGTTTTTGACTTCTGTTTCTTCTCTGCCCAAGAAACCATTTCTGGAAAAGGAGGAAAGAAATCCCCAGTGTCTCTGTATACAGAACTACACATCTGATCTTGTATTTGCCATGCCTGCAATTTCCTCGTGGAGCTGTAATTGAGCAGGGACATGGACACAGAGCTACCTGCCTCTACAGTACATGACCCTTCACAGGGGAATGTCCCAGATCTTGTAACACTCCAAGAAAGCCCAGGACAACAGGGATCCACAGAGATTACAGCATGGACATGCTCAGGAGATTTTCTTAGAGCAGTTGCTGATATGGGGGATGATGCAAAATGAGCAGACATGAACCCAAGTCCCCTCCAGAACAGATCACCTTCAGGCAGCAGCAACATCCTCCAGGCCGGGCATGAATTTGGCACACGAAAGATGAAGGTGAGAGGTCTGGGAAGGTAAAGGAGCCTGACAGGCTGGCACATCTAGTGCAATGGCAGGAAGAAAACATGTCCACACCCTCATGACTGATTTTACCATCAAGATATCCTACATTTGCTGCAGCGGGAGCAGACGCTGGGGAAGAGAGTTGCAACCAAGCCACAGCCCAAATCTCCAACAGCTTATTGCTCCGTCCAGGAAGGTACCCAGCAGCTGAGAGTTGGTTCATTGGGTTTGCTCAGGCTGTTGAGTAGAAGGAGGGTTTATTACCAGTCAGTGGTGAACTGTTTAAGATGTGAGGGCATGCTGAGCTGGACAAGGGCATGGAGAATTTGTTGGACCTACTGTGACCTCTACTGGCTTGGTCTGAAACCCATATGCAGGTTGGCCTTGTCTCGCCAGAGTGTGGTGGGAGCTGGTCCCCCTGCTGCAGGGCTCCCAGGAACTCCCACACTGCCATCCCTGGGGATCCCTGCCTCCTGCACTGTCTTAGCTCTCACTCCTGATGTAAATGTGATGCAACACCCTCCACTCCTCTGGAAAGCAAATTGGCCTCTAATCCTCACAACAACATCCTTCTGCAGCCCCTGGGCATGCCAAGCTTAAGCTGTCATCTCGTCAGAAAACTGTGTGGGCTCAGGGAGTGCCACACTGGGACAGGAGACTTCCATGGGGCAGAGGCATCCTGCTCCAAGTGGGATTGGTGATTCGTGAACTCCCACCCCAGGCCTCCCCCATCATGCTACTAGTGTGGCCACTATTAGGCCTGTGCTATAGAAGGGACCCTCTTGAGGGGAATGCAAATGGTGCCCTGAATAACTGTGACTATGAGAGGCCATGACAAGTGCCTGCTTGGGTCTCCTGTGGACGAGCCTTGGAAAGGACACCCCACTAAGGTGAGCAGGACAGCTCACCTGCTTCACAGCTGCTGTCTCAGGGTCTGAGTCTTGATCCATTTTTCTCCAAAAACAAAGCTCATTTAAAAGTTTACTGCCTTGCCCAAGTCTGGCTGCTTGTTCATGAACCCATGCTGCAATGCCTTCTCCGGGGCGTATTGATGACAATTTTTCCTCAGTGAAAGAGCTGCTTATGAAGCTCCTGCCCCAGCTTGTATTCCTGATTCTGCACAGCAGCTTGTCCTTCCTCTTGTCCCTCACCCCCTGCAGTGCCACTACATCGCTGTACATGACCACAAAGAGAGCTCATTCACTCAAAAGGTTTGGGTTTTTAAAAAAAGCTCCTAAAATTAAAGCAAGTTTTGTGCCCCTTTGTAACCTTCTCCATGATCCAGCTTGTAGATGACAGCAGTAGCAAAACCAGAGGCACAGTCAGCCTCAGTGCAGGGGACAGAAACCTTTGCCCATCTTTGCTGCCAGGCAAATTGCAGCACTGAACTGTGCCCTTGGGGTTTGTGGTCCCCAGAAGAAGCTGCTGCATTGCTTCTCTTTAGATCAGGGTTTTGATCTTTTCTATGCAGGCAGAGAGCAGGAAGCTTTCTTTTTTAAAGGAAATCTGAGCTTTCAGTTTAATCCTGTGTTTTTAGGAATGCCTGGATCTTAATCCAAGCCTGGAGTTTGGACTGTTTTAAATAGATATTGTGTGACATTTCAGAGCTAGTTGCATTTAATTGGTGACCCAGAGTCGGTTCCCACTACTTTGTATGAAGTTTTAGGCTACAGTTTGATGAAAAACACTAAAACATACTCACCCAAAAATCTCTCTCCAGCCTTCATATATAAAAAGAAATACGGAGAGAGAGGGAGAGAGGGGCAAAATCATTAACAAACCAGCAGGGTACTGAACCTCACTTTGAAAATAAAAACCAGAGACTTATTGGTGATGACACTTTAAAGTGTCACAAGCTATCCCATAAAAGAAATCACAGAACTAGTTTTGATCGAATGTTTGTGTTTTTGTCTATGGAAGCTACCACCTCTACAGCAACACAAATGTTTCTTGTAGCAGAACTTTTCCAGTACTTTCACGTTTTAAGCACAATTCCTCCTGCAGCACTAAACAAGACTGAACACTCATACAGCTTCAATGGGTTTTGCAGTCATCTGACCTCTCTTGTAATCCAAATACTCTTCATCATAGTGAGCACACCTTCCTCTGGGCTGTTTGTTCCTGCTAAACATAGGACAGATTCTCACCAGTGCTGCAATATGTACTGAACAAACATTGTATCGTGATCTAAAAATAAAATCTGGTGAAATGAAAAACTGAGACATTTCAAACTCCCTAGAAGACATTCCTGGGTTACGGGGATGTCTTTCAAAAAGCCAAGACATGCAGACAAATGACAAAACACATCCTTATCAGACAACCTTTGTCCCGACCCATCAGACTGCTTCTCTCCTATATGATATATGGTATGGACTTGCGGACTTGACCTAATTGTGATGCTTCAGTAAGAGCCTAGCCTTTCTTTAGCAAAAGGGATTGTCCACACAGACAAGGGGAAGTGATTGGTACACGTCCAGATAGCTGACAGTGTCACAGAAGAAAATATTGACAGCAGTGAATAAACAATGGTGAAATCCAAAAGGCAGGAGCCTTCATTATTACCCTTACTATTGCATTTTGGTTGTAAAACCACCTAGAAGATTCCAAAACCATCCTAAAGATCCTATCTTGAGGCCCAGTGTGCAAGGCTGACATATATTTGCCAAAAGCTGAGGTCTGTTCCAAGCAATACGTGAACTGAGACAGGCAAATCAATGAAGAACAGAGAGTGGGGCAAAGTAATGATAGAGGGAATTCCTGAATATGTGCTTTGCCCCATCACAGGAGCAGATGAATTCTCCAGGTCAAGTCAGTGTTGATCTGAAAGAAAACTTGTACCATTGAGACAGTTATGATGATTGTGACCATGAGAAAAACTATCCTGCAATATCAGTCTTGACCTCACTGAAGCAAAACCCTGTGAGTCCGTGAGGCAGGGTGGAGTGAAGGAAGATAAGGAAAAAGAGACTCAAACACTCCCAAACCAAGAGGCTCAACAACAAGTGAAGAGTGACTGGGCAGGAAGGCACTTGTGGGCTCTGCCATGGGCTGCAGACTGAATCCCCAAAGCTGGAAAGTTCCTTTCAGTGTCCACATAAATATTTCTGTAAGTTATTTTTAAGTGTGTGTTTTGAAACTGAAGTATATTTAGACTAGTTAAATGAAAATGTGGTTTACAGAAGGCTGCTTCTTTAGAAATTTCCCACACTGGGGAGTCTGCTCAGCCATGCTTGGTCCATGCCAGGGCTGCCCAGTCCTGCGGGCAGCTTCACAGGCTGGCACCGCGCAGGCAGCAGCAACAGTGCAGGGCAGAGGCAGGGGCACCTCTCTCATCAGGGAAAACACAGCCATGCACCAGACCCCATGCTGGCACAGCAAGGCTGGCAGCCCATGCAGCGCTTCCATGTTGTTTTTTAATCCTGGCATGCAGGAGTGGGCTGAGATGTGATGCAACACACGAGAGAGGAGAAGGGCCAAGGAGGAAATCCTGGATCTAGAGAAAGCAAGCTTTCTCCTTCCTGTGAGCCATGGCCGAGTGACTTTCCCAGGGCACAGCAGGGGTCACGACAATAGTCTCTTCCCAATGTAGTGCAAATCTGGGGTACTCATCACGTGTGGTCTGATCCCAGAGCACTTGTCACAGAATCAGGATGTTATTTTGGCCAGGCTCCAGCCTGGATTGAGCAGCCAGCACCCTTTCACAGAAGCCAGGGATCGAAAATGTTCATGAGATGGATGGCATAGTCCCTCTGCCTGGTCAGTAGAGAATGGCTGCCTAGAACCACAGCATGCCATGTTCCAGTTCTCTGCTTCCCTGAAGGAGTTTCAATGGGCTGCAAACTTATTTTTCCCTGTGCATGATGAGCTGTTTTGCAATACGCATGGACAGCTTTCTGTCCCACCCCAAAGAGAACTGCTTTGCAGTGGATGGTAAAGTCCTCCTATCCGTGCTTAAGGCTGAAGGAGGAACACAATTATTCATGCAGTGGTTCACATAAAATAATACTGGGAGTGACATCATGTAGAAAAATGCTTTTGCTTCCCTTTCATGCTTGCAGTATCTGTTCAGCCCGTAAGCAGAATTCTCACAAGCTTTCTTGTTGGTTTCCACTGGCTGGGTTGATTTAGGAAAAAGTTTTTGAAGCTTCTGCACTCCGGCCTGCACAGTTGGATGGCTTTTCGGGGGAGTTCTGGGAAGTGCACATCCAACAAAACCTCTTTCCAGGACTCTGATTTTCTTTCCCAGTTTTTATAGATAGTCCAGCTGGAACAGCAGCATCATGTACGCTATAGTTTAGAAATCTGACCTATTTCCTTTAATCCACGCTAACCATGGGAGCTCTCAGAGGGCTCAGAAACTGTGCACAACCTCACCAGGTCCCTTGCAACACAGGCTTTAAAAAAAAAGTTGCATTCAGAAGTACAAATCATCCTTTGATGGATATGAAATTAATCAAAAATAGGGGGCAGAGGAGACTTTGAACTTAAGCAATAGCAAACTTATTACGAGTCCTGTTTCCTCTGCAGATGAATGAAAGCTGAACTCCCCGAGATGCAGCCTCCATCACCCGTGAGAGCTCCTTCCAGGGGAATTCCAGAAAACAGAGCTAGAGATACATCTGGTAAATACAAATACAGGATTAACAGCAACTGACCCAATGGCAGGACCCCAGTCAAACTTTTTAAATGAAATCTGAAGCTTACAGTAAGTCCCAGATTGCCTGTTTGTGGTACTGCATATCCCCAGTGCTTGAGGGGCAGCATTCCCCAGCTGGTAGCCTGCCATCTGCAAAAAGGCCGCCGAGGGGGATAGCAAGACTGCCAAAGTGTGTATTAAATCCCAAATAAAAGCAATGTTGCTTCTTTCTGCCCCTCTCTCAATACTATCCTTAGAGGTCCAGAAGTCACCTCTCTGAACACCATTTCTCTTCCCAAAGGCATCAGCCAAGCATTTTGATGTTCCTTTTATTTTTCCCTGACACACATACACAAGGGCTTAATTTTTTTTTTCCCAAATGAGGACTTACTCTTCACTATAGGAAAAGGCTGAGAAAAAGAAGGCTGAGAATCCCCTTTCCTCAGTAGAAGCAGAGGTTTTTATAAAAAATATTCATGGTCCATTTGGAGTCTGTTCTCTTCCTACAATGAAAGGTGCCATTTAAAAAGAGAAGCAGACCTGCTCTCCTTCTAGTCGAAGCCAATGACAACATTTCTTATCCTAAATCACCCTCATCTTTTCCTTCCCTCATTATACAACTGCTTTTCCCAGGCTCCCAGCCTTTCTCAACAGCAATGCCCCAGCCCCCTCTGTTTCTTTTTTACCAGAGCTGGAGACTATATTCCCTTCCCATGAGAAAATGCCATTATAATATTTGCTGATTTTTCTTTTTTTTTCCCCTTCCACCCCACTCCCATTTTTGTTTCCTTTTGACCCCAGTGACACATTGGGAAGAGCTTTCCACCCAGCCGTGCCCACTGATATTAAGCCTCCTGGCCAAACAGCTACAGCTGATTTAAAACAGTCCTGTGAGCAAACTGTCTGACCAGTCCCTTGACATGCACCTTCCCCCAGCTTGGTTTGCTTCTATGGACTTCAGGGTCCAGATGTTCCCACTGCCATTCTCATGCCTCCTTCAGAGCAGAGATAACACTGTCCCAGGGAGCAAACTTCTGGGCCTCATTTGCAAAGTTGAAAATGCATTTTGGATGCAGTCTACATCACAAAGTATCCTGACAGCAGCAACATACTTGTCTCATTGCTTTGATCAGGTGACTTGAGGAGAATATCAAATGTACCAGTAGGACATTTGCCAAGACCAGCTATGAAAATTTAAGAGGTGGGCATTGCCTGGCCTGTGACAAAATTCCTCTTACTACTCTGTGCAGGGAAACATTTACAGGCTCACTGGAGTTTTGTTTTGCCTGTTTTAAGTGATGGGAATTTCACTTCTGTTTCCAGGGTTCACATGCAGCCAAAGGGGTTTTCCAAAACAAAACCATTACAACCTGCAAAAAGATGGGCCCAAAGGGCATTCTGACTGCACAAAAGCAGAAATATTATAATAATAGTAGTAATTTGAATAACAAGAGCATTGAGGGTGAGACAGCTGAACGGAAAGAAATAAAGGTGAGTTTTGGAAAGTTGTATAGCCCCTGATTCTGTTGCAGAGCCAGTTCTGCCTTTGGACTCC
Source organism: Margarornis squamiger (assembly GCA_035222235.1). Taxonomy (NCBI): domain Eukaryota; kingdom Metazoa; phylum Chordata; class Aves; order Passeriformes; family Furnariidae; genus Margarornis; species Margarornis squamiger. The sequence goes on along the minus strand of JAWWTY010000106.1, from coordinate 38,603,247 downwards.
TGGTGTCAAGCAAAAACCACCCTGGATGGAGGTCACTACACAGCATTGCTGTAGGGGTCCTTACACCTGTACAACATCACCATTTGGCTGCATTGGAGGGGAACCCCAATATTCCCATGCATGGCTGGATCCCACAGAGGCGGTGAGCCTGTGGGACCAGCCGGGCACCCCGCACACAGTTTTCCCCACCTCCCTCTTTTTCAAAGGGTCCTTTCTTATCATCCCCCATGCCTCCCCCCCACCCCGCCCAACCTCCCCATTTCCACACGTTACTGGCATTCAAGGCAAATATTTCTCCCAGCCCCTTCAGTCTTGTGTGTGTCCCCCGGCTTTTAGGAGGCCCCTTTATCAGGCAAGATCACTGCGAGCCGGGCAAACATTACCTCAGGGGCACCGTGAATCAGGGCTGGGGGCGTGAATAGGCCCCACACATTCTCTCCAGCCTCTTCCCTTTCCTATAGCAACCAAGTTGGGAGCAGGCAGGTCACACAGCCCCTCCGTTGTGTGGAGAGCCCCGCTGGGGCCGGGGGGGCGGCTACTTGGTGGGAGCGGGTCGCAGGGAGACCAGGTTGGGAACAGGGGTCCCGAGGGCAGCACTCAGCCCTGTGCAAATATGGCAGGGGGTGCCCTGGCTTCCTGCTCAGGGCCTGGCTAGTGGCTGTGTCTGGCTCTCTCTTCCCTGTTAACCAAAGGCATCTTTTCTAGCGTGAAAGGGCAGCTGCTCAGCTCCACCCCAGTCTTTTCTGCCCCTCAGAGAGGGGAAAGGAAAGCAGCATAACAAAACCCTCTCTGTGTTAGCCGCAGATCCCAAAGGCGAGCACCAGGCAAAAGGGAAGGAAGGAGCAGGAGGAGCCTGACAGATCTTTCCACCAGCAGAGGTTCCTCCAGAAGTCTTAGAAAGGGACCCTCTGCCATCAGAGCCAAGCCCTGCACGCTGTCTCCCCAAGGGAGCATCCCAAACCAAGGCATCGTGCCTGCCTCTCCACACCAAGCCCCAGGTCTCCCTGACAGATTCTTATGGGGAAGCTCCTGGTGAGACCCTCAGCCTTGACACATACTGCAGCACCAAGGTGGGGGACATCTTCCTGTACCATCAGGATTTGGTATGGCAGTGCCTCAGGCTGGCATCAGCTGCATCTATCACCAAATCTCAAAGCATAATGTGGACCTCGTTTCAGTAGTCCCCTCATCTTTCACCAGGCATGAACACCTGCTCCCTTACAGCACCCAGAAGGCTTTCTACAGCCCTGGGCATGCACTCTTTTGCTCCTTTCCCCAGCACAGGGCTCTTTGCAGTTTCTTCCCAGGGGAATTTGCAGTGCACAGATCATGCAGTGTTTAGCTAGAGATGCCAAAAGGCCATCTGTCCTCTCACTTCTGACCTCACACAGGTCACTCCACTCTTGGCATGCTTCCTGCTGTGAGTGTGTGGAGGAGGGTCTAAACACAGTTGCACAAAAAGACCAGCTTTCACCTGGCTCCATTTCTGGGTGCCCTCGGGGAGAGCAGACAAGGCACACACCCTGACACCAGCTGTGTGACCCAGGACAGCACTGATCAACAGCCTGGGAATGGGAGGCAATCTGCATTTTCACAGGAGAAAGGGAAGAGGATGCCATTTTGGCTCTGTGAAGTTTTCTCTTGCAAAATATTTATGATCTGATGTGACAGGGAGAGTCACAGGCAAAATTCTAAGTGCAACAGCAGCCTCCCTGTGGCTCCACACATAAGGAACAAGCACAGCTGTGCTGAGTCAAAGTGAGCATCCATCTAGCCAAGTGCTCCGTCTCCAGCACTGGCTGATAGATGCCTGAGGGAGAAGAGAAGAGCAGGCCAACAGTGATGTTGCCTCTACATGCTCTCCCATGCTGATTCTAGCTCAGGACTTCCTGAGACAGAGGATGTCTTCATATCTAAAGCCCCTGGAGGGACTTTTACTCCTTGAGTCTGACTAATAATCTTCAGGAGTCAAAGATTTTTATCACTCACTGCATCCTGATGCTTACCCAAGAGTTGTGTGAAGGACTAATCCCTTTTGCTTTTGTACTGCACATGATATTGCCTTCCCCTGGCATCTCAAATAAACAAAAAATAACACTTAATGGGTAATTTTCCTTCTTGGAAGCATGATGGTGTCTAGGATCCCAGAGCAGATCCTTTGAACCCAGACTTAGGGTAAGGTGTTGGATACATCCACAGAGCAATGGGATGAACAGGAAAGTGAGCTCACTACATTGTCTTTTTCATCATGCCTACATGTGGTGGGGCTTGCTGCCTTTCCATAATAAAGCCACAGCTCCTGGGGTTGATACTGTGCTTAGCTGTATGGGGCAGCTCCTGCCTCTGCCAGGGAGACCTTCCAGGAACTCCTGCAGCATACAATGGTGTAGTGGGTTACTCTTGGATAAATGCCAAGTGCCCACCCAGCTGTTTTATCACTCTCCTTCTCAGCCAGACAGGGGAGAGAGAATAAGATGGAAAACAACTCATAGGTTAAGATAAGGCAGTTTACTAAAGCAAAAGCAAAGTTTGCATGTGCACAAGCGAAGGGGAAAATAGCAAGGTTTATTCTCTACTTCCCATCAGCAAGCGATGTCTGGCCTTTTCCTGGGAAGCAGGGCTTCAGCACATGTAGAGGTTGCTCAGCAGCCAAACACAGTAAACAGTGAATGCCTCCCCTTCCTCTTTCTTTCCTTAACTTTTATGTCTGAGCTGACAACATATGGTATGGGATATCCCTTTGGTTAGTTGCTGTCAGCTGGCCTATTTGTGTCCCTTCCCAGGTTCTTGCCCGTGATTGGGGAAGGAATGTTACAGTGCTGATGCTGTGCTCAACAGTAGCCAAAGGACTGGTGTGTTATCAGCACCTTCCTAGCTACCAGTGCAAAGCATGGCTACTATGTGAGGGCTACTATGGCGAAACAAACTCCATCTCAGTCAGACCCAATACAAATGGCACCACAAATTCAGCCACATTTCTCTCATTTTTACATTGCTCTCCTAGTTTATCTTCTGCAGCCCTCCCCCAGGAGCCATTTCAGTCACTGTCATGGCATATGTGTCACAGAGAATGGCCACAGATTGGGTGCAGTCTCCTCCTTGGGCTCAGCATATCAGAGAGCTCCCAAGCCATTCCAGAGCTCTCAAATCTAAAAACAGAAATATTGAACAAGATTTTGTCTTCCAGGAGAGAAAGTAGGATAGGTTGTAGAGGTGTAGATATGAAAGGAACCCTGCTCAGGCATCACCAGCATTATCTGAGAGATATTAGTCTAAGCCCCTCTGAAAACATCACAGAAAGGATCTGCCACTGTGCCCTTATACTGTTTGCCCCAGCATTAACTAGCCTGACAGAAAACTTTTCCTAATATCATACCTCAAATATTCATGGACACTTATGCGTGCTAAGCCTCATACCAGCTGGAGCTTTTCCAGGACCTGTGGTTTTACTCCTAAGTATAGACGGAAACTGTCAATTTGAGTTCTCATGTGTTTCCAAAATGAGTGTGTTGTGGTTATTTTACTAACGTTTTTTTATGTCACAGTAGCAGCCACGAGGCACTATGAATTGTACAGATGGTGAGGAAAGAACGGTCTTCCCAAAATCCTACATGATTCATGGAGAATTAGGATCCTGACAAAAGGTGGGTAGCAGGGAGCAGTGGGCCAGGAAAGCGATAGCGATGGTGACTAACATCCTGAAAGCCAGGAGCCGTTTTGGCTCTCCTACCCACGCCCGAGACCCTCCATCACTCTTGTGGTTTAACAGTCATATATTCCACTTTCTAAAAAAGCTTTCACTCTACCCCAAAGGCTTGTGCAAGGCCCACCCAAACAACGGAAGAAACTCACTGACCAAATGAAAACTGATTGCACCCAAAGTGCTGACACACGTACCGCACGACCCAGCCAGGAGCCGAGTATGAGTGTTTTCCTCCACTCTTGGGCTCTTGGGAACTTCACAGCTCAGCAAGAGGATAGAAATAACTATTTGAAAGAAGTGCATTTTTAAATGGATAGTGCCCCTTCAGTAAGTTGCTACATCTTTTGCCAAGAGATAACTGGGTCTATCCCAGGATATTTTGGGTTGTAGGTAAAACATCTGATGCCTTTTGCTGGATCAAGGGTACAGAACCCTCCTTGCCCTGGCTTCTCTCTTGCTCTGTGAGAAGAAATCATCCTCCATCCCAACATCCATAGCCATTCCCACCACACAGCAAGGCTTGCACTCCCCAGGGCAATGGAGAAAACCATTCCTTTGATCATGGACCAAAGATTCTGCTGGTCATATCACAAGGAAATTCTGGGGAACAGCAAAGAGCAGGCTGCTGGTTGCAGGAACAGTTCACAGAGTCCATGACCTGCTCCTCACAGGCCTCTGAGGGCTTCAGAAAAGAGGGGTTATAAGAAGGAACAGGTCTTGTGCCAGAGAATGTGCTCTGGCAGACTTTGAGCTGGGGATTGTAAAACCAGTTCCATGGGTGACATGATGGAGTAAGGCAGTGCCGTGTGCATGGTGAGCTACCAGATGTTACATCAAGTGTGAGACACAAGTTGGCATAGTATTACCCTCCAACATCACCTCGACCCACTCCAGAGCTGGACACTGCCTCAGCCTGAGGTCATTGCCTTGTGCACCCAAGCTTGGATCACATGGAACCCCAGGGAAGGGTTTGTGCTGGTTCCCAACCCCAACAAAGTTGGCAATCAGCACCAAGAGTGGCTAACCACCACCATGGCATAGATAGTCTCAGAATGCAGAGCCACCCACATTCCTTCTCCCTGACTCCAGGGAAGAAAAACAGGCACTGTCTGGCAACTGACTATGTTATTGGGGTTTAGGATACTGGCCAAGTTGGTGGGTTCAGTGTGTTTGCCATGCTGCAGGCAAGGCTGGCTACATTCACAGTGCAGCAGGGAGAACAGACTGCTAATAGGTCCCCTGCCTCAGCCACAGAGAGCTCTTGCCACTCTCCACCAAAAAAAACCTGTCCTTGAGGAAAAAGCCTGATGGAGAAGGCAACTCCCAGCACTGGCCAAGAGGATCTGGTAGTGGGCTCTTTGTCTCTGCAAAGCTCAAAGACTCAGTAAGGGAAATTACCAGGAGTTCTGAACTGTCAGACAATGCTCCATTCTAACACAGAGGTGATACCAGTCACAACTTTTGCCCTAAGCCACATAGCATCTTTGTTGTTCTCAGCCTTTGCCTCTTCACCACGTGTTCCCATGAAGGAGAAAACATGATTCTGGGATTAAAACACTGGGCTCAGGACTCCTTTGTGCATGCAGCACGCCTCAGTCACCCCTCCAGGAGCCGTGGCTGACAGGCCCCTGCCCCCTTTTCCTGGGGTGATGGGAAAAAAAGTCCCATCTGCTGAGGGTTGTGTAGGCATCAGCCCCCATGCTTCCTGATGAGAAGCAGGTGAACACGTAGCTTGTGCGTCATATTTGCAGTTTATTTAAAATCAAAGGCAGGCAGGAGAATAGCAGGGATGCGTTGGCTAAGGGCCGCTTATCCTGCCACCTCCATGCATGCAAAGCCTCCACTTGAGGCATCTGTGCCTCTCCAGGGACACCTCCTCTGCTCCCGGACTGTGGGCAGAACCCTCTCTTTCCAGCTACCTCCTGCCCTTCAGCCCTGCAATTGTCTGTGAATGAAAAGGAGCTATTCTTGCTAGTTCTTTTAAAACCCAGTTCCCAGAAAAGGCACTTCCACCTAAAAAAAAAATAATGATCTATGTTAACAGGAGCCTTCGGCAAGGCACCCACCTTTGTCTTCCTGCCTCATTGCCACCCACCCAAATCAGCAAGAGCAGTGGGTGGCATTTACAGAATATCTCCCTGCTGAGAAGCAAAAGCACCAGGAAGGTGGCCCAGCTACCAGAGTGGGAAATTCAGTGGTTTGAGAGCACTTGGCCTTAAATCGAAGTGGTTTATTTCTGGTAACTCAGCCACAGCAGCTTCCAGTAACGCTCATAAAGCTCTTTTCCGCTTGGGAGACAGCGACTTCCAAGGGCCATCTCAGCTAGCGTTCTAGTCTGGCTTCCCTTAAAACATACTGGTGGTAGGCTGAAGTCGATGTGGAAGCTGAGGCTGCCCAAGATCCCACGTGGGGGACACTAGAGATTTCCTAAGAGAACCCACAGGGCACTTTTACACCAAAAGTATTGACAAGCCAACCTCATATGGTCTGGCCAGCATCCATGTGTTTGGAGAACAAGGGAGCAGGATGGCTTATGAAGACTGCCTGTTCCTGGCATTCCTCAGATCTGCCTTATCCAGTCAGGAACTCCTAAAGACCTGCTCTGGACAGGTTGCTCACATCACCTTACTCCCACCAAGCGCAAGACAGGGCAGTCTTTGCTGGGAACAGCTGTGGCTTCTACTTACATCTGCTCTAGACCTAATGATGTCTTGCATTTGCACTGTCCAATGGAGAAGCTGGGATGTTGCCTGAAAGACATCTCATGGGGAAGCTACAAGAACAAAACCACAGCACATCCAAGCCTAGCCTTGCCCAGAGCTGTTGTACATCCAGATCCAGCAACTCCATGCAGTAAATGCGCCACCAGAACTGCACCAAAGTGAAGTGAAGCTGAAGAAGGCACAGTCCAGCCAGCTACCACAAACCATTCTCTTACCATGCCAGACCCCATCACTGACTGGTAGCCTGCTTGTCACCAAACAGAAACATGAGGTCTCATCTATCATGGTGTCCTGCCTCTCTGCCCCAATGGAAAACAGTAGCAGAGTCACCATCAGAGCATCAACTAAGCATCACCTGTGCTCCCAACAGCACCCCTTGCACTGTGTGAGGTTTCTTCTGACTGCATGTGTCCAGCTACCCACCACTGCCACAGCTGCACACTCAGTCCTGAGAACTTGACCCTGGCCAAAGTTTGCAGATCCTGGCTTCAGTGGCTAAACAGCACCACCTGGGGCACTTCATAAAGCAGTAGGCTAATGCTGTTTCTTGGCCATTAAAAATATTCCATGTGTTCTGCACTTAATTGTTCATCTGGTGGCAAGAGTTGCACAATCACCCCTTTTATCTGCCTGGAGTTTGGCCCCTTTGCATTTCAGCCTGTGCCCCTTTCACCTGGGACTGAAAAGTGTGACACACCAGAGCCTCTCTGGGTTTCCCTGCAACATTCATTCCACTATCACATTGTGCTTATTCCTTTTCTAGCTACCAGTAAGCCCACAGTACTCCCTTGCTTGAGGCCATGCACTTGCTCCAGCAAATTGCTCCCTGTCCTGTCTCCTGTCTTGTCATTTTGGAGCTCAGAGCTGGTCATGAGTCTCTGAATAGGAACACAGCAACTGAGATGGGGAAGGATGGAGCAGCAAGGAAAGACAAAACCTCTGCCCATGGAAAGCACACCTGATGAGTACATGTAACTTGGCCTCAGCAGCATCCCACTGTGTCTGTGTGAACAGACGCATGCAAACACATCAGCAACAGGCACACATACCCAGGCATTACCATCTAACACCAGCACATAGGTTCCAGAACTCAGTGCAAGGGAACTACCCCTGAACCTCCAGGCTCTGCTTCCCATTCATCCCCTCTTACAGGGACTACCCAATGAACTGTTGCCAGTCATCTTCCAACACAAAAATCAGGGTGAGAGCATCAAGGAGGTTGACACAGCAGATCCCATCTCCCACTCAGGTAGGCAAGCACTGCCAGTTCACTGGGGCCAGTCAGGGGATGTTGCTAGCAAGAGGAGAAGTGATCTCATTCCCTGCTGATGTGGAAATGATTGGGATCATCTGAGAACCCATCCCCACCCCCTCTGCTGCTTCAGGCTGTGCTCTGGCCTTTCCTTGGGGCAGTCATTTTAATGACTGAGCATGTCTCTGAATTTCCTGCCAAGTTTCAGTCACAGGGAGGAAGAGAGAAAGAAATGCATGCAATAGAGGGGAAAGGGGAGCGAGGCAAAGGGAGGGAAAGATATGCTATCTTCAAAACGTCAGCTTGGGAGAGAAGGCCTGAGCAAATGAAGGCACGCAAAGCAACATATGCTAGCAATGGATGGCCTTTCTCTCAGGCCAGCCAAGGAGCAAAGCTGGACAGGGAGGTGAGGTGCTGCAGTGAGGCAGAAACACAGCCAAGGAGTGGAGAACCCTAACAGGGAAGGCAGAGGAAGAAAGGGAGAAGATGAATAAGGGTGTAAGCATCTCCATCCTCCCCAGAGACTCCTAGTAACCAAGAGTATCTAGGAGCCTTCAGGCTCTAGACAAGGAAATTAGTGAGGATTAAGAGCCAGTAGAGAACAGGTGGCCAGGGCAACTTGCACCTCAGGCTTTCAAGGAGTTTGCTGTTCACTAAAGTTCATAAACACAGGAGCCCTATGCTGCCTCCGAGTACCATCAGCCCTCTCTCTGGGAAGCCAAGCAACAATAGTACATGACCCTAATACATGCCATTTTCCAATCAAGGCATGTTTCCTTCCTTTCTGTGCCTCTGTGTCTCATCATTATGCAAAAGAAAATGCCAGCAGGGACATAGCCATATCCTGTGTGCCCCAAAAGGGCACCATGGTTGGGGGCATGCCTGTCTTTTTGTTCCCTGGCTGCTGCTCAGAGGATCTCTCCTCTGTCTGCCAGGGGCTCTGGGTGAGTCAGGGTGGCTGAGGCTCCTTGGGGAGGAACGCAAAGCCTCTTCTCCTCATGCCTTTCTGCCTCTCTGATCCAGTCATGCCACTGCTTCCACCCCACTTAGTTTGGACTCTGGGCAAATGAGCCTTGAACTTGCCCTGTCCTCCTGCAGTGACCAACTTTCCCCAGGGATATGCTGGAAGTACCTCCCCAGGTCAGCTATGCTTGTCACTGTGGTGTTTTGCCAAGACAGGACTCAAGCACAACGTAGCCTGAGCTTCTACAATCCACCTAACTTCCCTGTGGAACCCCAGCAGCCCCAGCACATAAAGAAGAACAGAAAAAGTTTTTTCTTGTTTTTGGAGAGAGAACAAAAAAAGAGAAGGTGGTAAAAAGATCTGATGGTACCTGCAGTGTCACCTCTCTGTGCAGACTTTGGTTCCTTCTCTCCTCAGTTCTGCAAATAGCAACAGATATTATGCAATGATACTAATGCCAATGTTTTAATCGTTGTTACTAATAACATAGTTGATATTAATTAACAGTGCTTTCCAAGGACCGGAGAAAAGCCTTACAGCAGGTCTAGAGGAGAATGAAGTCAAGGAGATGAACGTGAATGGATATCCTACACCTGCATTCCCCACACCACACTCAGTCCCTATGCCGCTGCTCCCCACTATCCCATGACCTATCTGGTATCTCCCAAAGAGCACTGCGGCACTGGGACAGTGTCTTGGGCTTCCTTGCACCCCACTAGGAGACATCGTACTGAGTTTTCCTTTGCAGCAGCACTGGGCTGGCCTGGAAACCTCTGTGAATGGCCAAAGAGAGGAAATTAATGCCAAGGCCACTTCACCACGAAGCCTCAGGAGCTAATCAGGGACCTTTATTAAAAAGTAATAATGGTAATAAAAAGAGAGAAAAGTAAGCTGCGTTGGAAGCTGTTCAGCCACAAGGGCTTGGAGCACAGGAGGCCCTTTCAAATGCAAACATGAGAGAGCCTACTTGGGGCCAAGCACAGCTCAGGGCAGCAGGTTGCAGTTACCAGCTGTGCCGAAGTCCAGCATCAGATCACTTCTGATCGAAACCAGCCTCTGCTGGGAATGAAACACATTCCCTCACCACTTTTTGCCAGGATCAATTCTCTCCTGGACAGCAATGAATGAATGAAGGCATTTCACAGAAGCTGGTGGTGTCTCTTCCCAGCAGCTTTCCTCTCTTCAGCCGGGGATTCCCCAGTGGCATGCCTGAGGCTTACCCAGGTCCTGTACTGTGGGCAGCCAGAGCTCTTCAAGCACCTGGTGATGTGGCAGGACCAAGATCATCTCAAAAGTCTTTTTTTATGTGTTTTTTTTAACAAGTGTTTACAAACAAAGCTTCACTCAGAGTCTCATGGTGCACAGCTAGGGCTTCCCTTGATATCACAGCAATCAGATGGGGCAGGGGTCTGATATCCCCAGAGGTACTTGCACTTTGTAACTGTATATCCTAAACTCTCCCTCCTCAGTACTCCCTTCACCATCACTGCTAGGAAGGGTGAGGAGGTGGGGAAATTCCACCAGTTTCCCTCTAGACTACTCTCCAGTGAGGAAGCTGGGGTGTGACTGAAATCCATGTAAACAAGATGCAGCCAGCCCCTTGGGTATAAGGTCCCATGGACTCAGAAATGCTTCCTGAAGTGCAGCTTCCTTATCTGTATAATGTCTCTTCTCCCCACACCGGTCCTGTTTCACTGCTGGGTATTACAGCTCTCCTATGCTAGTTACTAGTCTTCACCTATCTCTGACTGGGGCTGCTGTCTGGCAGTTCCCTATCATCTTTTTGGCATCTTTCTGCTCAGGTGAGCTTGCTCAGCTTGAGGGAAGGGCTCCACAGATTTATCCTTCCCACTCTGAGAGACACCCCCAGGTCACAGTGGAAGGAGTGCTCCAGCACATCCCTCATGTCTCTTCATACCACAGTCCATCATCCTTCAGATGCTCAGAGTCTCCACCTCTCACAAGAGATGTGCTGTTTCAGCAAAGCATGATGTGATGCTCCATTTTCAATCATCCCTGGCGTATACCACCCCACAGTGAAATCCTCCAGGCAGAGAAAGTCAGTTCAGCATGCCCCAGCGTAGGGACAGTACCTTTAGCATCAGCCCTCGGGATGGTCCTATCCTGATGTGGATTCACTCTGCCTGTTCCCTCACTAGGAGCTCATGGACAAAATGGCCAAGTAATGCAGGTGAAGTCCTTGTGGCATAAGATCAGCTTTAGGCAGGATGATATGCTTCTCCAGAAATGAGGGAGGCCCAGGTAAGAGGTAGGAGCTGAGGGAAACTCAGGGACAGAAGAGGCAAAGCCACCACAGGGAGAAGAGCTACCAGAGAAAGGAACACTGGACTATGGGAGATTGGGGCCTCCACGGCTCAGTCTGACGCATATCAGAGCATGGCTGCAGTTGGGCCATCGTCCCAGATAAGGTGATGCTGTGGCCACTGGAGCTGGAAACCACTCTCCTCTGTCCAGTTAGTACATGTTGTCCTACACATTGATCCTATTCATCCAGCAGAGAGTTCACCAGCAGTAGGGCCAGACCAGGAGCCAACGGCATCTTTCAGAGAGGTGCTCAGGTACCTGGCTGGGATTGGGTTCATCAGCTTGAGTAACTCTTGAGAGAAACAGCCCTCACCCCACCTCCCTACAAACATAGCCAGTACTGGGGCAGAACACAGTAACTCATCACTTCTGGTGCCTCACATATACACTTGCCTGCAAGTATAAGAGGGAGGCAGAGAAACCATCAGATTAAGGAAACTACAAAGCCTGTCTCTGCATCTCCCCATCCCTGCTACCTCTGGACAGGATCTATAGAAAACCAAACATCCTGTACACATACAGCATATCCTGCAACAGGGACGTGAGTTTATCACCCACTTCCTCTATGAGCGTGCCTGTTCCTCCCAGGTCTTAGTGCTGCTCCCAGTTTCACATAATGAGAGGTGCAAACTGCCAGCTCATGATGACCTCTTCGCTCCCCAGGGGCCCTCCGGAGAGCAGCTCCCCACCCCCTTCCCCTCCTCGGGGCACAATGGAAGCAGCAGAAAGTGCTGCTCCTCTGCCTTGGAGAGAAAGGAGACCTGCAGTGCACACCACTGCAAACCCAGGTGCCTTCCTAGGAGTTTGTTCCCCTCCAGGCAGCACCCACAAGGCACGGCCCCCAGCTAAGGGAAACTGGCACCTGGTCAGTTGGTCAGTTCTTTATGTTTTGACCATTATCTATGAGATTTTCCCTTGCAGTCTCTGTTTTCTTGTTGGCCAGCATCAGCATGAGTCCATTGAAACTTCCGTTATTCCCACCGTGTGGTCCATTACACAGCTGGGTGTCTTGGACATAAAAAAGCAGTTCATGGCTAAATTGAGTGTATTACTACATGGTTCATCAGGGCAGGGAGTTTTCATCTTGAAGGAGAAGTGAAGTGACAGAGGTCACTGCACTGCCTCTGCTAGGTTAAATGTAAATTTCTCTGAGGCTGTCCTGGAAAATCAGTCATCTGGGAGCTGTAAAGTGCCCCCAGGAAGGCATAGGCAAGGCAGAGGAAGGCTAAGAGAGGAGCAGAGACCTCACCAACCGACCTGGAGTACATCCCTAGCACTGATATTGAATAAACCCCATGAGCAAGTTCTCCCTTTGCCCTTCCGAGGACACCCTTCTGATGGAAAGCACATGCAAACTAGGTCCTAAATGAGACACTGCACCGAAAGTCACAAACTCACCCTTTGCCTTTACCTGCAGGCAGAGGAGATATTTACACCCTGACTGAAAACCCACAACAAATGTCCTTTCCTCTGCAGCCCACTCTGCCTGGCAGAAGGGGCCAAGGTAGGAAAAATGAAGTGGCTGCCACAGCCCCTTAGGCTCTTTGCGCCCCTCCACCCTGCTCCCAGAGTTCAGGAGATCATTATCAGCCACAGGTGACCCCGGATTATCTCTCACCACCTGCCAGGCTCCTGACATCCCACATCCATTACAAGCCTTCTCCCTCCTCAGGGGCAACCTGGCTTTCCGGACCCCCCTGCAAGTTTGTCAGGGATGCCAGGACACAGAAGGGGTGGTGGGAGACCTAATCAATAGCCCATGACGTGCTAATCCCGGGATTAGACAGAGTTCAGAGGTTAATTACAAAGGTGTGGAGAGGAAGAGGGGGAGAACAGGGACAATGGGAAGACCCAATATGATTCCTCTTCCTAAGCAGCAAGATGGGACCCAGGCGGGCTGCACTTTCTGAAAGGCAGTGTGAAGGAAGCAATACTCTGGGAAGACTTGATCTCCCACCTGGGGTTAGAAGGGCTAGTCCCTCCCAGTTCCTGACCCATCTCCAAGCCACTGGCTCCAATGCCCCAGCTGATAAAACTAGCATGGTCTCCCCCACAGGGGGGTGAGGAAACTTAACCCGCTAGAGAATGTGCACAGCTCTAATACAATCCAGGCTGTGCAGGAACATAAAATGCAGACATGCCAGGCAGATATTTCAGGGGAAGACAGCAAGATTTACAAATCTTCCCACCCAGACTGATTTCTCAGATATCTGTGGCAGAGAGAGGCATCACACAGGGAGATCTGAATGGGCTTCCAAGCGGGAAGCAGCATAAACGCTTCAACCTCAATTCATTATCAGAAAACATTGCTAATTTGCTCCAGCACAACCCTGCTAAGTGCGGTTTTCTGGCTTCCAAGCCATAAAGCAGCTATCCCTGCAGGACACCGCTATTGAATTAGGTAGCTTTACCCACCTGTGGATTGCTGCCTGGGTGCCCAAGCATGGCAGAGGCAACCCCATGCCACCTGCTGAGCCCTGCTGATCTCAGGGGGAAGAGAGGGAGAGCAGAGGGACCCTCCCCAGGGTCTCCAGGCAACAGCTCCTGGGGAGCCAGTGCTATCAGCCCACCAACAGGTTCCTGGCATGCCCCTCGCCCGCCCCATCACTGCTGCATCCCCAAGGCTTTCCTCAGGGATGTCATTAGTCAGAAACTGCAGCATATGACTGCACATCTGGAAGGAATTAGATGACAAGAGCCTCTGCCAGCTGTCTTCATTTAGGTTTGTTCATACTTGGAAGCGCTCTGCAGCGTGATCTGTAAAATAAAAAGTTGCACTGATTGACGCGAGCCAAGGGTTTCCTCTGAGGCGCTCCCTGCCCCCATCGCCTCTGCCCAAGACAACAACGTTAGCTGAGGCTGGATGCATACTATGGAGGAGATTGTGTAAGAATAATGATGGCACAGCAGTTAACCATTGCCTTTCTCCATGTCAGAGCATGGCCAGTTCCAGCATGGAGAGGGAGCCCCTAGGAATGGGAATGTCAGCTCCAACTGACATTAGGACAAATCAAACAATACCACCAAGCATCACTACCTAAGAGGCATCTAGTGGATCTTTGGTGCAACCCTGCTTGGAAGCCACTGCCTGTCCTTCAGGACTTCACCCAATGCTGAGTGTTGCCCTGATCTCTGGGGCAGCTGGTTTCTTCCCTATCCTCATTTTTGTACGTTCCCAGAGCCCAGTGACCCCTGAGTTCATGTGCTTTGTTCTGCTGACAGAGGGAGAGGGAGGAGAGCCCCCTGCTGCAGTAATCTGGGGACTGGCCTTCCTCCAGCCATAGATATCCACATGCCAGACTGGGGCAGCTGGGCAGGTTGTGCTGCCTCCACTCTAAGGAAGGGAGGACACCAGTGGTGTGGGCGACACAGGGCACAGGGTAACACAGCAGTGAGCATGCTGGCAGCAGTGTATCAGTGGAGTTGTGCACCCTGCCACAACCACAGTTCAGGCATACCTCACTGTGAGTTCAGCCTAAATATCTCACATACCTGCAACAGCACCAGCTCAGGAAGAGCTGCAGAGCTCACTAAAGAAGCAGACGAGGAACCTTCCTTTTTCACTCCACACAACAGTTTCCCATCTGAAGCTGATTCTGCAGGCTTGCCTCTGGGTTCATCAGAGATTAACAAGGTCTGGGGTCAACCAAAGGAGGCCATCAGGAAAACAGTGTCTAAGCTTCACTGAATCTTCATGGATTTGTCAAAAGACGTTGGATCAGCTGTTCCCAATCTGATAAACCAAGTCCCACACACGAAGCCAGGGGCTGCTGGGAAAACAGCTGATCTGTTTTAGGATCTCCCAGGGTTAGAACCTTCCCACAAAAGATGAAACAGAACCGGAGTGGTCAAGCCCTGATATTGAATTTTTCCCAAAAAACAGGATGCTGTTATGCAGGAAGGTGGGGAGGGCAGTGGGAAGATATGATGCTGCAAGAGTATGTACTCCTGCAAGAGTGCCATGCAGTTGCACAGGCTCCCTCAGCTTCTGTAGGGCGCATGTGACCTGCCCAAAAGCAGCACTAGGGCTTGCAACAGAGTTAGGGTGATTGTCTCAGCTGTGTGACATGATCTCCCAACAAAGCTGCCATTGCTGGACCCCAGCCAAGGAATTGCATTCCTAAGGACATGGCTTCAATTAATGTATTTTCTTCCCCATTTTGTTTAAAATTGGGGTTGAGCTGCTTCTAAACAGATGTGTTGGGGTAGCCAAAATATTTGCCTTTTTGCCAGCTGCTTGTTTGGGATCCATGCCTGGCTGATGCTAAAATGTTCTTTCCTCCTAAGAGCAGTGAGTGAGAAGCAGCTCAGGGGGTGCAGTGGGCATCCTTCACTCAAATATCCCAAGAGTCACATTCAGACAGGTCCCTGCTGCCACCATGTCTCATCTGCAACCCTGGTATCTCCCATGCTAGCTACCTGCTGTGAAAGCACAGGAAGTAGGAAAGGAGTTTCTCCCCTGGGAAAAGCAGGGAAAGAGGACCCAGCGCTGGAAGGAGGCCAGGTAAGGAGTATCCACAGTGAGGACAGGGCAGCAAGCAAAGCCCTCCCGCCCTCACTCTGCTTATCCTGCAGCCCACACCAAGAGTAACTAGACAAGCAAATCCCCATGAAATGGATTGCAGTGGCCCGTCAGGGTGTCACAGCCCCACAAAACCCCAATAACACAGGGTATTTTCATGCACCCACTCAGCAGGGTAACAGTTGTCCACACTGTGGAGGGAGATGGTTTTGGAGACACTCTGAACTGCAGGAAGAAATAAAGATACACCTGAGCAAAAGACACCACACCAGGGGGTGCAGCAAGCCCAGCGCTTTCTGTCCCTCTGCTGACAGAACCCACAAAACATAGCAAAGTTCCTCAGGGAACCTCCACCCACTCAGGGACATTCTCAGCCCTAACTTGTCCAGAAATGTGCGTTTGGAGACAATTTCCAACTGCCTGCAAGGAGGCTTCTCCGCACGCAAACCCTTGCGCTGGGTGCTGGGAAATCCCCCTGCTCGCAGCCAGGACCCTGTGATTCAGAGGGGGATGGCCGGAGGGACAGTTTCCGTGCGAGTGCTGGTGAAGGAGTGCGGGCGCTCCGCTCGCTCTGCTCTGTGCCTCGGGAATGGGCCGGCTGAGCAGCGTGCAGACACTCTCTGACTCAGAGCAGCTTCGCCAGCCCGGCGTCAGGCTTGGGCTGCAGCTGGGGAATGCGCCAGCATCACAGACGCGGGGGAAACCTCTGCCTGCCTTGTCCTTTCCTTAAGAGGCGTAAGGAATAGCATCGTGCAGTTCCCTCCTCCTTCCTCCCCATGCAGACACAGACTTATTCATGCTGGCAGAAAACTGCAGTCAGTTTTGGAGTTGGGAGTGGGGCCATCTCCGCAGATTTCAGCCTCCCAGCATGCTTTGGCCACCTGCAGGGTTAAACCAAGTCCCCTGCCCTCACAAGTGCTCTCAGCAAAGCTCCCAGAGCCTGACACGTCATCTTGACTCTGCAACAAGCTAATAGCCAGTGAAGAGAGCATAAAACCCACTGCTCTGACCCAGCAGCCCGATTCACTCCTACCCAGTCACACACCTGGACACTCATCCATAATGCAGACAACCATTTACGCCAAGGCTCTCAGGGTAGAAACAATCCTAGCACGTCCTCTAGCTCTGAGCCTGAGGCACCACGATGGAAGGAAGACCTTTCAGCATTGCAAGCTTCTGTCCCCTTTTGCTAAGGAAAAACCTAGAGAGGGAGAAATGATGCTATCGGCTCACCCCAACTCCAGGCTAAGCCATCCCTGCCTCCTTCCATCTTTTTTTTTTTTGCCCTCTCCCATTTCCCAGGCTCCTCTTCTCTTACTTGTTAATGCGAGGGTCCAGATTCTCAGCATAGACCTGGATATCAAAGGACAAAACACACCAGTCACATCAATCCCTGGGTCCCAACAACAGCCGTTTGGGTCTCACTTGAGGGCTTATTCTTGCTGGTGGCTTACACAGCAACCAAACCCTCAGACCTGTGACCACAGCCCCACAAGACAAGGTGTCATGATTCTGAAGAAGAGAGACATTTTACAATGGCCACTTGACAAAATATTTGAGACTACAGTAAAATTCATCTTTGAGCCAGTAGCCCACTGTCCAGCACCTCAGCAATGTGGCAAGCCCTTACCCAAAACAGCAGGGTCAGGAGCCAATCTGGGAACACGTTTCTTGCTATGGACTCATATAGGGTTTTTGAGTCTGAGTGCCAACTCTTTGGACTCAGGTGCTTCTAATCTTCCCTTGATCTCTGTAAGCTTCAGTGTCTCTCCTACACTATTTTGTCTTCCACCACTTCCCTGAAACAGGACTCAGTCTTAACTGGTCTTGTCCTCCAGCAGCAGACCTGAGCAGACCAGATACCCCAGTGCTTCACCTCAGAGACAGGTGAGTTAGTTTCAACAGCAGTTCAGATGCCAAACTGCCCTGTGAGTCTGACTTGCAGTGCTTTTCAGCTGAAGGTTGCCCTAGACCTCATACTGACGAGTTTCATGTAGCTCACACAGGCTCAGCATTCTTATCCCTGGCTGGCTGGAGGTCTGAGTAAGTTGTCCCTGCCCATGGCAGGGAGGTTGGAACTAGATGATCTTTAAGGTCCCCTCCAACCTGAACCATTCTATGAGTCTATAATTCTATTATTCTATGACCTACTTTTGGCAGTGGATGGATCAAAACAATAAGAGACAGGAATTAATGACAAGGAAGAAGCAGAGTCTGGTAGGACATGCTGGTTGAAGACAGTCAGCACCTGCGGTCAAGCTGGTCAGAGGTGCAGAGCGAGAGGGTTAGCATGGTCCATCTCAAAGGGACACAGAGCAGCACCAAACTCCTACTCACTGCTCCAACTGCACAGCAGCTCAGTGCCACCAAGGGTTTGTCAGGATGTCCACCTAGCTCCCTTCCCTTTCACTGAAGTCTTGCCTTGTTTCCTCTGCCTGTGAATGCCAAGGGAAGAGAACAGTGGTGCAGCAGCCTCCGTCACAGTACTATACCCCAGAAACACCCTGAAGCCTCCTAACTACTCCATGTAAATGCCGCAGGCTATACAATGGGCTTCCACCAGTTGATCATTGCAGGGATCCATCCCTTCAACAGGTAGAGGCTCTGCCTCTCCAGTCCTCCCAGTCCAATGGATCAGGAGATCAGAACAACTTCCCCTTGCTCTAAAACTCTTAAGCCCTTAAGTGTGCAAGTGTGAAGAGGTGATGTGTAAAGACTAAAGAACACTCCTTCTGATCCCATGGCTGGGTCAGCACCAGCTCCTTTGACTGATAGGCCTTTGAAGAAAAGGCCACAAAGCCCAGGAGTATCCAGTTTCTTGCCTGCACTTCAGACCTCTCCAGAGCCCACTGGCAAAGACATGGGCATGTTACGAGTGTGCCCCACAGCAGCATATCTGTGACCCAGCTGTGCACAGCTGGCAGCACTGGCAGTACCCAGAGCCTCCCACCGGGAGAGGAATTGCCATCCTGGGTGTTCTGTATGTGCCATTTTTCCAGCTCTGAGGGAGGAGCCAGTGCCCTCTCCCAGCCTTTGAGACAGGAGCTGACTAATCCTTTGTGGAGGATCTCCCTCAGCAGGACTTTGTGTCCAGGTGCCACCACATAGTAGTATGGTGGTGAGGCACTGCCTTTTCCCTGATCACCAGCTCACTCACTAGCTCATCCATGGTGCTCCAGACAGGTCAACCTCGCATGAGTGCTTCCTCCCAAACACCCACCAGGATGAATTCCTTCCCTCTTAGCAGAATGTCTCACAATAAAACAGGACTTCTCTTGTTTCCTCAATACCTGTGATTTAGGACTTTGATTGCCCAACGCTTGTCTGATGGGCTTGAAGGAAGGGGGAGGTCAAGATAGTGTTCTCAGAACTTGATGAGCATCATTCCAAAACAGCCTTGAGCATGTCATGAAGGTCTGCCCTGAGTCATTCCCTGTTGAACTCAACACAGTCATACAGTAAACATCCCAGTTTTCAAGCCGGAAACATCAGATGCTGGCTGTCCTGATTGGCTGCTCACATACACTACTCATATATTACTAGAGAGCACTTACATCTCTATCGCAGCATCAGAGTGGGCTGTATTTTTCCAGTCTGTTGTGACTCAGTGGTGAGCAAGTGGGGACGTGTGGACTATGTCCGGTGATGGTGTGCCATGCATACACACATCTGGGGGAGTAATTAGATACATAGCCACACTCTAACCTCAGCCTTCCTCTGTGGTTCCACACTCAACCTGGAAGCCAGAGATCCAGGGCAGAGTCTGGCCTCGCTGACCCTAGCTGGGGGACAGCTCTGGTTTGAGGACATTGCTAGGGCAAAAGATACTCTGATGTTCACTTCAGCCCTTGCCACCCAGTGCCTTACAGGCAGGGTGAAGGGTGGTGAGATGATGAGACGGGAAAGGACGCTGGCAAGACTCAGTTCCCAAGGCCCAGCACCACACTCTGTGATGCATGGCCCCAGGGTGCAGCATTCCCAGCCCTGACTGCCCCCATTGCTCCCCCCAGACCCTCATCTCAGTGGCACATCAGGTGGGGCATCTTCCAGCAGGTGCAGCCAGTGAGAAGCACAGGCATGCTCAGCTACAGGAAACGAGACCTCATTCCTAAGGAGTTCCATGCTGGACAGGCAAAGATGACAATCACAAAAATTTGCTCTTTATTTGTAAAAGACGTCTTCTCTTTCTTTTACCTTTCCATACTCCCCATCTCTCTGTACCCACTTCTGACAACCCTCCTGTACTCTCAAGGAGGAAGAAAAGATAACAGCAGAGCTGGATAATATCACCGCTCTGATGGCCTGAAAGACTTTGGTATGTTTCCTAAGAGCTGTCTCAGGGTAGCCACAGTCCAGGCTCGGGCAGGCTGACACACGGGGGAGGTTTTCCTCTGTCCAGAGCTCCAATGGGGAGGATGGGGATTCTCCCGACTGGCCAAGGTGTGAGCATCACCACCCTGGGCCCCTGCAAAAAAATTCCAAGGATGATATGGGGTGCAGCTGCTAAGAAGCAGGGAGGGGGTGACCACCCAGCTTGGCAGCAGAGTCCTCCCAGATGAAGAATGGCTGTAGTTTTAAAACTGCAAAGCTTTCCCATATTTCCCTATCAGTGCATTTTCTATTCCACCTCAGTTAACATCAGTCCTTGGGGACTGCACAAGGCACAGGACCAACTCAGCCAGCAGCAGGACAAACCCACACACTCACTAGCAGGGTCACCATCACCCACCAATTCACACCAGTGAATGCTCTTCCCTGGGGACCAAAATGCCACTCTTTTTGCGCAGGGAAGGCTGCTGCAGGACCATGAAATAGATACTACCTCCTCTCCGGTTTCACCAGTGGGAAGGTCAGACAAACCCAAATCTGTAAACAGCCCACATTCATTTTGGAAAATCCTTTCATCAGGATAACAAATCCTTCCTAACAACATATATTGAGGATATCTCTGCTCCCATGCTCTGCATCAAAGCTAAGACCTCTTGGCAAAACCAGTCTGGTCTGGAAAAATCTGCCCTGGCTATTATGGCCTGGCACAGCCAGGTACCTTTGGTTTGGGGGTTTCACACAATTGTCTTTCAGCGGCTCTTTTAACACAAAAAACATTAAAGCAGAGAGCTGCTCAACCTCTGCTCTCCACAGAGGAAGCAGGAGTGAGTGTTTGCAGGCTGCTTTTAGAGAAGTGGAGCTCACCCTGAGCCTAGCCCTCAGCCCTCCCCTTCACTTCTTGCCAGGGAAAGGGCTCACTGGCCCCAGCTGTCTCTCCACCACAGCTCCCTCACCAGATGTTGGTCATTAACAGGGACCAGCGTGAAGCAGGACTGGCTGCTGGGAGCAGCCTCCATGTGCTGTTAGTGGTACGTGTGTGTGAGCAAGAGCACACGTGTGCAAGCCAGCATGTGTGTTTGCAAGCATGTCTCCAGGGCTGCAGTAACCGCTCCTTTGGCCCCCTGCCAGACATAAGACATCTTTCTTGCACACGCACGCTCTTGGTTTTTTGCTCACCCTTGCCCCCTCTCTGTTTTGTCCAGACCCATCTGACTCAACAGCTAAACTATCCAGAGGACTGGAGCTGGAGATGTCCCTCCTCCTCAGCTGTGGTCACATCCAGCATACGGTGCTTTCCCAGCACACAGAGGTGACAGCTTCTGACACCATTTCTGCTGTCCACATTTAACTCACTTGTTCTTGTCAGCCCAACCCAGCCACACACACAAAAATCCCAGCTTTCTGATTCATCTGCCATGGGTCCCAAGGAAAATGAATCTTCAGCTTTTGTTTTCTGAGGATGGAGTGGGAACTGTTTACTCAGTGAGGCGATTAAGTAATTTTTTTTCTCCTTTTCAGCAATAATGGAAAACCATTTCAAAGGGAAAGGAGTGGGTTCAGAACTGGCCTCAGACAAAAGTTGAATGAACCTAGACCAGAATCAAAGGCAAACAAAGCTTCTGGGTGGCTTGTCCATAATACTGATAAGTCCTGACCCAAGTTCTCTGCTGCCATAATCAGAGAAAGACTCTCTATCATGGATAGAGCTACAGCCTATGAATCCTGGCTCCTCATCCCTTTTCCTGGCCACCTAACTTCAACCCCTCCCACTGCTAGGACATGATTTCAACAGTCCTGCTTTTCAGGGGCCTACTTCATCCATTAGGTCAATTCATCTCCTAGAACTGGAAGGAGAGCTCTGGAGTCCTGCTCTATTTGTTTGACATCAGTATTTGGAAGAGCTTTTGTTCCACTCACTGAACACAGCGGGGGCTGTGGAGGCACCTAGGAATAAAGCAAAAAGTGTGGATGACTTCATCCATACACATGGCCCCTTCAAAACATGGACACAGGGTCCTCAGGTCATGCCCAGCGCAATGCCAGGTGGATCTGACATCAGGTACATCTCAGAAGGATGAAGGCAGTCTTTGACCCAAATTGAATCTACAGTAACATTGTGTCTAATGTAAAGGTTTTTCTCCTCAAAGCTTTACCTGATCTTGAAGTCTTCACCATTTGACATCTACACATTGCAGTAGATGCAGCCAGAGTGCACCAGACACCAGGCAACTTCTTAGGAAGATGAGCAGAGGCTTGTTGCCTTTCTTGCTGCAGGACCCATGGCAACCACTGCTGTTCAGTCATGAGGACCAGCACCTGGGAGGTAGTGCCCGGTGCCTGATAGATTTAGTATTTCCAAAATATTCTTGTCCACAATGGGTCAGTAGTCCTAGGGGTGGCCCCAGCTCCAACACAGGCTTCTTCATGCAGCAAAAAAAAATCAGCAGAGGTTGCAGGGCCATGGACAATTGTCGCGTTCCCTGACAGACAATGTATTTACAAAAACCTGTGTTGCTAAGCAGACATGCAGCTGGATTGACAGCAGTTGAAGTCTCCTTCATTCCCCCTTGGCTCTGTTCCTAGAAATAATGAGTTGTATTCAAGGAGCTGAAGGACTCTGCTTCCAGATCTGCATCCAACAGAAGAGGCGTGGGGGCAACCCATGGTCATGTAACCTCCCAGGACTGGAAATGTCATCATTGACTTCACTGGGCACATTTCACTGCTCTCCAGAACCCTGCAGAGTGACTCACTGACATCATTCCTATGCCTGAGCTTGGCAGAGGCAATGGGGATGAGGCCCACAGCAGCCAGCAGGCTGGAGATGGTCTTCATGGTTTCCATATGTTAGTTCTTTCTCAGGAGCCTACCTTTGCTGCTCAAAAGCCTCAAGTGCCCTCTTTAGCTCAACAGTGCAACAACCGTGAGTGCTGCTACGTATGCAATTTCAACAGATCTACAGCAAGACACCCTGGCTAAAGGGGCAACCAACTGGAAATCCTTTAGCCAATTCTGCTATAGGCAAAAGGAAATTAAATGAGTCATCCATGCACAGCCCTTCCTTTTTGTTGAGTTGGCGACAAAATGTAAAATTTTCACCACTGCTAGAATACTTTCAACATTTCACAGCAGGATTTTAGATGTAGAAATATCTGTGCTTCCCCAAAGGTACCTGGACAGTGGGCAAATGGGACATACAGGCACATGCCAAAGGATGGGCAGAGGGGAAAGGGAGAGGAGGAGAGACAGCTGGAGAAGCACAAGAGCAGAGCACTTCTACAAAAATGACCAGCAGAGAAAGAATAATGGTTGCCATTATTAATTAATATCTTCACATCCCATGCTGGTCCACAGCATCCATAAAGCAGACCAGGGGCCACAAGAACCTTTCTCCCACTAACGTTTCTTTCCAAAAGGAAGTTAGAAGACCACAGATTTGACTATCTGGAGCAAAATATCCACACCAAACAACAGTTCTGTCCACAAATAGCCAATGAGAGTGACTGTGCACCTCAGCTCTTCAAAGGTGGAGAAAACTAAAGGCTATAAGTAACATAACAAAAATAATAAACATGACTTGTCCTAATAAGCAAGATAACTAGCTCCTCAAATAGACTAACAAACTGATGTATGTGCACACTATCACAAAGCATGATGTGCTTGAAATGAGGAGAGCTTTCATGGCATTTTGGACAGTGAGATGGTAAAGATTTCCACGAACAATCTCAGTCAGGATACTGTGAACAGAGCTTTATTTTTTCATGAAAAATACAGGTGGACTCCCTGTCAATGAAGAGTAAGATCACAGGTCTATTATGTCAGCTGAAAGATTGCACTTCCTACAGCCTAGTTTCTCCTGGCACTAGGATGTGCCACTGGGTTCAGCAAGGGAAAGTGCCAAATCTTGAATCATCAGGACTTCCTGTTCACTCCGCAATGACTCAGAAGATATCTTTCTAACTTCTACCCGCGGCTTGTTTCCCTTCTCACCATGCTGCTCATATTAGATAAGGGTAGTCAGGCAGAAAATATTACACAACCTGATTTCTGTTACCTAAAGTTCTGTTTTGGTTTCTTTTTTTCACTTGCTTGTACTAGTAGGCAAAAGGCTTACTGGCAACTTTGCAGTGCATTTTTTTCCTCTATGTGATTTGTCTGCTGCAAGATAATTTCTGGTACAGATTCTTTTCTGGGCGGAAGACTGACATGTCTGGACTAGATCTTACCTACCATTTCTCAGCAAATTTTGTTGGTTTTTTTAATTGAAAAAATGTAAATTTACTGGAAATGAACCTCTTTGTGGAAACTTATTGGGGCTGACAGATCACATGGGTCAAGGTTAGATTCTCAGTGAGGATGCAGGAGACCCAGATTCATGGCCTGCATCAAATGGACCAGAGAGATGGATTCATTACACTGTTGTGATTCCCCTGACAGGATAAGGCCTGTACTCAGATCCCTCACCTAATGAATACTGAATCCCTTACACAATATGAAATAGCTCCTTGGGAAGAGGGAGAGCACCTCCCCACAGAAACCTGCAGGATGGGGAAAATGTCTGGAACACTAAAGACTGAGTGTTCCAGTCTCAGATCTCAGTCTCTGCTTCAATCCAAGCAAATATTTAAGCAGCTTTCACAGCATCTTCAAAATACTTTGTGTCATATTGCCCACAGTGCTCTGGGTAGCTACTGCAGTGACCTGTGCCTGGCAGATCTGACCCAAAGCACTGCTTATGCATCCTTTCACTCAGGGTGATCAGTGAGGACAGCTGAGCTGCTCCCAAAGCACAGATCCAGTAGTTAAAGGGCTGAAACAAGGTAGTAAATGGTGACCAGAAGAGATACTAAAAACTGTCAAGGAAGTCTGTTGATGAGGCACCCCATTGCTAGAAAACAGTGGGACCTAAATCTCCTACAAAGTTTCCACTGGCACCCCAAAGTACAGATGGAATTTCAGGTGCTTCAGGCTGCCCATTGGAGGCCCTTCTCCTCACAGGCCATGGACAGTTCCTGTAGGCAGCACCCAGTGACCCCAAGCAATATTTTACCTCATCATCCCCCTAGCCCCTCTTGCCTAAGCAGGTTCCTAAGCTGGTAAGAAGCTGTCATCTCCAGGAAAACAGAAAAACAAGATAGACTGGAGCA
The DNA here is from genome assembly GCA_035222235.1 of Margarornis squamiger. Classification (NCBI taxonomy): domain Eukaryota; kingdom Metazoa; phylum Chordata; class Aves; order Passeriformes; family Furnariidae; genus Margarornis; species Margarornis squamiger. The sequence continues at coordinate 38,578,282 of JAWWTY010000106.1, read as the reverse complement.
AACAAAAGCCACACTGCACACCCACTCCTCTCCAGCAGAAATCACATGGTCAACAAGCCACATCCTGGTCGTTCAGCCTGTGGTGTCTCAACTCTTCTTATCAAGAGTGTGGCCCCCACCACCAACCATGCTCTGATACCACCAACAATAACCCTGACTCCCAGCCAGCCACAACAGCCCTACAGGCCAAGATCTAAACAATAATCCACTGGCATTTACCAAACTGTAGAAAGGATGCACTGACTTCAAAGCTCATACCTTATGTCTTTCACTACCAACCAACGTGTAAGAGGCCACCTCTGGAGCTGGACACCAGCAGTGTGTTAGTTTTGCATGAGGGGCCCTGCTCACTGCAGGGCCACAGAGCTTCTCCCTGCCTGCAGCTGCCCTGCAGTCAGGCATGTGTTTGCCATTGTGTGGGAAACTTGGCTATCAGGAGGGCTTTGAAACCTACTCCCAGCTGTGCCATGGCAAAGCTGCTTTCTGGAGGAAGGGATTCCACATCATTAACATCACTGCCATAGGCTAGGGAGGGCTGTACCTTCTGGGGCTTCTCCTGCTCTTCCTCCCTAGTCCTGGGTGCTAGTCCTTGCCCAGCAGGCGTGCAATCTTTTGCTGCTCTGCTTCAGGGGCAGCAGCTCCTGGGCTGCAGGACCAGCCCTCCTCAGTGCTGTAAGGCTCTGTGCAAGTCAGGTACCCCTGGCTCTGCCCTCCCCAGCCAGCCCCATCCCACTCCAAAAGCCCTGTTGGCAGAGTGCCTCCTGGCTCCTAAGAAAGCATCTCCTTGGGAGCTGTTTCTAATTGGTGGTTTCCTCCTCTTTCTCTTACGTCACTGAGTTTTGCTTCCTAGCTCACATTTTATAAGGCTGGTTTTTAATAGGCCATGCAGGCTGCCAGACCTGAGTCTACCTTCAAAGTACTGGGAAAAAAACATCCTGTCTGCAAACCAGAGGATAGACGTGGCTTTGTGTCTGGATGCAGGCTCGACCAGTGGGCCCATCCAGAGGCCAGTAAGAGCACTAAGCTTTGAGGTTCCATGCCTTTCACAATTTGAGCAGTGTTCAAGTATCACAGTGATGGGCACTGCAGTACAAAGAACACAACCCGGGAGCGGTTTCCAACATACATTCCTGAGATCAGCTAACCCATGGCATAGTGTACATGATGGGTGTGAAGGGCAGGAAAGATCTTCACAGACTATAAACAGCCTGAATATTACCCTCCCATAATTACTATATCCTTCTTCTCCAGGGATCATCAACTGGAACTGGGAATAGATGAACCTGAAAACAGTACAGTCTGAAACACAGACAGATTTTATTGCTGTACACCCCAGCTGCTGAGGAAGGAGTGACTAAATACAGGTAATTCGCCAGGAGATTACAAACACACAGGAGGAGCCTTCTGCTCTCTTCTGCAGGCCAGGCATAGAAGACAGAGACTGGCAGATGCAGCATGGTCCCCTCCTGCTGCCTTGATCATTTCTGTCTCAGTCCTTCCCCTACAAACTTGCCTGGTCTCCCATGCTGTCTCCAAGGCTGCTTTGGCCCTTTCCTCCTATGCAGGGATTTGCAGGGTGGTCTGGGCAGCAGAGCTGATATACTGAAGCTGAACACCCATCACATACCAGATGCAACTGGGCCTTCCACCATCTTTCTCTTTGCCCTGAGACCAAGTCCGGGCTCTGGCAGACCTGTCACAGCAGCAGGGCCTGTGTCCCACCCTGGGTGAGCTGCCACTTGTCTGAACAGCCAAACTCCATGCTCAGGGAGGAGGCAGGGATGGAGGCACATAGCCATCGTTATTAAAGCCACAAGATATTCTCCAGGAGGAAGCCCAGGCTGAACTCTGCAGTGGCAGCTGAAGTTCCAGTCCCTGGAGGCAGACTGCAGTGAGAAGTAAGCCAAAAAAGCCCCACACAAGCACAGACAAAATCTTCCTTCCTCCTTCCGTCATATTGTCTCCATTGCCAGCTGCTCAGCTCCTCACCTCCAAATCCCCACCAGCTCCTGTGCCTGAGCAAATCTGCAAGTTATCAAACCTCACCTGCTTCTTTGCTCAGATCCGAACTGTGGAGTCATCACCCCTATCCGCTCCAACCTCTCACCCTCATCACAGTCCATTGCTGCTTGTAAAGCTTTCTCCTCTCCAAGGAGCCCACACACAGTGTGACTACTGAACTCCACACGTGGCTGGCAAGTCATGAGGGGATGTTTGTGCTCCCGATCCAATTTGCAGAACCAACTAACATACCGTGAATTACAAGTGTCAGATATCACAGGTACATCTCCAGCTGGATTTTCCATTCAGAGGAGAAGTATTGGTTCCAGAAATGGCAGCAAGCGCCTCCCAAGTGTAAGAAGGAAGGGTGACTGTCAGAGGAGGGTCAAGGCTCGATCCCCTGCCTCCATCCTTCCTCCTCACTCACTTGTGAGCTGAGGATGGGTTGCCTGAAGTGCACCACCCATCACTGCATGCCAGTGAATATTCAGGCAGTCTATCTTGCATTTCTGAGCCTTTGATCCTATTTGCCTACAAGTCTCCTCGGAGATAAGTGCAAAGGAGGCAGACCAGAGACAGGATTGTTTCTAGAGAGAATAGTGTGCCCTCTGCTTTCCCATGGAGAATCAGGAGTGCTGCATCCCTTCCAAGACACTGGCCTTGTGCTCCAGGGACAAGCCCCATCACCAAACCTTGGCCCAAGGTCACAAAAAAGGAGCTCTCAACTCAACCCTGTGAATGGCAGAGCAGGGTTTACTTAGGTGTTTATTTAGGAATTATTACTAATCATTGAATGCACTATATACAGAGACTGAGGTTCCAGTGGAAATCATGGTTTGCAGACACAAACATACATACAGAGAGGCTCATCCTTGCCATGGAGCTTATAGTCTAAAGAGGAGCAGATGCTTATGCGAAAGGTCACAGTAGGAAATAGACCAGAGGCCGTCTCAGTCCAACCTGAGTGCTCAGCTATCAGGTAACATATGTAGGGAGAGAAAAACATCGGGGGGAAGAGTGTCTGTAAAAGAAAGCAGATAAAGTACATGGGAGATCCAAGCAAAGAGATTCACTGGCACAAATCCCCAGCATTATGTATTCTTGTAACCACAAGACATCCTGATGAAAATACTCAGAGAGAAAGACAACTGCGTGTTGCTGCTGTCTTTGGACACACAGGGTTGAACAGATATTCAATTAGATTAAGAAGCAACCAGTCCAAACTTCATCAAAGCAACTAATTTCCTTCACTCGTCTGTAATTGGACTAAGCCATCCTGAACACAAGAAGCTGTGGAAGCCAAGAATTAAACAAAAAAATTTAATAAAATGATTGGACAATTCTGTGGATGAGAAGAAACAAAAAAGCATAACAATGACTGCTAACAACACTTTTGGAAGAGATGCTAAAATTTATGTTCCTGGTCCCAATCCCAGCTCTAACAGACAGGAACCAGAAAGTAATGGTAAGTGTTGAACAGATTATGTTACATCTCCCTGCTGCAAAGTTCTTGCACCTTCCCCTAAAGCATCTGGCAAAGGCATCAGAAAAAGCATCAGATAATGAGAGACAGGATCCGTGAATAAATGGATTTTGGGGCTCACCCAGTTTGACCATTTCAAGGTTCCAGTGCTTCCAGGGTCAAGATTGCAATCTCCATATTTGCATATATAAAGTCCTTGCCGACATCACTGAAGTGAAACCATTTGAAGTAGCATTGCCATTGTTTGTGATGAGTTGTGGATCTCATTATACTGTTCCTGTTTTTCCTTAAAGCTCCAGAACCCGATAACAGATGGTTAGGTGAAAAACGTGTTGTCTGCATAAGACAAGTTCCTAGTCCTCTTGTGTGTGGGAAAATCAAAAATTGTGACACTAATGCAACATGTTTTCTTTACTGTGGGGAAAAACTACAAAATCCTACTTGAAGGCAACTTTTAGGCTCACAAGCCAAGAGGCAAAGAAAGAAAATGCAGCATTTATTCTTTTACAAAAGCTCATTATTTTACTGTTATCACAAATTTTTGTGGCCCACTTTAAAATGTCTGAAACCTTGGGGCTTAGAATACTGAATTTAAGGCACTGTGAACTGCTGCTTTAAGCTCCTTCATATCTCAGTTCTTGCTAGCTTCTCTCAGTTGCAGGGCTTCTGCTCAGCAGCTCTTCAGAAGTCCTCCCCTGCAGGGTCTGCCTCTCCCCGTGCTGCTGACTTTCCAAATTTCATCAGACATCCCATTTGAGTCACTGTTTTTCTTAAAGCTCCAGCTCCCAGACTCACTCAATTATGTGAAAACTCCCATCATATAAGGGAAAGTTCCTACTCTTCGTAGCTGCCATGGAAAGCTAGCAATGGAGCCTGACTGTAACTTGAAAGCTCAGTGTTGAAGGCCTGAGAAAAACACCAGTATCTTCTTACACTACTGAGACATTAATGATTTGAGAGCTTTGGGGCTTGGATTGTGTGTATGAAGTCCTTCTGCTGGCCACATTGCCCTCCCCACCCCTCGGTTTTGAATGAATCTCTCTTGCCTCCAGCTGCTGTTATGCCCTCCTAAATTTACCTCACTTCTTCCTAAAAAGGCTAAAACACTAAAAAGTGCTCCACAGCAGTATGAATTCTGGATAAAAAAAGGAGATTGATGTTCCCTGAACACCAAAACTCAGTCCAGCTCAAGCACTAGCATGGTCCTGAGCTTTGTCCCAGCAAATGTCACCAGTGTCTGCCTCCCACCCTCCAGCTGAGCATTGTGTCCCTCACCATTGTCTCAGGGCACACCATCCCCTGGTGTCAAGGAGTGAAAACACCTCTCCTCTTCTTTTTCCCTTTCCTCCCTGGTTCCCTTGTCAGGTGAGCAGAGCTAGCCAGAAGCTGGTAAAGGTTACGACCAGTTTCCTACTGCTGCTGTAATTTTGCTCTTGTTTCTACAGCACAGCACCCTGTTGAGGCTAGGCTTTTAGAGCCCCAAAGGCTTTCCAGCTAAAGGTGGAGGGAGTTGGTCCTGAGGGTTAGGGCGTTCACAACTTGCATGGGAAGCAAGTCAGTGCTTAAACCCAGGCTCTGACCCAAGTTTAGCATACAGTGTGAACATGCCCACGTACTAGTCTTGTCCTGGGGCCAGTGTCTTAGGGCATCATCTTGAGGTTGAACACACCTCCTAACTTCATGTAACCTGCTCAGCAAGGGGTTTCCAGTGCATCCCTCACCCCTGTATGCAGGTGTGTGAGATTTGCATCTGTGGATGATGCACACAGGCAATGCTTTCCAGGGAAGGTATGTTTTCCAGCTCATTCCTGTGCCAGTATTGCCGCCACCTGGAGATCAGAGGAATGAAGGGCTCCCGGCCACTTTCTTGCCTTCATCCCTCTGCCTCTTCTCAGCCACAAAGCACCCTCCTCTATTTCAGCTGGAGGGAAAACTGGCAGCCTCCCAGCTCTTGTGGTTAGAGTGTCCCAAGCGTGCAGCCTGTTGTGAGCCCTGCTATGCGAAGGATGGGGCCCTTACACTCTTGGTAAAAACACAGTTCCTGGGCATTGGGGGAGCCTTTGGCAAAAGGAAGCAACCCCCACTCAGTGCACTCACAGTCCTTCACCTTCTTGGAGGAGGCAACTTGCCCTGGGCTTTCCTGTCCTTGTTAGTTTAGAATTTAAGTTGCAGATCTGTGTGAGTGAATATGTTTGTGTGTTCAGCAGAGCTGTGCACATAAAGGAGAAGGGGGTTTGTCCATGTATTTTATGGTACTGTCTGGGTACAGAGATGGGAGGGACTTTATATGCTGCATGTGCACGTGCACATTTTCATGTTGTCTGCACGTGTGTGCATGCGTATGTGCATTTCCATATTGCGTCTAATAGGCTCTTTGTTTCTCCAGAGAAGAAGGAAAAGGAAATCCGCATGTAATGAATCCATTTATTTTATGGAGCTCCCCTGGAGAGGGGCCGGGGAGCACGATTTATGCAAAAAATCAGGCAGCTGCTGTTGGGAGGGGGACATCAATCTGGTTTTAATTTTCATTCATAAGTGGAGGTGGCCACACAAGCCAAGGCCTCGTAAACTCCCCATAGAGGAGAGTGGCCCGTTGGTGTGAGGCTGTCAGAGCCTATTTGGCCGTTAGTATCGAGCTGCACTCCTCTGCATCCGACTAATTCCCGCCCTGTTGTTCTGCTTTCTTAGGATGTGTTTCCCCGTGCTGAGGCCTCCCATTAGAAGAGAGAGGCAGAGCTGTACAGGGGCACAGACTGAAATCTTTGTATTGAAGGGTAAAAAAGCCCTTTACGGAGCATTTGCAGTTTATGCCACAATTCAGTGTATAATGTATACTACTTAAAAAAAAAAAAAAGAAAAACACAAAGAAAACAACAACAAAAAGTAACATGACTTGTATGCTACAGTCCAGTTCCTCTCTCTCATTTATAAAATCACAGGGACTGAGATGGGATGGAAAGACTCGTGGGTTGGAAGAAATGGCCTGGAAACTATATGCAACTCATCAGTCTTCTTTCTATCCCTGCCATTTTGCATAACTCAGAGCATATTGTCAGGACTATTGGGTGCAAAAGGACAGTGGAGAGGTTCCTGGTGGGAGAGATGCCTTAACAGGGCAGAGCTCTTGACAGAATTCTGTTTTATTATCTGATTCTTCATCAGATTAAGACTTCTTGGAATTTATCCATCAGTACTATAAGAGAAAACTGCCCATAACATACTGTAACTCACTCTGTGACTGTCCCATATGACAAGAAAGTTGCATTTGACTTCCTGATGATCTCCCCCAGCTGTCTGTGCATGGCATAACTGATATGCAAAGAACCTAACTCAAAATCTAACTCAGGGTCTGTATTCTTTACCATAATCTCGTGCTTGTCCAGTAGAGGTAGGCAGGTAAGTGGACAGACAGATATATCAATTCAGGAAACCAAGAATGAAAACTAGTCTTTCCTGAAAACTGTCCTTACATGCTACCAGCAATTAATTACCAGACAAAGTTAATAATTTTTTTATTTTACTTATTCTGTGTAACTTGGGTCCCTACAAAGAACATAGATTCTCTAGTTCTCAACATCGAATGATATTTTTAGATCACTCGGATACATGTTGTCCTTACAGAGAACAGACAACACTTGACTGTTGACATTGAACTTTTAAAGACTTTTCGTTGGCAGAATGAAGGCCCAGTATTGGGTCAGTGAGAAGAATTTGGAAGAAGAGGTGTGGTTCACTTGCCACTCCCTAAAATGCCCAAACCACCTTGCAGAAGAAGGATTCCTTTTGAGACCTACAAAAAGGAAGGTGGCTCATTTCCATGTAACACCTTTGTTGATTTTCCAGGTAGTCTTTCTGTGGCTTTCTAAGAACTTCATTTGGCACCAGCTTATAAGTCAAGGGTGTTTACACTACGCTGCCAGCAATACAGCCCCTGGCACCACACTGCTCTTGCATCACCAAACATTCTGAACCTCCTGTTTCCAAGTATCTGGAAGGGAAGAAAAAAAAAAAAAAGATGCCTTGAAGATATAAAGACCAAATAAATATGCATTGATGTGAAATGCTGACTTCAAAGAAGCAGCCACAAGGAATGAGTTTTTTTCCTGAAACCAGTGGGATCAGGGCCTCTCACTGAAGCCAAAAATGGTACATCAATTGGGCCATCAGTTTTCAGGCCAAGAAAAAGAACAGTTTTTAGAGACTATGCTGGAAAAAGAGTCTGATCTGTGGAGGAATGGATCAAGTCACAGAGTTTCCACCAGCAGTAACTTTCAAACATAAAGTTGGATCCATTCCATAATTTTGTTTTGGAAAAAACTTAATTGCTTACTAAGAACTGTAGCAGAGACCTCAAATTTACAGTAAAGTGCCATTGTCCACACTTGCCCCTTGAGAATCCCCAATTCAATGATTTTACTCTGTTTGACAGACAAGACTGAGCACCAACAACCAAAACACTGGGCAAGACAGGTGAGGAGCTAAAAGTAAACAAGTCACTTTAATGATCTTCTGGTTTACATTTTTCATCCTTGTATATAAACATGACTGTCTTTAGTAGCATTGCAAAGGATACTTAGAACTAGGGAAATGTTGGACTGATCTACCTCTCCACCTTTTGCATGCTTTCACTTCCACTTATCAAGTGCACATTTCAAGTGATCTTATGAACTAAACATCTTATGAAACCTTGATTGAATGATGCTGTACTTATCAAAGTTTTTCAATGCTCCCTTCAACTACATCTTGTGCAACTCTTAATTTTAATGTGTTCGTCTTCATACAGACCTACAGGGAAGAGAGGCACAATTATGTTCAAGTTATGGTTAAGTCCCTGAGGAACAAAAAGACTAAGACTTGTCCCACACTGAAAAGCTCATCCAGCCAAAGAGGACTGCTGATGTAACTATGTCAGCAAAACCCTTCATGCAGATGTCTCCAAACCAATGCAACCCTATATTGACTTCATTTTCGTCACTGAGTAAACAAGGAAATGGCCCTAGGCTGGGAAAAGGAGGCAGTAAATGATGTCCAGTCCAGCAGTTAGACTTCTAGACACCAGACATATTCCCTCTAGGTGGCTCTGCCAATGTAGCTATGCTCCTGATCATACAGTAATTAAACAATTATTTCTCAAATAAAAACACACAGACCACAATTAGGTACTCTGTACTTCATGAATGGCCAACACACACAAGCTTGTTCATACTATTCTCTTGGAGTTTGACTTCTGCTTCTAAAAATGTGCCCCTTAATTGCTCACAAGAAAAACATGTTGGAAAAATCACAGAAAGTCTGTGGCAAAGCAGAGAATTCAGCTGAGGCAGTCTGCATGCCCAGGTAGTCACCTAAGAACATGGATCAGATAATGCATGAGAAGCAGGACAGCCTGGAAGTCCCCTGAGGAAATTGACGCCATCATCAGGATGTAATAACCCAGAAAACAAAACACAAAATAATACTGGGAAAAAGGGTGAGCTACCTCAACTCATAGACACAAGGACATGCTCACATATGCTAATGCTTGGCTGGAAACAGGGCATGCTGAATATTCCACAAGATACCACTATATACATTTGTGTGTCATGCTATGGTATGACACCTCTTCTCCAAATAGATGGCTCTGAGGACAGTGAGAGGAAATGGTTTCCTGCAGTATCTCTGAAGATCAAGGGAAGCCTCCATACAGCCAAAGTGAGGACCACACAGTGGAATTAAGACAGCAACTGTGAGCAGAGAAGGTTCCAGCCTGGCCTCTGGGCACTCACAAAAGGCACAATAACTCCTAGTACTCCTTATGCAAAAGCTATAGGTCCATTGCTGCCTGTTTGGAAAGAATCTTAGTATACAGTGAAGAAAGCTGGAAAAACACTTGAAGAGCCTAGTTTAGTTCAGCTGGTCGAGAACAAAGGCCCTTCTAGCAGCAAATAACTCAGCATGGCCCTGACTCCTTCCTCTAGGAGGTGATTTTCATCCAAGAACCCCTCACCAAGAATTACACCTTTCCAGCCAGCTCTCTGCAGTTCCTACTGACTTCATCTAATGAAAGTGACTCCTAACCAATACTGGTTTAGTAAAGTTCCTACCAGATCAAAACTGACCTCATCTGGTTTCTGTAATTTCCAAAATGTTCCTGCTGATTTGGCTGACTGACTGAGCTCCAGGAAAATTGTGTGTAAGCCCTGCATTTGCAGAGGGTAAATTTCCCCTCTCTGGAACACAAAAGAGAAAAGAACAAAGCCAACAGGAACAAACTCAATTTGTCTGAATGGAAATGTTTCCAGTAACCCATGCTCTAGCGCTATGGACCCTGAGCTGAACACCAAGACATCCTGGGCAGACCAGCATCCCATGCCACAGTGACACAAATGTCCACAGCCCCTGGCCACCTTTTTTCTAGCTTTATTTGACTGCCCCAGGCCTGGACATCAGCACAACTTCATGCTGCAGCCATGTGCAGAGAGAACTGTCCTTACAAAGGGTTCTTTCGTCTTGCAAGGGGGCAAAAGATTAGTTCCAAAGTGGACACTTGAAAGCACCCTGTACTTTGGAGATGAGCCCTGCAGGACTTTCAGGCACTTTCCTCACCCTGCTCAAGCTCTTGGCAGAACTGGGCTTCGAAATGATTGCTTTGATTAGAGGCTTACAGGCTATTTAAGCATCTGACTTCCATGCATGGCCCACCTGGCAAAGCAGGCACACCTCCCCCAAACCCACGCCGAGCCTGTAACATTCGCAGACTGTGTGGGCTGCTCTTTCTCAGGGCTGTGGAGCCTGTTGCATTCCCCTCCAGCTGCATCGTTGGCAGCGTCATGCTGACAGGTTCAAGCCGTGCAGAGAGGATTGTTTTTATAACCCACTCTCTTTTAACAAAACTTTCCCAAGCTTATTCCTCTATATTATAGTCAAGATCACCTGCTGCTCAGGGGGATTCAGATTCTTAAAGGCAAATGGGGGGAAAAAAAGAAAAAAGAAAAAAAAACAAACAGGAAAAACTGACACATAATGGCATCCAAGGAAGAAGAAAGCACCTTAGCACTAACCAGTTACTCCAAATACTGAGCTCTACCAACACCTCTCATTCCTGACTGGCAACTCCTCTCCTTTCTCTATTCTTCCCTGGTGTCACCACAACAATCTCTGCTGACCTGCAGCTCTCCTATTATTTCAGTCCTGGGACCACAGCATATAGCCTAGTAGTTGTCTCTGAGCATTGATTGATAGCGCCCAATGCAACAGTGGCATACTTGTCTACTCACATATTAATCACAGTTCAGCTCTGTGATCCCACAACCCATCTCTGCTGCACGCCTTGGCCTTCACTTATGACACCCCAACTGTTCTTGCCCCTCATTCATAGCACAGATCCTTCCATGTACCTCAGTCCCAATTCACCACCTTCTTTAGTCCATACAGACAGAAACCAGCAGATGTGGAACATGTGAATCGCTCTGTTCCAAATCGCAGCAGTCCCAAAGTCTCCATAGTTCAATATTTTATCTCCTGAAAAAGCTACCAGACTAACAGAGGAGGATTTAAAATCCACTTAGTAGCCTGTCCACCATCCAAATTTGAAGTGGCATTAGTTTAAAAGCCTGAAACATGTTTATTCTGGCTTTCAATTATGTTATTAATAACTACAGTGACTCTTCACATACTTGCCACTCACACACTGCCCAATCAAGTAAATAGTAATACTGTAAGTGCTGCTCAGGTCTTTTCCTAAACTAAAAGAATTAAATTAGAGCAATTCAAGATGTCTGAACAAATTAATTTTCTCCCAGATCACGCACTGTCTTCTGGGAACTTCATTTGCCATGGAGCCACCTCCTCAGTAAGTTTAGCTGGGTCTCTCTGAACTCTTCTCTAGTCTTGATCAATCTAAATTTGGCTAGTGCTCGCATACTAATATTTAAAGCTCCCGCAGTGCAAATGAAAAAAACATGCTATAAAAGGATTCAAAACAATACCATTTGTTTTTTGTTTTAAAATTTTGGTATTGAATTTCATGCTATTGAATCCACAGCCCTGGAGACCAAAGTCCTCTTCTTACTCAAAAGAAGCTGCACAGGCAAGACAAGATTCTTCACAGTGTGCTAGAGGATAGACTTCTATGTTCCCTAGAGAGTTTAGACTCTGAGGAATATTTAGTCCACAACTTATTTGATTAAACTATCCACAACTTATTTGATTAAACTATCAATGAGTGCAATGAAAGTCCAAGGCCTTTTTGAGACAGGGATATTCTCAACCACTGGACTACAAAAAACCCCAACTTATTTCACACATGTACTGCCAAAGAGCTGTCAAATGAAAACAGCTTATTGTGAAATGTTTTTGTCATGAGAATGAATATTCACTCAAGAACAAAACAAAACCTACCAACCTCTCTGACTTTAAAAACAAAAAGCCCTCTGGCCAAAAGTTTCAAAGCAGTTCACCACCCTCAGTTGGCCTGAGATCCAGGATCCAACAAAGTTCAAGAGCTGCTGCCCAGTAGGACAGGGAATGAGATCCCAAACAGGTGTGGACCAGGTGTGAAAAAGTAGAGGGTTAACACACCCTATCCATCACTGGACAGCACATCTGTGAAAACGGAAATAAATACTAACTCAAGGCACAATCTTGTCTGGAGATGAGCAGAATTCTCCCCAGTGGCAACTACAGAATATCATGTGGTGAGGACTGCAGCTGAGCTGATTTACTGTTAAACAGTGCTTTTATGTTTGCAGGAGGTTCTTGTTCTCTTGCTGCTGAAGTGCTTCTCCTTAATATAAGAGACAAAGAGTCCTAGTGCTCTTCTGAGTATCTCTCTGGTTCATTTTTCCAGTTGCAAAGCAAATGGTTTGAAGTTTCACTGTCTTGCCACACTCATAAAAAGAAACTATCAAGTGCTAGCCAAATTGTGAAGAACAGCACATTTTATGAAAACCCAATTAAAATACGGCCATCAGTATCACTTTCATCTTTGCCGAGAATTGCCTTAGCTTTCTTGTTGCATGCCAAGCTCATGTTCTTCTCTGATTCACTCAGTGAGATTACAGTTAACAGTTTTGTTTTGTTGGTTTTGGGGGACACACACACACAAAAGCAGAGTCCTTCTTGTTTATATACTAGGTCTGCAGGGTACCCAAAACAAGTATCTTTGGGCTCAAGAGGGGATTTTATTTCCAGGTATCCGATATGAAAATGGGAATTGTTGTCATTATCACTCACAGAAACAAACATAGAATGCCTTTCCTGGAAAGAACTATCAGAAATCATACGAAAAGAAGAACTATGCTGCAATACACTTTGGAAATCATCATCAGTGGAACAGTTCTTTGAGCTGCACAACATGGCCCATATAGATCCTATAGTCCAGTATGCCAGGACATTTGGAAAGTGTCATAAAAGTACCACTGTGTCCTTTCCCCAGTTCTTTTTTCCCTTATCTGTCTCTAAGCAGATAAGGCATCCACCCAGCTACGACTCATATAGGAAGCCATAGGGAAATGAAAAAGTATATTGTGTTTTCACCTGATGGCAAGGAGGACAACACTATAGTTTTCCAGCGGCCTCCAAGTCTCTTCCAGTTCGATAATTAGTAGAAGTAAAGAATTCACTAAAAGCACAATGCAACAGACTGCAAAGCAGAAAGTACATACAGTTAGGGAAGAAATAAAACTGATTTTAATAACAACCATCAGTCCACCTGATCTTTTTTTGTTTTCCAACATGCCAGTCCAGGAAGCAAGCAACCAAAACAAAACAAACAGAGATATCCTACTGCCTTGTACTGTTATCACTCTTCTATTGCCTTCTACTGTCTTCTCTTTAGAAGACTGTCTAATAAGAGTGTCTCCTATTGTCTACTACTCAGTGCAGTTTTGGTGCTAAGTGATAAAAATGAAGTGAGAAGGGCATTCCCTACTTTTATTTGTCATGATATTTGAGGTTTTTCATGCTGAACAATATTTAAAAGTTTTTAAAAAAAAGAGAGAGAGAGCAAAATGCATTTTTTTCCAGATTTGCAGAATGCAAAGGTAAATAAAAGTTCAGATAACAGTGTATGAGACAAATCTGCTGAGACTCAGTGGTAGCACACATAGGTGTGTACATGAAGTGCCATGTTCTACACTTCTAAACAGCTCGAAAACAGCAGCATCACAGAGAAATACCACTCTGAGAACTACATCAACAGTGCAGTTGGCTAAATGAGCACTCTTCTCAGAAATACTCAGAGTTAGATGACTGCAAGCCTCCAAAATGGAAGGACTTTGAGGCAAATCCAGCTGATATATTTGTTATATGGTGCCAGCATAATTTCTCCGAAAGGCTAAAGAAAGAGGGAAGCATGAAAAGGGTCAGTTGGGAATATATGTGCATGTGGGGGAGGGGGGCAAAGAAAAGGCAAAACTAGCTGAGAACAGGCTCTATTTAAATTGCATACAGACCTCACACAAAGCACAGAGAATTGGTCAGTAGATTGAAGCCATCTGGCTGGAGGAGCCATAAGAGTAAAACCCTGCTGGAGATCTCCCCATCACATCCCATCATGGTCCAACATCAGAGCACAGCACGGGCTTCCCCCACTCCAAGCTCATGGAGTGAAATATGGGAAGATGAGCAAGAAGAGGATTGCAAAGTTCATCGCTATGACAAAGCCTCTACTTTTTTCACAAAGCATAAACCCAGCTGGCACTCTCTCCTGCAAACTATTTCAGCCTTGACTGTATGGCTTTTTACAAAAATACCACTTCCCTTAGAGCCTAGGTGTTTGACCCCTGGATAGAATGGGCTGTTGGGCCTGCTATGCACTCAACCAGCCCCATGCAACTCTTGACCAGAGTGACTGATGACTGAGCTTGTGGATCCTCCTGCACTCGGAGAGAGGGATGTGAAGCTTACAGATGTCCACGCCAAAACTCAATAAAGCAGTTTCTACAGCGACACATCAGTTTGGCAGAAGGAAGGACTGAACATGACCGGTTTTATCTACATTGTCCCAAGGCCTTTCTAATAAATCTCAAGCTTTGGTGGCAACAAGAGAGAAACTGAGTCAAGGCTCTACACTGTGCAGCCAAGAGCAGAGAACGCTGACGCAGACAGCTGGTTTCAGGTTTCCATGACTCCCCAGTGAAAGACCACCCCAGGATTCTCCTAATGTGAATGAACCAGAGTACTCTGGGTTTCCTCCTGCTCATCCTCGCCATTTACAAGCACATCTGTTATTGAAGACAAACTCAGTATTTGTTACAATGCAGCCTGGAAACATCTGAAGATGCACCATTTTTACTGTAAAAACATACAAATGTAGTTTAAAACTTATAAAACATATCTTGATTTATGTCCCAGATAAAGCCTCTGACTTCGTTTAATGCAAATTAACACTGCTTGTGTTTCAGCACACTGGTATCTGAACGCTCAGAGATGCAGTGGTCTTTATGCCAACCAACCCTTATAAAACCAATGTTTTTTATTATCTGTTTTTCTGAAGTCCCTCCTTCACCTGGGTTAGAAAATCAAGGCGCTTAACATCTGGAAAAATTAAAGCTTTGGAAGTCTGCCTGTCTGATTGCCATGGCGTTGTTAACAGAGTTTTTGTTCCGTATGATTCTCCCATGCAGCCCAAATATTAATTGCCAGAGATCAAATCCAGTGCAAGTGCTTCAGTTGTTTTCCATCACTTTGACTTGCCCATATGGAACATTCCCAAAGCATCAAAAGTCATTAGTATTTTTTAAACACTGAAAATCTCAGAACCTATCATTTGTGTATCAGAAGTGATTTCCAGTCATCCTAAAGGCTTCTCTCTCTAATAAATGTCATCACTGAGGTGTTTCAGCTGATGTCAACAATGCCACAGATACTGGGTATAAGAACAGTAGCAGTGAAAATATATAAGGACAGTGGTGGGGGGAGAAACAGAACTGAACTTATCTTAAAAAAGGAAGTTGGATTATTTTCCCACTGGATTTTTCTTGTTTACGCTTAGCTTGAAATCTTGGAAGGAAACGTAATGAAATTATTACTTGGTTATTTTACTTTGAAAAATAGCCATATCCACTGGGAAAATAAGAAAACCTTAAAAATATAAACAAGTGAGTCGGTTGCTCTTCTACCAGAGTGCCATCTCTCTCTGCCCTCTTTGCAGCATTTTCTTCTTACCATCTCCAGCCACCTTTTCATCCCCCTCCACACTTCCAATTATTAATTTCTGTCCCAATATTAATCTCCTCCACCCTCTAAAGCCTGTTTCAGATGCTAGCTGTCACTTCCTCATGGACACAGCCATTTGAGGCATGCTGTTTGTGTGGAATGGGCCCGCCTTTCCTGATGAGAGGATGTGGCCACTCTTGACCAGAACATCCAATTCACACACACGCAGTGAACCCTGCAGGACCCTCCATGCCCTAACAGACTCATGACATTGGACAATCTTCAGGGAAGTTCCTGTATCTCAGTGGTTGGTAGGACAAACTGTATTTTGGGTGCAACACGATTGTTACTCTCTTCCCTTATTCAGATGTAAGAGCGGTTTTGTCACTCTTGTCTTTTACTATTAGAAATTTCATTTGAATTATCCAGACTTTTGTTTATGTAACTGTAAAATATTACTGTAATATGTGCTTTCTAAGCATATGGACAACACAACAGGATAAACATGTGAATTCGTGTTGCTGTCACTACAACTGAGTGTCCCCAGAACAGTTCTCAGGATCTGTAACATCTAATACATGTACATACCTAATAAGTAATTTTGAAGACCTCAGTAATTTTCCCCATTTGAAATCCTGGATGATCAGTTGCTGGACTTGAACACATTTCTTCTGCTTTTGATCACCCAACATAGATTACAAGTCATAACATAAATTCTAGACATTTTGCAGCCTACTCATCACTAGATTCAGCTTTCCTTATTTTTCAAGAAGGGGGAAGGGCTGTATGGATGCAAAGTGAGTGCTGACCTGCACTGACCCCTTCTGGAAAGCACCAAAAATGTACCATTGGAAACAAACCTGTACTGGTTCAGGGGGTGCGTGTGGGAACTACTTGACCTAATAGCTTTTTCCATCTCGATTCCTATGACTTTTAGTCATGTTTGGTTGGAAGAGCCTCAGCCTTCACAAGCTATTTGCATGGGTAAGGCTCTGGAACAGATATACATGTCATCCATTAGCATCCAGCAGACCAGAAAAGGCCGAAAGGACAAGAAAAGTTCCTTCATAGCTGGAAGCAGAAAATAGTAAAACTTTATAAGAAAAATAGCAAAGCATAGTCCATTTTCAGACGAAAAGAGAACACAAATTAGCATTAAAAGAAAACGGAGCCTTACAGAACATCTACAATGCAGCTCAAACAAGAGAATACAATTTCTTTGAGAAGAGTCCCATAAAATCTCTGGAGACCATAAGCAATTAGGTAAGCTTCGTATGTAAAATACTTCTTTGCTCCTGAGCAGACTCACACTTGGGAGCACAGGTTTAATTTTTATTCAAAAGGAAAAGGACTAATTCTTCAATGGCCAGTGACATCCTGTTCTGTTCCTTGGAAATGTCCATTTCTATCTAAACTGGATGACCCTCCGCAGTGCTGACAAATCACAGACCACAGCTGAACTGGTTTACAGAAAGAAAATCACTTTCTTTTCTCTCTTGTGTACATGGACATAGTATTCAGGGCTATATTTCTTCTCCCTTGAAAACAAGGGCTTGATGAAATAAACACATTCAAAAATTATCTGCAAGAAATCAGAAATATGTCAAATTTCCAAATTTGGAAAGAGATTATGGGCTTCAATTCAAATTGGCACTTGCTTTGTTTGTCTCCTTGGGACTCGATGGTCTGCATTCTAACAGTTGTAGAAAATACTCATAAGACAGGAAAAAAAAAATCTTGGGAGAAGAGACAAATCACTCAACCCAGAAAGTGCAGGTTTTCAAGAAAGCATCTTCCTTCTTTGCATTAAATTACATGTCATGTAAATTCCTTTAGAGACAGCATTTCTTTGAAGATGAAGCAAGCAAGCGGAGAACTTGCTGTATTTGAACTATCACATGTTGCTGGCCCCTTTCTGTCTGACCAAAAGCCACACTGCTGCTTAAGTATCAGCTTCAAAAGTCCCGGGGCATGGAGAGACTCTTGAACAGCCACTAGCCCTCTGTCTACATAACTTTACCATGATGAGCCAGCACTGTGCTTATCAACTGTTGGTTTCTATGCCATGAAGAGAGATATTGCTTTAGCTTTCTCAGCTACAAGGGGCAAGGAAGCCAGCAGAAGAAGGTGCATTTATTTTAAGCCTTTGAATAAATTCTCCTATTAGGTTATTGCAGACCAACTCCTTCCACTAGGATAAAACTCACTTTATAAAGGGGAAAAAAAAAACAACTCATAAAAATGTGACATCACTACACCACTGTGCATAGCAATGTTCCTTCTCCTCATAAGGAAGTGATTCCCAGAGTGGATGGCAGTAAATATTTTGTTTGGCTCTTATGTTTAAGTTTTTGGACAAGTTAAAGATCACCCTGCTTCTAGAAATCATTATATAGCATAAAGCGGCAAGAGAGGAAGAGATCTCTTCCGGCAAGCATTCTTACTCAATTTGCTCTCTGAATAACCACGATGGCCCTTGTTTTCATTGCTTGGCATAAAGCAAAAGAGCCTGGACAGAAGCCCTGCCTTCATTCCCACATCTTTGGAAAGTCCCACAGTTAAGTGCATAGATCTGCCACAGAAAGAGATTTGCAAACTTGACTGTAACAAGAAGCGAGTGTAACACACAAGAGGACAGAGGTGGAAGACCTACTGTGACAGGAAGAGCAAATTATATTTTACAATAAATTTTACATTTGTTTCACAATTTCCATTTTGCACCACATTTTGGCTATAAACTCAGGAAATGTATAGAAGATCTTGGATGAGCACTGTTGATCATTGATGGAATAGAATGGCATGAATGTCCATCAGTGCACATGACCCTCAAGTGCTTTTAATTTACTCGGTTAGTTTTTGTTTCCCGGATTTTTTTAAGAATTGAAGTGACAGAAAGCAAACAAGCACTTGGAGAAATCCCATGAATGACCTTTGCCATCGAGTACAGTTCAACTCAAGTACTCTCTTTATGAAGACGCAGCATTACCATCTAAGACAAACTGTTTGCTGGTATCTGAAGTCCCAGCCGACTAAGTGGGCCGTAAGTGGGCACCTCTAGGCTATCTTCCACCAAAGGCAGGTGTAAGAAGCCAAGAGATGAGGCATGCTAAGAAAGATGATAGGGAAAGTGACCTCTCAGCAGCCTGCAAGCTGCCCAAGACCTGCCAAAGGCAAGTGATATTAAAACAAAAACGGAAAGTGTTTAAACTGGGCAGAATGGTTACAAAAGTTATAGCCTGGGAACATGCTGCTTCAAATCTTCACCTGCTGAAATACACAAACCACTGTGGGAACATGCAGGGACCTCAGGATCCCTGGCGCATGCAGATGTGGTGATTTTTTGAAACAAACTCCTTCCAGCCGTCCCACAGATGGCCTGAAATGCTCCTTGAGGTAGAGTCGTCCCAGAGCTCATCCAAACAGAGCAGCCATAAAGTTCCAGCAAAACCACCCCCCGTCTTCCTCTCACTGGAGAGCCAGGAGAGCCTCAGGAGCTGCGGCAGAGGGCTAGCTCAGGCTTCCATAACTAATAAGGCATTAGTACCTCCAGATTCACTTCCATCCCCCTGAACACGAGGCAGCAGTGTGCCCACGGCCAAGGCCAATGGCATCCTGGCCTGTATCAGGAATAGCGTGCCCAGTAGGCCTAGGAAGGGACTCTTCTCGCTGGTGAGGCCGCACCTCGAGTGCTGTGTCCAGTTCTGGGCCCTGAGTTCAGGAAGGACATTGAGGTGCTGGAGCGTGTCCAGGGAAGGGCAATGGGGAAGGGTCTGGAGCACGAGTCGTGTGAGGAGCGGCTGAGGGACCTGGGGGTGTTTAACGTGGAGAAAAGGAGGGTCAGGGGAACTTACCATCTCTACAGCTGCCTCAGAGGAGGCTGTACCCATGATGGGGGCGGCATCTTCTCCCAGGCAACAAGCGGCAGGACAAGAGGGCACAGCCTCAAGCTGCACCAGGGCAGGTTTAGTTTGGACATCAGAAGGGATTTATTCACAGAAAGGGGTGACTGCACATTGGAATGGGGTCACACTCCCCGGAGACGCTCAAGGAAAAGACTGGATGTGGCACTTAACGCCGCGGTCTAATTGACACGGTGGTGTGGTTTGGTCTTAGGTCGGACTTGATGACCTCAGAGGTGCTTCACAGCCCAACTGGTTCTGTGGTTCTGCGATACCAAGCTGACAGAAACTCAAAAAAAAACCCCCAAAACAAAACAAAAAGAAAAAAACAAAACCAAAACCAAAACAAAAAAAAACACAAACAAAACAAAAATAAAACAAACAAAAACCCCAAAACAAAACAAAAACAAAAAAACCCGACCACCCAATTAAGGACACCCCCGCGCGGTGCCGGCGCTGGGCAGGGGCACACCCGCCCCCGCCGGGGCCGCGCCCCGAAATGGCGGCGGCGGCGCCGCCCTCGCGCCGGCGGAAGCGGAGCGCGGTGACGGCGTGCCGGGGACGCCAAGATGGCGGCGCCCAGCGTGCTGCTCGGCGGGCTGCGGCGGCTGCTGCTGGGCGGGCTGTGGGGGCCCGCCCGGGCCGCGCCGCCCGCCCGCGCCCTCCGCCACGGTGAGTGCCGGCGCCGCCCCGCCCGCCGAGAGGTGGTTGTGGTCGCTGCAGTTCGCTCTCTCCCAGCCCCCAAACGCTGCTTGTGACCGAGCCTCATTGTGCCCTCCCGTCTCTCTCTCTCTCTCTCTTTCTTTTGCAGTCGTGGAGGTGACTGAAGGCAACACGACCACAGTAAGTGCCCTGCACCCGTTTTACTCGGTAGCTGCCTCTGCGGGCGCTTCTCCTTCCTCCGGGCTCCAGGCATGAATGTGCGTGTCCCTGTGTGTCTGTGCCCGCCCTGCGCCACCTTGTCTGGGGTGTGGAGGCAAGGCCGGGGTCGGAGCGTGTTGGGAAGGCAGGTGAGCAGCGCAGGGTTTGGCTGCCCAGGGCTGGGCTTGGCACCCTGCTGCTGGGGACAGCGGCCCGTGGGCGCCGCACCCCTCGCCACAGTCCTGGGAGAGCCGCAGGCATTCAGAACCCAAAACAACACATTCTTCAGAGGGTTCCTTTCCCAAACGGGTGGCACCTGACGCTGTCGTGAGTGCAGGCACCACAGAGTGGCTGTGTCACTCCATCCTGGGCTGGCTCTGTACCAGCTGTGTGCCAGGCACGTCTCTTGCCTTTGGTCTGTGTTGCGTTTGTTTACCACTGCCTGTTGCCATGCTGACTGCATGCGATACAAGTCTTGCATCTTACAACGCACGTGGTAAGAAAATAAAATTCAGTGGAAGAGGTGTTTTCAAAGGAAGACCTTAAATTCTAATGGAAAACAGGCCCTGAAAATAAAACAGAAGGCCTGAAGTAACTGCTAAGGAAGAGCATCTTATCAGCTACAGTTTAAGACAGGAAGGAAAAGATTAAAGCAGTATAATTAGAATTTTGCCATCACCAGACAAGAAAGACATAAATGCAGGATATGAAATCTTTCTGCCAGTTTCTCATGCACGCTTACAAAAAATGTCATGCTTTTTCTCTTCCCAGGTTTTCAGGCACAGAACCTGATGGTTTCTTAAAAGTAACCTTGCATTCACCCCAGGTTTCTTTTCAAACTCTCCAGTGCTTGCGCTGTTTGAGCCTGTCAGGTGCTCAGAATCTGGATTTAGTCTTAATTTGACCAGAGGAAACTTGCAAAATATTTTGGAGAGAAAAAAAGGCTTAGTTTTACTATTTTTTCCATCCATTTGGCTGCAATTTGATATAGCTCTTGCTTTTACTAGTGAGCTCTCAAGGAAAAAAAAGGACAAGTGCACCTGTAGAGACTTCACATTCCTATATTCCTAACATATCTACATTTAGGAAACAAATTTGTCACATTCTTCCTTTACACACTTTCTACATCTCTTTTCATTTTACTTACAAGAACACTTGAGTGTTAGACATCACCACTTGGTAGTGACATAGAGAAGATCCTTTTATAATCTCCTAAAAGAATTGTCCAGTGACTTAAACTGGATAAAATATTGGTGTATTTAAGAAAAAAAGAAAACCACAAACCCTACAGGTATCTCCTAGCAATCCTTTCTTAAATTTAACTTTTGCTCAGAATTTTCCCTGTTGGTGATTTATAATCCAGCAAGCCCCTGCATGTTTTTTCCATAATGTGCACCTGCTGTTCTGTGACATTCTTGTATTCCCAGAAAACAAGTTGTTTTAAAGGTTTTGGCTAAAGGGACATTACAGCTCCAAGGCATGGTGTTTCCAAAGAGTATTGCAATAAACAATTCGGGTGGATATGAGAACTTCACATTGATTGTCAACTAGCTTATGTTTAGTAAAACAAACACAAGAATTTACCAAAGGGTTTTTTCTGCCCTTTGGATTTGTTCTCCCCAAAGTCTGTGGCATAGATATATCAAAGTGCTTGGTATATCTGTATAAAAGTGAGTTGAATAATGCAGATACTGTTCCCCTTTTATCTGCAGAGAACTGGTCAACATATTGTGGGCTTGATGAAAAGTATTCCTCAAGTCACAGGTGCAGGTAGAGGTCTAAGCTATGCCTAATCACTATAATATCCTTTGAATTGCTTCCTAGATTGAAGGGAGAATTACAGAGGATGCTCCAGCACCAACTCCTCCAAATCCCTCTGGCCAGTGTCCCATCTGTCGCTGGAACCTGAAGCATAAGTATGATTATGTGGTAAGTTTAATGAAGGAGAGTTCCCCCATCCTCACATCTAGATCAGTATGGCTCTCAAATCTGCATACTGCACAACCTGCTAGGTGTAATAAAGATATTTAACTCCATCTCTTCTTCTCTTGGGTGTAACAAAAGCTTTCTGCATAGCAATTGTTTGCCTTGGCTGATGGTGTTCCTGGGAAAAAGAAGGATGAGCTCATATCAAATAGCAGATTTGGAATTATGCAAATGGCCATCTGATCTGGGAAGGCCATATATCTTTTTTATGCCCAGCTGCCTCTCAGCATTGCCCTTCCAGGAGAATCAAACTGGAAAGCAGCATTTAGTCCATGGATATAGGCATGTTCTAACTCCAGAGGTGACAAAAGACTTGACTAGATCAATTATATGACTTCAAGCACTACAATTTCTCATTGGGTCATTGTCCTCTAAGTTAATAACTGTTTCATATAACTTTTAAAATTCATGATGAGTATGAAGGAGAGCATGCATTTTTACATACCTTGCAACAGAAGAAAACAGGTTTTATTCAGGCTTTTCCCAGGAAACATTAATGAGAAGTTTATTAATTAATGAGGACATAACTAGCACTAAATTTAGCATAGGCAAAGAAAATCCTGTAATGCTTTAAAACAAAAGCACAACAATCAAGAACACTTAAGATTAAGAAGCATGAGATGCAGAGTGTATCTTTACAAGAGGTCATTCAAACACAGAGTTTACAAAAGGACTAAGTTCCCCCCTTGCAAGCTCAAAACCCATCACTGGAATTAGAAAAGAAGAAAACCAGACAGGAACATGCTGTTACTAAGATAAGGCAACAGAAAACTCAGAATAAGTCAATGTCAATAGGATTAGAGAGATACAAATACATTGGAGAAAAAGAAATGTTTGTGAGAAAGAAATTCCATTAATGAAAGAAGAGGGCTGAAAGCTGCATTTGTTGCAGAATTACTAAGCCTGTAGTCCTAGTGCACACACA
Organism: Margarornis squamiger; assembly: GCA_035222235.1. Taxonomy (NCBI): domain Eukaryota; kingdom Metazoa; phylum Chordata; class Aves; order Passeriformes; family Furnariidae; genus Margarornis; species Margarornis squamiger. The sequence goes on along the minus strand of JAWWTY010000106.1, from coordinate 38,554,989 downwards.
CAAAAGAAAAATAATGTTTTATTATCTGTGTAGTAATGGCAATCTTGCAAATGTAAAACAACAGGAAGAAACTGGTACAGAAATGGCTTAAGCCTTGAATTAGGTATAGACCGACAGGCCTGGATTGCATGTTGCCCAAAGATCTCAAGGGATCTTAAAGGAAGTAGCTAATAAATATATTACTTCACTCACAGGATTTTTTAAAAAGCATGAATATCACCAAATAGTTTGAAAATAACAAGTGAAATATTAAATAGTTGAGAGAGGAAAGAGAATTATGCTGATGATTACCAGCTGGTAAATAAAATGTTGCAAATTCCAAGTAAAATTGGTATCAGCTAGAAGTAAAAACCAATAACGGATTGAACAGGACTAATTATGACCCATGAACTATGAAGAACATGAGTACAGCAATAAGTGCCAGAGAAAATATTTGCAATTACTCCACAAAGGTGAAACAGCAAATGTGAGATGTAAATGAAATATGTTTAGTATCTTTTAATGCCTGTGTTGCAGAAATTAAGGCTTTAGGATCTAAATGTTGTCAGTGATTCTGACTCAGGTTGAGTGCAGTATTAAACAGGGAAATAAGTTGGGGGCAGGAGAGTATTTAGTGTTCTCTGGTCTGGTTTCTTAACAACCTGGGAAACCTGGAAATACAATGAATTTGCAGATTATAATAAATTAGGTGAAATGGCAAATACCCTTAAGGTTTGGAAAGTACTGCAAAAAGATTGTATTTGTTTTGTGTTGTGCATGTTTGAATGCAGCGATTTCTTGGAACTCTTTTCTTCCTCATGGTTGCTGAATGGTGGTGTGATCAAAACCAACCAATCACTTACACTGGAAAATACTTTCTTAAGGTTACTACAGCTTTATGTGATTTTTAAATGCAAGAAGTCAATAGCATCATTAAACTGGGTAATTCTAGAGATTTACAGAAAGCATTCCATGAATCACACATTAACAGCTCCAGAGAAACTATAAACTGATGTTCAGGGATAAAATGAGCTATGGGAGTGGATTAAATCTTGGAAATTAATATATAGACTTAGTTTCTGCTGCTGTAGATGGTGGAAGACACTGTTGCATGTAGAGATAATAGTGCCATCAAGAACCAAAGAAGTTTTAGACAATGTGATGCTATAGAGTCTGAGGTTGAGGATTAGAAGTTGGTCCCAACAGACAGTGTAAAACATGAGTTTTACATGTGTTTGTAAGTGAACTAAGAGTGAACTAAAAAAGTTTTTTTCCACACTTCACTTTGCTTCTTAGATTCTGGTTCCTCCTGTTCAGTATAGAAGCAAGAGAAAATCAAATGTGAGAGATCCTGCAGCCAGAGTCCTGTGAATCATTGCAAAGAAAATTTCTAAGAAATTGTGGTTGTGAGAGACAATCTAGGAACATGTCCATATCAGCTGTCATATAGTTTTTGAATACATGTACATCTAGTACATATATATATATATATATATATATATATATATACATCCAGTACCACTCCTGTAGAGCAGAGGAGAGCCTGGACAAAAAGCTAAAGAGAGCAGTGTGAACTGGTATTTCAGAATTGCAGAAGTTTCTTACCTCATATTGAGAAGCATCGCTCTGTGGGGCTGATGAGAACTAGGAGAAATTTCAGTTCTGTAGTAGATCACCTCTTTTGCTTGTCTAAGTCCTATATGTTTTTAAATGCTTTGTACCGGTCACAGATTTTCAGGATTTTAAATGTTAGAGTGAATAAAAATCTCCCTTTTCTGCACTAAAGTGCTCTTATTCTTTGCTGCAGCAGTGATGAGCAGTGGAATCTTGATGCTTAAATACTAACATGCAGGCATTTAACTGTGTGAGCAATTAAACAGTGGCACAATCTACTCACTGGTGGTTAATTGTTCTAAATGTCTGTAAATTGAGAACAGCTATTTTTGTTAAAGATATAGCCTAGATCATACAGCAAAACCTATAAGCTGTGCTTGGTAAGAGATTGGAATAGATGGATCACAGTGGTTCCTTTGAGATTGATAAGCTGAGATCAGTCGGTTGCACAGAAGGGAAAGTGTGAGCTTTTTTGCTTGAGACGCTTGTAATTGGACTGAATGAGGCACTATGAAAAGGGAAGTGTTGAATTAGCCCCTGAGGGAGCTGAGTAATATGACCTCACAGGACTTTCCTTTTGTCATGTGCAACTAGCACAGTCTAAAGTAGTGGCATAATGAGTTACTCTGGCTGTCAGAGAACTGGGGGACCAGTGTCTCCAAAGTTATTAATCAACTGAACAGGCATTGTGAGCACTAGCAGGTCATGATTCCAACCTGCCTCAGCTGTGGTGTGGAGGGCTGCAGTTGTCTTTGCCAGTTCAATCCTTAGCCTCTGCTGTGGCTCAGGATAACAGAGTTTAAGACGTAAATTCCCACGGTTTGTGGTCTGTGTGTGTTTGTCCAATGAAACTGAGATCTCAGTTGGTTTCTTTTTCACATCATTTTATCTGGAGATAAAAAATATTTTGGTCATTGTAAGGATGCATCTGGATTGAAACCTGCAATCCTGTTGTGAAATGCCTAGAGAATGGTGTACAGCTCCTAGAAGTAAGGGAGAAAAGAAAAACTAGACTCTCGTATAACTGGAAATAATGACTGGCAGACTTGTCTGATACAGCCCAGGAGTAATTTGGCTGCACAGAACAAAAATGTTCTTGTAGTAAATGAAGTTTTTAATAAACAGTATGTAAGCAGTCAAGAATCCTGCTTTTCAAAGTACCTGCAGACATGAAAATGCAGAGATGCCTCCGTTATTTGGTTGCCATCCATTCACAAGAACATGCGGTATATAGTGTTCCATTTAGCAAGTTTGTCCAGCCCTTTTAGAAGCAAAGGCTAAACTTGTTTTTCGTTTCCCCCCTTATCCACTTCAAACATCATTAGTTTGAGTAGGCAGTAAATATGTCATCTTGCTTTGGCAACAATTAGGGGAAACCAATCTTCAAGGTTTGCCTATTAGCCCTAGATTAATTCAATCCAAGTTGTTTTCATCAAATGCTGCAGATTACAGGGGTGGGAATCTGGGTCCAGCCTCATGGGAGCTGTCCAGTGATTAAAGCAAATCCGTGGTTACAGGCTTGGCTGTCCACTAGCACAAAATGTGATTTTCATGGAACATGACGGCACCATGAGAACTTGCCAGACTTTTTTTTTCTTTGACCACTCCACATACTTGTTCACTTCCCTCCACAGCTGCCCCATAAAATTGGCTGTACCTGTCTGCTTTCTCCCAGTGGTAAGATACATCTGTGCGAGTACTGTGGGAGAGGCACCTGGCCTGTTAGCTGTGGGGATCTTCAGAAATGGACAACCCTTCGGTCAAGTGTGCAGCGTTTAAAGCCAAATGGCTTGAGTGTGATTTGGAGCTGCAGCAGCTGGGACACAGATGATGTCAGTCAAGAAATGACTGCCACACCAGGGTGTTGGTCAGTTGGTGACACTGTTGGTCAGAGATGATAACAGAGAACAGATTTTCTTGATTTTCCCTCAGAGAGAAAAGGAAAGACTGCCTCCCTTTGCTTCCCACCTCTCCCCTTTGCATGGAAACACTTGATAACAAGCCTGTGACTCCATGAGGTGTGGTAGTAATATGAGAAATCACTTGGACCACCCACATGCCCTTCACAAGAGGCTGTGGCCTACTTAGGCTTTCACGGCTGCGAAGACTGGAACTGCCTCAAACTTGTCATCAGCTCCCTTTTGCCTCTTCTCCACAGAGTAATGCAGCAGACTAGTAGCAAAGTCTAGCAAGTTTTTCTTTCTAGGCACTTGGAGCTGAACATCCCTTTCTCACTTAGGGAAGTGGTATGTGCTAAAGGGCAAATTGAGCTTTTGGTCATTTGAAGAACTGGATGGCTAAAGAAGAGGAAAAGAGGGGATGAAGTCTCTGGTTTCCTGAAACCAATCCAATGTATTTCAGGAGTGGTCAAAAGTCAGTGCCCTTGGACTGTTTGGTTGGCCTCCATCCAGTTTCTACCAATGCAGCTGGCACCATCTGGTCCCCTGGTTACTGTTCTCCTTGGCAAGGCCATATGTCAGCTGGGCTGAGGACACTCTGCTTCCATTCTAACCATCAACTGCCTCCCAGGAACTTGCTGCTAGTTGCTCAGCTGTGCTTTTCTCGTTCCTTGGATATAGCATCACTCTGTAGGGTGCCTGATAAGTCATTTTATGTCAGTGAGACACTAAAGTCGGGGTCTAAATGTTTGTGAGCCTACATAACGCACCACATTTTCAAAGGAGCTGGACCTGAATCTCAGTTTAAACAAATTCCCTGTAAACAAGCAGAGGTAGAAAGGAAGCCAGGTGAGAGAAGAGGGAAATTGTGTGTCATGGTGGTATTAGTGGGGATGTTATTGAATGCGGAAGTGGGGAAGGACAAAAACAAACCAAAACCCGAAACAAACAAAACCCCTCTAAATTTTGTCCATAACACTTGTAATGCAGCACATTGTCCCAGATGACTGTAAAAAGGGAAACATTTTATCCATGTTTAAAAGGATAGAAAGGAGGGCCCTAGGAACTACTGACCTGTCTGTGTCACCTCTGTGCCTAGGAAGATCACAGAATAGATCCTCATAGAAGTTGTGCTAAGGCACATGGAGGACAGGGAGGTGATTGGAGACAGGCAGCACAGCTTCACCAGGGGCAAGTCCTGCCTGACCAACCTGGGGCTGCCCTTGATGGAGTGACTCCATCACTGGACAAGTGAAGGGTTACAAATACCATTTTTCTGGACTTCTATAAAGCCTTTGACACAGTCCCTCCCAACATCCTCCTCTCTAAATTGGAGAGAGATGGATTTGATGGATGGATTGTTAGATGGATAAGGAGTTGGTTGACAGTTGCATCCAGAGGGTAGTAGTCAATTGTGCAGAGTCTAATGGACATCAGTGTCAAGTGGTGTCCCCCAGGGGTCCATACGGGGACCAGTGCTATTTAATAGCTTCATTAATGGCATAGACAAAGGGTTCGAGTACACCATCAGCAAGCCTGCAGGTGACACCAAGCTGAGTGGTGCGATTGTCACAGCTGAAGGAGGATGCCATCCGGAGGTACCTTGACAAGTTCAAGAAATGAGCCCACGGGAATCTCATGCACTTTAACAAGACCAAGTGCAAGGTGCTGCACCTGGGTTGGGGCAACCCCCAATACCAATACAGGCGGGGGGATGAACAGATCAAGAGCAGCACTGCTGAGAGGGACTTGGGGATGCTGGTGGATGAAAGGCTGGACATGAGCTGGCAACATGTGTGTGCAGCTCAGAAAGCCAGTTGTGCCCTGGGCTGCATCAAAAGCAGCATGGGCAGCAGGTTAGGGAGGGTTATTCTGCCCCTCTGCTCTTGTGAGACCCCACCTGGAGTACTGTGTCCAGCCCGGGGCTCCCTGCGCAGAAAGGACATCAGCCTTTTGGAGTCAGTCCAGAGGAGGAACATTAACATGATTAGAAGAATGAAGCACCTCTTCTAGGAAGAAAGGCTGGGAGAATTGAGATTGTTCAGCCTGGAGAGAAGGCTTCAGAGTTACATAATTGTGGCTTTCCAGTAACTGAAGGGAGCCTACAAGAAAGACACAGAGAGACTATTTACAGGGACATGTAGTGACAGGACAAGGGGGAATGGCTTTAAATTGACAGAGGGTAGGTTTAGATCAGATACTAGGAAGAAATTCTTTACTGTGAGGGTGGTGAGGCGCTGGAACAGGTTGCCCAGAGAAGCTGTGGATGCCCCATCCCCTGAAGTGTTCAAGGCCATGTTGGATGGGGCTTGGAGCAACCTGATCTAGTGGAAAGTGTTCCTGCTCATGGCAGGGGTGTTGGAACTCTATGATCTTTAAGGTCCCTTCCAACTCAAAACAATTCTAGGATTCTATGACAGCATTTGTCAGAATTGGCCATTATCAGAAGGCCATCCTCAATTCCAGCAACCCCTTTCACAGCTGAGCTGATCTTGTGCAATGAGGGTGGATGAATAATTCCTAGTTAGCTAGATTTCTGAACGCTCATTTTATATTCACTCATGATTGTTTGCTTTTGCAAAGGCAGTAAATGAAGCTAGGAATGCTCCAGGGAGCTCTTTGTAAAAGAGCAAAGATGGGGGGTGGGAGCAGGTCTGTGAGTCTGTGAACAGGCAGATTCAGGGTCACCCAACGTGAAAAGCAACAAGTACTCTTTGTTCTTGCATACTGCCTTAGACAGGGGGGTGTAAAGTTCTGACATGCCTCGGTTGAATTGTTGTTCTGTCCGGGCACTCACTGGCAGATCCCCTCAGCCTGCAGGCAGTCTCTGCATGGTTCTGCTGCCTCAACTATGAACATATTTACAGCAGCGATGGAGAAGTAAACTCTCACCAACAACAACTCTGTCAACAGAAGGGAAAAAAATAAGCAGAGAGTCTCCAGAGGCCCTTTGGGACAACTTATGTTGATGTCAGGATGTCAAGGGGGCCTTCCTATATTGGCCTGAGGGGTATCTTTGCACTGGTACTGTGTGGAAATGGAGAGCACATATCTGAATGCTGGGCTTTTGTACTGTTTACAGTTAATGGGACACGCGTGCAACAGCTGGTGCTGCTGTGTTTAAAAATTTGTCATTCCAGCCCTGTGATACTATCTGATCCTAGAGATCCCTTTAATTTTGTTTTTATTAAGAATGCTTTACATTTCTAGAGCTCTTAATTAGAAAGGTCAACAGCAGTGTAGTCTAAATGGTTCTTGAATCACAGATGAAGCGTTAGCATGCTTTGAGTGCTCCTTCCATCCAGCATGGCTGTCACAGCCCCATCTAAGTCAGGCACAGTTGAAGGAGTGGAGGCAGCAATTTATCCTATTGGGCTTTTCTCATCAGCACACATTCTTTTCTTACAAAAAGCTTCCTCATGCAAGATATTGGATCATTTCCCTGCTCTCCATCCCTCCAGAGAGACATGAGAGAAGTTCCACCATGGGAATCTGGATAAAAATTTGAAGAGTAGATAGCAGAGAACAGTCCTGCTCTGACGAAACAAGGAGGGGACCAGAGGTGGTCTAACATATCTGTGACCTTTAGGATAGCAGCTGTGATGGCATTTCAAGTTGTGTAAACATTATCCATCTGTAGGTCTTGTGTAACTGTGCCTGAGTACCTAGGACACATTATCTTAGCAAGAATCTTGGAGCAAGTAGTGAAACAGTGAAGGAGCAGGGACCGCAGCTGACATCATGTGTTTACACTAGTGAAGTCAGGGGAAGACTCAAATGATCTGAATGACCTTACTGAGCTAAGCTGGCAGACAGTGACAGCAAGCAAAATCCACTTGTTGTCAAGCTGCAGACAAAATGCCTAGGAAGGAATCGTAATTTCATTTTGAATTGTTTTGAATTCTGTACCCAGCACAAGGGTCAGCACAACACCTTGAGTCCCAGCAGTTAAGGTAGCTGTAGCACTGATGGTTTTCTCTTCTGTTCTCTTCCTCCCTCAGGATGTCTTGCTGCTGAGTCAGTTTATCCGTTCTGATGGAGGGATGCTGCCACGAAGGATCACAGGCCTCTGTTTCGAGGAGCACCAGAAGGTTGCTGCCTGTGTGCAGATGGCACACCGTGCAGGTACCTAGCCTACACCTGAGACAACCCCTCACTGTGGGACACCTATAGAACCCCTTGAGAGGGGTCTCCTGCCCAACTGGTACAGCTCAGTGAGATGTCATTGTCCAGTCACCCAGCAAACTTATTACTGTCCAAATGCTGGGACAGGGTGACAGAACAGAGACTACTTCTTCTGCTTTCTATGTATCTTGACTCCTGCCATGGCAGCAGACATTTATCCCTGTAGATGAGACTACCATTGCAAAAAGATCTGGGAAGTGGCTCAGTCTCTAGTAACTAATGATTAAACACCTGCTTCTGAAATGACGTGATTTACTGTAAGCTTGACCTACCCCATTAGTAGTATGCAGCTTTCTACCATCTGCCATGGACGACTTTTTTACTTTTCCCTGGGACTGAGACCTGGGTTGACACACTCAGAATATTGTGCTGATCTTTATGTGTGGTACCTGAGTTGTATCCAAGGTAAATGGACTGAGAATATTAATAGTCAGATTTTCCATCCTGGAGATGGAATCTGATTGGACACCAGTGCCCTGTGTCCTCTGAAAAATCCTCAACAAAGAGCCCAAGTGATAGTGTCTTTGTTGCGTATTTCCTCCCAACATCCAGCAGAACCTCCCAGCTTTGTGTTGGCTGAGGTGCAGGTTCAGCAGTGACTAAAGATAAAATACCCTTTTCACTGTACTTGAGCTTTTGCTCTGCTGTCCCAGTAGCAACCTGGGTTGCCTGGCTTACAAGGTCTAATGGGACTTCTGAATGCTATAGAAGCAAGTAGGCACTGCAAAATATTCTCAACACCTTTCTTTTTTCTGTTTCAGGTTTGTTGCCAAACCACAGGCCTCCACTTCCTGAAGGGCATATTCCCAAGAGACCCAAGCTCAACAGGTGAGTAGTCTTGTCTTTCCACATTTCTTTTTTTCAGGAATAGATTGGAAGAGGAAACTGGTTAAAATGTGCCTCAGGCAACAGGGTTTATAAAGAGTACTCCATAGCATTTTGAAGAACTAAGATCTGTCACGATATTCTCTAGTTAGCCACATCTCTTACAAACCCTTTACCCACACAGGATTAAAACTGCCACACGTGTTAGGGTCTGCCTACCCTTCCTCAGCTGTGCTCACCTCCTCATCACTAACAACCAGTAAGGCATTCACAGAGGAATGCCACAGAGATGGAGTCACAGCAGTCACCTAGAGCAGCTTACTCAGGACTATGTCCAGTCAGGTTTTGAGTATATCCAAGGATAGACCTTCCACATTTTCTCCAGGCAGCTCATTCCAGAGAACCACCTCACAGTGAGACAGCTTTCTTTTATGTTCAAACAGAATGTCTTGTTTCAATTTGTGCCTATTGCCTCTTGTCCTGTCACTGATACCAGGGATGGGGAAGAGCCTGCTTCTGTTTTCTTTACACCCTCCCTTCAGGGACTTACGAACATTGGTAAGACCCCCTGAATCTTCTTTTCTCCAGGTTGAGTAGTCCCTTTGCTCTTAGCATTTTTAGTCCCCAACAGCAGGAGGGTGCCCAGGCAGGGTACCAGCAGTGAGTCTAGGGCTGAGCAGCCACCAGGGGCCCATCACAAGCCTGTTATCTTCCCCATCCCCATTTCCCTCAGTCAGCAATTCGCCCTCCGCCTGCCCTTCCTATGCAACGGTCTCTTCCCACTCCCCAGCCTGAATGGCCCCTGGCCTTTGGTGGGCAAAGGGAAAGCCTGCGGCCGACTCCTGCTCTGTGCTGGGCACTTGGAGGTGCTAATCCCCTGTTTATAACCTCACACTCTGTTTCCATGGGGATGTCAGAGCGGTGTATGAACCTCGCATTAGCAAGCCGTGGGGTTACCAGAGGCCGTGGGGCTGTTGCTGGGAGAGCTTAGACTGCAGGACTGAGGATGGCTGGAGACTCCTGCATTTCAGGTCTGACTCTCTGCAAGGGAGATTTGAGACAGGCTCCTGAAAATGTCCCTTAGATGCTGGCAGGCTGCATAATGGGTATCAGTGAGGATCAAGTTAGAGGACTCTATGTTTGATGCAGCCCCGTAGCCATCAGATACTTCAACTGTGATAACTTCTTTCCTGTGTCTTACAAGTCTTGGGGATTCTTTAGTAGCTGTGCCTTATCTTGTAGCTGTGGGGCAGAGCACACTATCTTGTTAGCAGTCACAGCGCAACCCTGCTTAGCAGGTTGAGACTGGAAATGGTAAGTGCAGTAACTTGCTGTAATCACAGCACGACTCCACATCTGATTCCCTGATTCTTACAAATTGTTCCATAGACTTTTAGTGAGAACAAGGAATGAATGCCTCTGGATACATTCTACATGCAAGTAGGTGTGCTACACCTCTTAAATTAAGTTATTTAAATTGGAGATTAGTATCCAAGCCCTCCCTCTTGCATTGCTAGTCCCTCCCTACACCACCCTTGTTTTTCTCTTCCCAGGGAGGGAAGGTAGGAAGCAGGGTGGAAGCAGAGTTTAGAAAAAGAGAGCAGAGCTGTTGCTAAGGATATGGAACAGCATTGAAATAAGCTTTGGGGTCTGAGTGGAGACCAGAGAACAGGATCAGTAAATCAAAGTGAAAGTTTTGGTGGCGGGCCTGACACTAAACAAATGAGTCAAAGAGCCAAGATAGAGTGCAGGAGTACTTTAAGGAGTGCTCTTCTGGTCTCTCATGATTCTTCTCAGCTGGCTGGAAGGGGAAAGCTCTGTGTGTTGGAGCCTTGTGAAATCTTGCCACTGTAGTTCTGTAAGACTTTTGACTATGTGTACCCCGTCTTGTACTGCCCTCATTGCTCTCTAGAGCAGTAGCTGGCACCACATAAGGCAGGAATTACAAATTGCTTCTTTCCGCTAGCCTGAAGGGTACCTCCATGCTGAAGTCATTCAACCAGTACTTATTTTGGGAATGAAGCCAGAGGTCTTACCAGGAATTTCCCACATAAATGACTTGTCCAAGCTTACCTTGTCATTGCCTCTGTACTTGTTTCTAAAGCTTCCTGTAAGTCTGTAGTAACTTGGGAAGTACCCAACCTGTGGTACTGCCAAATGCAAGTGAGCTGACAGGGAAGAACAGGGACAGAATTGGGCTTGAACTTTGGAGTGGAACAAGCTGCTTTGTTCAATGCCATGAGAATATGACTGGGTCATCCTCTAAACCTGTTCGGCGTAATATCATGGCTGCTCACCTAACTTAGCTTGTTCCTTCACTGTGTTTGTGTCTGCTGGATTTTTAAGTGCCAGTTCAAGAAGGGATCAGCAGGATCTACAGAGAGTCTACTATAACAGGCAGTACATTACACAGTTAAGTGATGTATTTTCCAAATCCTTGAGCTTCATCTCTTTTTGAGATCATTGTATTGGCTGCTCTGGCCACCTTTACCTCTCTGCTTAGATGAGAGGTAGCAGTGGCTTTTTGCATTGCTGCTGTAGCCCTGGGAATGCCAACAGGGAGAAACTGAGATGCCTCATAATATGCTTGGGCCCCTTGTTAAAGCTTTTCCTAGACAGGAACAGAAGTAATGTATATTCCTTAATATCAGTTTATCCAGCCCTTGTGCTTTCCAGCTCTCCATGCAGTGATGGCTTTTTTCTTGCTCCACTAATGTGTCTACTCTGTGTGCAGTGGTGAAGTATGCTCTTTACACCCTTCCCCCTCCAAAATAATCCTCACCACTTACGAGCAGATGGAAGTGCCCATGCTGTAGATGCTAGAGCTGTTGAATTGCCATCAGCTGCTTGAGGGATCTTTAACCTCATCTCAGAAGGAACCAGGGATCCTGGCACAGCACCTTACCCAATGCTGTCCCCTGGTGCTTGCAAAGGTTAAAAAAAGCATCACTTCCTTGGCTCTGCAGGAGCGTGGTTCTCCTTAGCCAAAACAAAATAGTCATGCAGCACCAAGCCAGTAAAGAGAGAGGAATATAGACTAGGATCAGGGCAGCAGACTGAGAGGGGTAGTCCTCACAGGTGGCTACTACTATCTAATATACTGAGAATTTAGATAATTCCCAGACAAGTGGTCTCTATTCTGCTCTCCCTCACTAATCCGCACTTACTGTCTTGCCATCAGAGCTTGCATTGCACATGGAAGAAAACTTTGCATACAAAAGACACAGTTCCTGCTATATGATTCTAAAATAGGGAGGTGCAAGTTGAAAAGAATGATGGAACACTATAAAGATTTATTCTGTCTCAAGACTGTGACAATAAACTTTGTCCTGGTGAAGGACAGCATTTCTCTCAGATCCTTACTTGTAATTTTGTGTGTTCACTCCTTCTGCCCTGAAATTCCTCTCATTGCCCCAGCCTGTAAGCAACCTGTTGTCTGTCTCTTTACACTGAATTGAGAAATCCTTCACTTTTGTAATGGAGGGACTTCTGAGAAGTCACTGTCTACTCCAGATGTTACTCCACATAATTCTGTGAGAATTCCTGCCATCTGGGGACTGCCTGCCTTACACTCACACTGAGCTGAAGAATGTTTTGCTGATGGTAGACAGCATCAGCTGCTAGAGTGACAGCACTCAGATGAAAGCCTAAGGTAACCTTAGGGACTGATTCCACTCACACCACCTGAGACTGGAGGCGATTCATCATGGGAAATGTAACTTGAAGTGGGAGTCAGAGCCCAGTACCTCTACTGTAATACAGACCAGAGCATTCACTTACTGCATGTAGACTCAGAGCAGCAACCCCTGCTTGGCTGAAGTCTGGCAGAATACTTCATTTGGATGAGCAATCCCTTTCATTTCTCTCCAGTCTTAAATTAAAAGTTCTGGTTGGTGCTCCCTTTGGCCAGGCTTCTTCGAAGGCTGTGTCAGTATTTCTGAAAACAACTTCATTTGTGGCTGAAAGAGGGACAAACCACCCTGATGAAAAATTGGTTTGTCCCTGAGAGAACACACAGGCCATCTGCACGGGTGGAGCCCTATGGTTTCTGGGCAAAGGTGCTAAGGAAGTGCACAAGGAAGGAATGAGGAGCTGCATTTATATATACTTTTGAAATCACCAGAAAAGCTGCTCCTCCGCTATTAATTTGCTGTGCCTGTGGCTGCCTTGGCCAGAATGTTTGGCCCATGTCATAGTCACCCTGATTAAAGTGAGCCTGCTTCAAATCCAAAGTGTCTGGCCTGCACTGGGTAGCACCTAGCTGGGATTAAAAGGTATCATGCCACCATATGGAACTATCAGCAAACTGTCTTGTTTTAATGAGGGTCAGGCGTGCTGACCTGCCATTGATTTAGTGTTGTGAAGTGTGGATTTATCATCCAGAATCCCTTTTCCTCTCAAGAAGGTGCTCTTCTGGTGCTTATTGACTGACATTTTCCAAAAAGGAGAATTCCTGCTCTGTTTTCTGAAGTGGCTTTATTGTCTCAATTGTACAAACTTTGGACATTCCCTTCTGCATGCCCCACATTTCTCTGCAGAGAGATAAGGATTTCCCAGCTTTGCACTGGTCAATTGGCAGCTGGCCTTCCCCTACCCACCACATCTCCTTATCCTATTTCCACTACTGGAGTGCAAGAAGAAGAGCAGAATCTTTTGGGAAGTAGTGTCTGCAGATCCTGCCTTGTTCTTGGTTATCCAACTGTCTAGCATAGTATGGGATCACTCATTCAGGATGTAATGTAACACAGAGGAGGAGGTCAGGACCTGCAGAAGAAGGTATAACATGAAATTCCAGTTTGAGTCAAACTTTGTGGTTCAGAGGGTGGTAGGAGATGTGTGAGAATACCTTATGTTCAGAATTCAACTGGGGAGCTCTCCACAGTTTCCCCTTCTGCCCCCTGCAGATGGAACACTGTCCAGGTGAGACTTGCCATGATATTTCACATTTATTGGGCTTTAGTTCTTTGAGGTTTTGCTTTCTGCCTGATCTGTTTTTGACAGTGATAGGTCATGAGTGTTACCACTTAACTGTTACCACATAACTTTCCTAGCTGTGGGTGCTTTTGAAGAAATATGGCCATGGGAGTACCCGCACCATCCATAAACTTTTGAGTCAACTGTCCTCCCCCTCTCTTATATATCATTTGTCTGCAGAAGTTGGACATGAAAAACAAATTAAGTTTACCCCTGACAATGCAGAATTACTCCCTACAGTTTATTTTCCTCATGTTTGGCCCAGTTTTGGGCTTTCACTGTTGCCAGGGGATGGTTCCATAAGCAAATTTTTCTTGCCAAGGATTGACCCCTCAGCCTGAATTCTTGCTTTCATAACTTCCTGCTGTTATTTCTGCATCCATTCATGCTACAGCCTGACATGTTCTAGTTAAGTGCTACAGCAGCAAAATATTTTCACTAGCCCATGAGGCTGAGGGAGTTCTTAGTGATTTCACCAGCACTGTGTAGGGTGACAGACTGTTCTCATGCTCCAGTCTTGTGTGTGCAGGACACCACACACTAGAACCATTTGGGAAACAGTCAAACTCAGCTGTAGGTCAAACTTCTTCCTTTAAGTAATGGAAACCTGAATAGCTCAGTGATTTTCTTTTCACCGTGGATGTTGTTGCATGGATAATGTGGCCTAACACTCTATCCAAATAGAGTCCCTGAGTTCAAGTCACTGTCTAGATGCTCTCTTAATGTGAGTATAGCACTCATTTTCTTCTGGCAGGTCCAAAATATTGGTTAAGCACAACACTGTGAAGCTGTTCCCTTTCCAAAAAGACTAGGGGATTTCACAGGTTCCCTGAGTCTCGGCTCTGTCAGCAAGAGGTACTGTAAGATTATGGAGTACTTGATTTTCAGTGCTCAGCTGCCACTCCATTTTCAGTTTCCTACTGGAAGAGCCTAACTTGGCACAGATAACATCCAAGTCAATCCCTCCTCTCTCGCCTGAGCTGGAGGAGTTGCTGTTTGTTAGGAAAGAGGCAGGTTCCATAGGAATTCCTCATGAATTACAAGGTTCTCAGGCTCTGTGGACACCTCTCATCCCTGGGAGCAGAATCTGGTTTCACTGCTATCAGCATTTCACTCCAGCAGCATGTGGTTTCTCTCATCTGCATGGAAACTGTGTTGTGCATAGCATGTGAATTCAAAAGCAAAGAGCCAGAGCGGCTGCAGGTGAGCAAAGCCAAGAGGTGTCATGGGAAGGGATGTGGCAGGGAGGAGGCAGTCTCGCCAGCACTTTGATCGAGTGCTTCCTGCAGTCTGTAGCCCTCTGCCTTCTGCTCTTAATCCAAACAAAAGCCATATTGAAAAAGTTCAGTGAGGGTTCAGAAGTTCAGCCTTGAACTGCACCAACATGGCCTTTGCTTGGGCTGTGTGCAGGACTGTGGTTGCCCCATTTCCCTTACCCAGAACACAGAAGCCCTGTGCCAACTCCTAGGTGATAAGCAGCAGCTTCCAAGTGGGAAGACTTTGGGGCCCTCCTGCCCCTTAAATTAAATCCAAGGAAAAAAAGACTTCCACGTGCTGCAGAGATTTTAGGCTGTTAGAGTGACTGCAGGTGACTAACCGCAGTTGTTTCCATCCTGCTTATGTCTTGCCTTTTCCAATCAGGGAAATCCCACCAGGATTTCCATCACACTATATCCAAACTACTCATTTGTGCAGCTGGAGTACAGGGATTCTTCTTGTTGCTCAGGTCCCTACCATACTCAGGGCCAAGCAGAGCCCCAGGGTGAGTTCTTGAGACTGGCAGTTCTGTACCCCTGTGCCCAGAGTGGGAGCTCTGCACACTGAGGGAACAGGTTAGGAGATGGTGGACCAGCTGCATTTGGCATCGACATGGATGGTCTGTCCTGATAACCCTCAGCTGCTTGAGAAAATTCAGACCATCCACCAGTATGTGTTTGTAGGTGGTTATAAAAACTCCCCAAGACAAACCATGTTGTTGGATACAACAAAAAGTTGGGAGACTTGGCTAGAAAAGGGGGTACACTACCTTACATGGATGGCAGAGTTTGCAAAAAAAGTCCCATGTGTTGGGCTTCGAAGCTCTTGTGTGTGAGTTTTGTGGATTGTTTTTACTCTTGAAAAAAAAATCTGTGAAACAGTAGGAACTGGAGTTAGTCAGAGAGGAAAAGGAACTTTATAGACTGACTGCTCCCAGGCATCAGGCTTTTTGCACTGCTGAATCAAGGTTAAAAAAAAAAAGAAAAAAAAAAGAGGCAGCAAACAAAATAGGACAAGTTTGAGTTTGGGACAAAGCAAGTATTAAAAGCCCTAAAAGCAAATGTGCTCCAGGAAGGGAAAGCGTCCAAATGTCTGTTTCAGTTAACAATGAAAAGCCCCAGCCTGCAGTCCCCAAAGGAAGCCAAAAGCCTGGACCAGAGGGCTGGATTAGGCCTGCTCAAAAGAGAAATAACAAAAGCTTTAAAATCAGGCCATTACTAAATCCTCCTTCCTATGCAGAATTGGGGTGTGCACTTCCAGCCCCCACACAGAAACAGAGGGATTTCTTAAAAAGCCACTGTCTGTCTAAACCTGCACACAGCATTGATGTGTATCTCACATTCACACATTCACTTCTCTCCCAGTGAGATCATTTATTATCACGGGAACACTTTCCCGTAATCGTGTGGACACGTGACCAGAACCGCACTTGGCACACTGATGCATTAAAACAATTTGGGATTTTTTTTTTCCTCCTTTGCTGTAAGTGCAGTCTTGCAATACCAAAACTTGTGCTAGAGCTGTCCCCCTGCAGCAAGGGGAATATGAAAAGCAGGACCTAGCCCATGTGCCCATCTAATACCCCCACGGCTTCTCCCAAAGCAGCTGCCTTGCTGTGGTTCTTTGCCAGATTCCAAACTAGGGACCTGAGTTTGGTCTCTCTGAACTCTCCTTGCATGTGAAATTAGAGACAGGAGAGTCTCTCCTACTTCCTGTCCCTGCGCTGTTATGTAAGGGATTCCACTAATGCCTGAGCATAGCATTACAGGTCAAAAGGGACTACTTTAAGGCACGGATAGGAGAAGCAGTAGCTGGATCCTGCTCTGTGTCGTCACCAGACCCCTCCTGCTGTTGCTTATAGGTGTTTTAACTTTCATAAACTCCTCAAAACAAAAGCAAAGCATTTTGGAAGTGGCTTCATTTCAGAGGCAAGAAGCTCCACATGTGACTCATTTTTCAGTTTGTGCTGTTTGAAAAAAGAAAAAAGCAAAGCACTGGGAAAACGGGCTGTTACAGAGTCTGTAGCTGCCTGGCATAGCAAGCTTTCTTTGTAGTTGTCAGGAATGTCCCAAATGCCTTCAAACAAATGCATTACATGGTCTCTGTCCAAAGTTCTTAATATCTCAAATTTGCACGATGCAAATAAAAGGTAACAAAGCTGTTTGGGGAGAGGATGACTGATTGAGGTTACATTAAGACCATGAGATTACTCAACAGAGGCATGCAAACATCTCTGGACAAAGTTTATCAGTCTGTTCCAAATTCTAATTTGTTGGAGCATTGTTTGTGAAGATTATGCTAGGGTTTTACTTTGGATCTTTATTGTCTGAAAAGACTCCTCTTTCTCTAAGGACCTCTATTCCCCTCTCTACTGGTAGCAAAAGATTTAAAGCCTAACAAAACTCCAGGCCACCCAGTCACAGGGTGGGATTTCCAGTAACTGATTCTGGATCTGAAATCCCCTGCCTGTTTGCAAAGCCAAGTCTAAAACTTCAAATGGTAAAAAACAGAGGATATTTGCCAGACGTTGCTCTTCACAGAGATTTGTAGTTGTGATGATAATTCCATTCTAATACCTCTTACACTGTAGGTGCTGACTTCCTGCACCAGCAAGCTGCAACAATACTATTGTATAGAGAACACTAGAGAGAATTTGGACATATGAAAATACAAGACTAGGCCAGAAATCCATTCCATACATAAAAAATAACCAATTATCCTCCAAAAGTAAATTAATCCCTTTTTAGAGACTTTATTTCTCACAGCATTTAGCCTTCGTAATTAGTTTACCTTATTGAGACCAGCTGTTGAAATAACACTTCCCCTAGAGGCTGGATGTATTCAGGCTTGGACTTAGTTGCAATGAAGGGATTTGGCACTCCAGTTTAGCTGCAGGTGGACAACTTGCCAGCAGCCTGGAGATGACACCTGATTTGCTTTGTGAGGCTGAAAGTCAAGCAGATGCCAGTGGGTTCAGTATAGAGAAATTCCAAAACAAACAAAACTCCTTTCCACTGGTCCCTTCTGAATTGAGAGAGCTCTTTATAAAAAGGCATGTGGTGAGGCAAGGGCTACAGGGCCTGCTTCTCCTTCAGTTGAAACCTTTTCTCAGTGATCACTCTCAAATTAAAACATGTTTGTGTTGTTTTGACAGGTACCTGACCCGCTGGTCCATCAGGTCTGCAAAGCCCATCTGGAAGAGGGGCCCTAAATGGTGCAAAAAGCCCTTTCCAGTCGGACACCCTTTGCTGAAGGATAATGTCAAATATACACAAAAGCCTCTCTATTTAAACCACTAGTGGCCAAAACTGGCATAGTTAGTTAAGCACATATGTTTTCACTGTTCTGTTTTGGTTTTTTTTCAAGTTTGTCAATATCTCCAATTTTCTTATTTCAAAATTGTCCTTAGTACTGTAAATTGTGTCCAGCTGGGATCTGTTCCTCCAGAATACAAGATCCATCAAAGCAAAGTTCAGTGTGGAGAATGATTTGAAGAAAGCGAAAGGCAAAAACATCGACCTCAAAGCCAGAAAGGATCTGACGGCTTTTGTTTCTTTATGTTCCACAAATGGGTTTGGGAAAGGATGTTTCCTTCCTTTTCCATCAGTGAATGGTGTTCCCGATTAACGTGTGTTTCAGCTGAGATTTGCATGGATTTGGGCTGTGACATAGATGGAAGAAAAAGTCCCTTCAGTACTATGTTTCCTTGGCAGTAACAGAAATTGTTAATGACTACAGAAATCAATTTTTTATTTTTTTTTAATTATCTGTACTGTCCATTATTTGCAGCAGAGACCTGTGCCCGTGGCAGACAGGCATGTGTGTCTTACATATCCCCTTGAGGATTCCTGGCTTGTGGTTCACTCCTAGATCTGGCAAATACACAGTGTTGACATCCTTCATGACTTGGCCTGTTTTTTTCCCCTAGCAAATACATTTATCGTAAGTCTTCCATGTCAGTGACACGTTGCTTCCTGGGATAGCTTGGAGCTGATAGATGTGCATTATTGTCCATCTTGTAATAAAAGGTGGCACCATTTCTCTCACACTATAGAGTACACATATACACCTTCTACCTACTGACCACTGCTACTTATGGGCCTGGTATGAAAGGCTCATTAAATTTATCGGGATCATTACTGATTTGGCTCTATTTCTTCAGTATTTATCTGGGGGCTACAAAACAACACGACTTTTTTATGTACTACGCCACTTAACCTCTAATTGCTTTTATCAGAATCATCTCCTAATACCTAACAGCATGGACAGGAACAAAAGGTAGGATAAACCCGTATTATCCAGGAAATCAAATGAGATTAAAAGAGTTCTTTTTAGCCTTATTTTGCGAAATAGAAGCACTAGATTCAGCCCCTGAGCTGGCCAAGACCTTGTGCTTTGGGAGACAGAGCCAAGACTTCACTAACTATACTGAGATAAAATCTGTGGCTGTCTCTGTTTTATAAAGCTTTGAGACCTACAGCCCTTCAGAAAGGAAAATATTTTTCTTTATTCTCCTACATGCAGAAGTTTCTATGTCTTCTAGCTCAGGTAGCTCTGCTCAGCAAGCTTTGCTAATAGAAAAGTCACTGGATTAATTCATTACCTTGAAGTTAACCTAAACAAGCACATGTTACAAAAGACCAGGTGATGCCCACAGCTACTTTTTTTCCTACAGTTTAGTGCCATAGTTGGAAAAACTATGAATATATGAAATTCAACATATATTCTGCACCTGACACGAGGTAACCCTGAATGTTTGTACAGACTGGGGAATGAGATATTGGAAAGCAGTGCTGTGGAAAGGGACGTGGGGATCCTAGTCGGTGTCCAGTTGGACATGAGTCAGCAGTGCCCTGGCAGCCAGGAGGGCCAACCCTCTCTGGGGCAGGCATCAGGCAAAGCATCACCAGCCAGTCGAGGGAGGGGATTGTCCCGCTCAGCTCTGCGCTGAGGCAGCCTCACCTTGAATATTGTGTGCAGTTTGGGGCACCACAATGTAAGAAGGATATTAAGCTGTTCGAGAGTGTCCGAAGGAGGTGGGAAAATGAAGAGCCTTGAGGGGAAACCATGTGAGGAGCGCCTGAGGTCACTTGGTCTGTTCAGCCTGGAAAAGAGACTGAGGGGAGACCTCATTGCAGTTACAACTTCCTCACAAGGGGAATAAGGGGGGCAGGCACTGATCTCTTCTCTGTGGTGACCAGTTATAGGACCCGAGGGAATGGCCTGAAGTTGTGTCAGGGGAGCTTTAGTTTGGATAGCAGAAACAGGTTCTTCACCCAGAGGGTGGTTGGACACTAACAGGTTCCCTAGGGAAGTGGTCACAGCATCAAGCCTGACAGAGTTCAAGAAGTGTTTAGATGATACTCTCAAGCCATGATGTGACTCCTGGGGATGGTCCTGTGCAGGGCCAGGAGTTGGACTCAGTGATCCTTGTTGGTCCCTTCCAATTCAGCATATTCTGTGATTCTGTGACCCCTCTAATTCTCATGAAACCTAACATCTGAAAAACACAATACTCTCATCTCTTCAATATGCCTTTCTAGAGTTCAGGGTTTAGTACAGATCCCCTTACAATATACATCAGCTTTCTACTCTGACTCCAACTCTGTCATTCATGGGTGGCAGCAGGTATTCATTCATGTCTCCAAATTAGTTCTTGTGTAAGCAAGGTGTCTTTGTAATCAGACAGATGGCCTAGATTTGATTTCTGACCTACAGCTTCACCTGTCATGGAAGAAAATGCCATTTGTTACCATCTAAAGAATCTGTGGTGACACAGGGAATTCAGTCTGGAGTTGAGGGAGCATTGCATACAGTGAAGTCCTAGAAAAAGCATCAGAGCCAGAGTCCAGGCACAAAAGAATCCTGCTCAAAGTGCAGAGGTTTCACACATTTATTAGAACAAGCAGTAAACAAAAATCTCCTAACTATAAAATCAGAATGTTCTCTAGTTCTTGAGTCCTCATGCCAGACAGGAGAGTCACAGCATGAAGGGCAGATCGGTGTTCTTCTCTCCAGTGCCGAAGTAGACGTAGCCATATTGCTTGGTCATTGGGACATGGTAGAACGTCAATCCCAGCCACAGCAGGCTCCGCAGCACCACCACAGTGCCTCCCTTCTCTACCTGGACACTCCAGGAGCCTGTGTGAGAAGAGGTGCAAGTAAATCACTGGAGAAGAAAAAGAGGCAGCATTCCTGGAACAAGCTGTCCGTAAGCTGAGAGAAGGACTGCCATGGGTTTTGCCTGACCAGTTAACAATGCATGATGCTGCACTGGACTTGAGACACCTGAAAAGAGGCAAGTCAGGGAGACCAGAAACCTCAGTGCTCCTTTTTTCTTTTGTCAGTTCAGCACTACAGGCTGCCCTTGTTTTCAGATGTCTGTGTCTAGGTTCAGAGAGTAGCATATTCCCATGGCTATGATAGTAATGTCATATGCGTCACAGGAAGGGACCCCTCGAGCTCCAGACTTGTATAGTTGATCCCCAGGAGAGGCTGCAGCTATTCTTGGCTGCTTCTGAGTGGGCAGCAGTTACTCTAACAAGTTCTGCCACCTACTTGGTCTAGCTAATAGCTATAGAGAGCCAAGATGAGCTGTAGCAATCCTGTATAGGTATGAAATTTGTACTTAAAATAAACTTTTAGCATTAGTAGTGGGAAGACGAAGAAGGTGCTTTCCTGATACAGCAACTGGGAAAGAGGGAGAAAGTGATAAGCAGGGTATTTCCTATCTCTGAGAAATTTACGGAAAAGGTTAATTCTCTTCAGTCGTTCTTGGCTCCACCATTGAAGAGGATGTGCGTGGTAGGGGCAAAGGGATTAGTTTCCACATTAGTTTTACTTTGGCTCTGCAAAGAAGGTTCAGAGCCAGTGTGAAAATGCAGTTTCTTCTGGATGCAAGGAGCTCTGAGCCACTGAGTATTTGTTTTGCATCTGACATGACAGCCTGGGAACTATGCCAGAGGGGAGAGGGCTGAAGAATCAGCTTGGATTCAATGCCGGAGGGCTAGGAGCTTCCAGGAGAAGAAAATACCAGCTTCAGCACCAAATCGGTAATGCCTAGCGGCTACAATGTAGGGAAAAAGGTTCCTGCTGAATCTGTATGTATTAGAAAAAGGAGCAGGCCCAAATTTTTAAAAAATTGCAGTTGGAGCTGTCAGGCTACTACTGGCCTGGAGTCAAGCGGTCAGCCTATCTGCACTCAAAGCCAGAATCTACCAATTCCAGAGTAAGCAGAAAGCCCATAATGTGCTGGGCCAGTTAGGCGGTATTCATCCTTGTAGATAATTTTAGGCTCATCAATTTATGCTATGACTCACGCTTACTCATGTCATGGTTAGCCTGGGGAAGGGCTTCTGTGATTGCTGTCAATTGCCAGTCCTCCCCTTCCCACTCACTTGTGACTCGGCCAATTTTAGTCACATCCAACAAAGGGCTGAAGGGCTTTAACATGTAACAGGTCTCCCCAGGAGGTCCAAGGGTTGCCTGCAGCTCCTGAAGCTAATTGTTTGGTCTGCCAGCAGCCACAAGGAAGCACAGGCTGTCAGGCTTGCCTGGCAGCCACGAGGCAGCCACCTAGCTGGGCAATCCATGTTTGTGTGGTGTTGGGCTCTTGCATGCTCACTCATGGTACATGTAATCTCTTACACAGTTCATGGCAAACTACAGTAAGTTGAGGGAAGGAGGGAGGTTGAGTGGAAATGTTTATGTGGTAGCTGTAGAATCAGAAAGGAACACCACAATTCAAAGCCCTTTAAAACCAGGTCTTGTGATTTGTGCTGCTTACCTGTTTCTCTTTCCTCTTTGTATTCGTGTACTTTTCAAAAGTTTCTTGGACACCATTTTTTCCCACGTCTCCTTCAACAGCAAGTTCCACAGGTTTGTTTTACTATAATATGCACAAGTCCTGTGTCATCTTTGATTTGTTATTTCTCAAAGTACCCTCTTCAGTCATGTACAAACATGGAACTCGGTGAAGAGCAAGAATGCCTACTTCCTTTCTGACAGACCAACCCTAGCTGCCAGACAGAAGAGACATTCACAGTCTTTTGACACAGGGGATTTCTGCTCTGGAGAACCTCTGACTCACTCCACGTTTCCACTGAAGACAAACAGCTGGGATTGCAGTAAAGCAGACCACTAGGTAATACGAGAGGGTCAATACAGGTGTGTGCCATCTCTCAGCCTTAGTTGCACTGTGACATTCTTTGTGCAAATCCTAGTTAAAACACAAGCTAGTGTCTTCACAAGCAGTGTTTTCACATACAAGGCAATCCCAATGTCCCATCCAATCCCTCCAGTTCCACACATATGGACACAAACTAGACTGGATCTTTTTCATACCTGGAGTAAAACTGCATATTATGGTTCAACCACTGGGATTCTGACTGACTGGGTCTCTGACAAAATCTGCATGTTCTTAAGAAACTTCACCACTCGGATAGCATGGAAATCCAGATAAAGAACACTTCACTGCAAGGCAGATCATCCAGTGACTGAAGCACTACAGCCATCTGCTGTCAAAGGACAAGCTTTCAGTTCCTTGAACTTTGTTTCTACAAGTTTTCAGCTTTTGCTAGTGGTAGTAGCATGACAACAAGTGGAAAGGAAATAGGTCTAAATGTAATAGTGACAAATAAATTTCTCCTTTGAACTGATTTTGCTCCCAGCACAGGGTTCTTGCAGCTTGAACTTGCAGCAATGATCTGCAAGCCCTTAATCCAAATACTGGCAGTTCTTGGTTTGCAGGAAAGAGGAGGATGACAAACTGTAAACTTTTGGAAAAGTTTCTCTGACAAAAAGATAATGGAATGAGGAACTCTCATTGTCTTTGATTTAGGACGAGTCCTCTGAGAAGCAAGTCTGTCAAGAATAGGACTGTGCCTTGCCTTGCTGGGTGGTGAAAGCCTTTAGGGATTATCTCATTTGCTAATGCCTCCCAACATACTGGAAGCATCCAACAGCCTGAGTACATGTGATAGCTTGTATATATATATATATGTTCACATACACACATGAACCCTCTGCCCCAAACTATTTACAAAGAACAAAAAAAAAATGCCTGGAGCATGACAAATGGGAAAGGTGAGAGGGCAAACAGGGATATTAATGCTCTTAGGAACTATATCTAGATTCAGACATCTTTTTGTTAGACAAATTCACAGAGGAGGTAGAGTAAATCAAGTTCTACATGATTAAATTCCCATATCTGTGTTCTGGGGCAATAGAATACACAGATCCATGATCTCCTCAGAACATTTACCCAGTGACACACAAGGTTATCAATCTCAGCAGAGTATTTATCAGCAGTTAACTCTGCTGATCAAAGGAATTTCCCATGCACCTTCACACCTGGCAGAAATGGACAGATGTAATTGAAGACAGCTCCATTCACTTTCATGCTAGATCTCTGATGGCTATGACATGCAGCTGCTGCATTTCCTTAATGTCTATCCAAACTGCAAACTCAAAAGGCTCAGATTTGTCATTTCATAAATGTGAAACCTTTGGGGAATATTATTATTGTTATACTTTCCAGCTCTTCTCTAGCCCTTCATTCTGCATCTAGTTCTATGCAAATATGGACAATAAAGTTTTGCTGATGCTACAAGCCTTCCTGTGAAATGAGGACCTGAACAAAACAAGCAGGTTACTTAAGGCTAATCCCAACTGGACTGGCACAACATAGGTTGAGAACAGGAAAAAATGACAAGAAGCTGCTGGGAACTGTAATGTCATTTTCACTCAGTTCTGGTTTTCAGCCAGAATGATGATTAGCCCTAGAGCTGCTTTTTATTCTGCAGAGCCAAAGAGTAGCAGTAGTGCCACCTTCCACCTTTTACTAACCAGATCACTAGGGACATTTTTCTAACCCAGTCTTCAAAGGTGATTTATTCAATGTACTTTTCCAACACACAAAACCCATTCAGAAACTGAATTTGATAGAAAATACTGGTGTGTCTTCTAAGAAGACATGACATTAAAGTTCTGAAACTGATCTGGATTCTTTGGTTCCTTCCTTTAAAGGAAGATATTAGAGCCCATTATCTCAGCACTTTTTCCCCATATCTCACCACATTAACAGTATTTGAGGAAATGGTGCAGAAAACAAAATTTGAACTTGTGAGACACAGAGAAAGTCTTTCTCTTGGGAAGGTCCAAAGCAATTGTATTCTCTTCCATCACAGCTCAGATCTCACAATATTCAAACAAGATGCTTTTTCAGGTCCACCTTTCTTGTAGGAGTTTGAAATATAGATTTCATAAATCACTCTAAAAGTACCTTGATCAGTAGTTAATGAACAGTATGAAATAATAGCTCAAAATGAATATACCTTCTTTTCTCCTTCAAGAGGAACTCTTAGAAATGCATTTAATAATACAGCATAAAAAGGGATGAGGAGAATCATGAAAATTAAATGCTGGTTTTATCCTTTTTTTTTTTTCTTTTTCTCTCTTCTCTTTTTTTTTTCTTTAAACTTTCCTGCTATTGCAGATGGCTCTTGGAGTAAAATCATTCCATAGGTAGTTGTAGGCCTGTATTACTATAAAAATGCAGAAGCAGGCTGCTGGGTTCAAATCCTTTCTAACATGGGCTGAGAATATCCCATGGCACTCCCTCTGTCAGAAAAATGTATCTCTTACTGGGAGGCTGGGAAGCTCAAAGCATCAGTTTGTAAGGTACACCAAGACTCCTAGATAAAAGTTGTCTAGAAAAAAGAATTTAAAATATTGTTATTTGCATTGGAGGGAATACAACTAGAACTAGGAGCCAGCAAGTAAAATCTTGATTTCAAAGAGTTAAATACTGATTTTAACTTGCATCTACATGTGAGCTGTAGCCTGTGCTGCCCCTAAATCAGGCAGCAGAGTTAACTCATCACGCAAAGCTCACTGAGGTGCAGGGAACTGGAGGTCATTGCTCTCACACTAGAGATTTCTACCAGTAACACTGCTCTGGTGAGTTTCCCAATCTTCAAAATACATTTTTTTTTAAAAGAGCAAGTTAATTCTTAAGCTGCACCCAGCAAACCTAAGAAAGCCAAGCACTGTCTGTGCTGAAACTATTGCCCGTTGCTGCTCCAGAAGGGAAGGGAGGGAGCTGCTGTGTGGGAGGAAAGAGCATGGGAAAAGCATCTGCTGGATGAAGATCTGGAGCTTCCTATTCCCTCTTTGGATCAGGCTGCAGCCTCCACCCCTCCAAACACAGGCAGGAATTCTGAGGAGTTCCTTACATCTTTCCCAAACAAGAAAGTGCTTTGAAGATCCTGATGCTCACCCAGTGTTAAACCACTGCCTTTTTTATGGCCCTTCAACAGCTGCCGGGACACCAGGGCTGAATTTCAAAAGTCAACCTCCTTCTCGGCTCCTTCTTCCTTTCCAGTCGCCAATAGAAATCCCTGTCTCATCCCCCATGTCTGCCTCAGCTATGGGCTTGAATCTTGTAATCCACAGAGGCAATAGGGTGCGTGAGACATGAGCTTTTAAACAAAACCCTTTTAAGAGGGCTGTTTGCAGAAGAACTTTCCTGCCGTAACTGGTCCACTTTCAGTATGACCTCTCATAGCATTGCTACTTTGGAGGTGATTCAGCAATGCCTCATTTCAGTGCAAGCTTGAGAAGAAACAGCCTTAAGAGCTAGACAGCCTGATAGAGAGGCTCCACGTCGCAAAAGCTCACAGAGGGTCATAAAAGTGACATTATCAATTCCTCTTCAAAGGAGGAAATATCTCAAGGGAAAAGCAGCTACAGCATGGTTGCACTTACTGTTAACACAATATGCTGCCCCAAGAGCAACTTACAATGTATGTTCCTGCAGTTAGTCCTGAGTGAGAGTCAAGTATGGAGTTAGAGGACAAATATTAACACCCAGAGAAGGGCAACATAACCATTTCCCTCTGCCAAAACAGCCGCCTCTTGGCTGCATGACCCCAAGCACTTAGCACCAACAAAGCCTCACTATACCCTTGGGATTTACCTTCCATTTCCCTCCAACAGAAAACCCCACACTGGGAAAAGCTTCCTACTTCTAATTTGATGTCTGTAGGAAACAGACAAATTGCAAAGCAGAGCAGCTGTAAGGAAAGGTCATCGTGCTTTGGCTCTCAACAAATTATGCCACACGGACGTTTCCGCACAGCCTACCAGCCATAAGGACACATCCAAACACTCCTATGTGGGGCCCAAACTCCTTCATGCCACTTACTGGCTGCAAGCTGAATCTCTTTCATTTGCTTGACACACCACCTGCACCCCATATGTTAACACTGCTGTCAATATTTCCAATTCCCCATATAACTATTTAATAATAATTAAATAAAAACACAGACTGGTTACAGGTTCAGTACTATTTTTAAAAGCCTCCAGAGCCAGGAAAGCACAGCTTACAAACAGTCAGATGCTGCCAAGCAGCTCTTGCATGGTCCTAATGCCTGCCACATCCTTGACACAGAACTACAGTCATGCCCAAGCCTCAGAGTAAAATGATCTTACATCAGAGGCTTTTCCTCTCCATTATACTCTCCCACTGGGGACGTGTCTGCAGTAGAAATGATTAAGACTGGCCTGGACTTTCCATTTATACACAAAGAACCCGCTTCCTGCTGACAAGAAAGACTCAGAGATTGCAGTGGTATCCCAGATGCACAGCATTTAGGCACCTTCAAGTACTAGATGAAATTCGGGCCATACTTAGAAATCTAACAACAGTGCTGCTTAATCCAATTGAAGCAGCCTCTGCCCTCAAACCCTTATTTCCACCCTCATCACTCTTCCATCACATAGACCACAAAAGTCTTTATTTACTGCTCAGTGAGCCAGGTCAGTGAAACAATCTGGCTAAAAAATATATTAGACAAAAATAACGTTGTTTTTACAGCTTGAATCTGGCTGCACAGCCAGCAATGCCAACACAAAAGAAGGGACAATACACAGATATAAATGAGCAGCAGAGGATGGGAAGGACTGAAAAAGCTGGCACAGAAGTAATACACATCAAATTACAGCCTCCCTTATAGCCCTGTTAGTTTGCCCCTTAGTCCTAAATCCACCTGATACAACAAAAAACAAAAGAAACCAAAAAAAGAATTCTAATTAAGAAAAAGATGCAGACTGCACAGAAAGTATCCAGAACAAAGATTTGGAATGGGGCTGTGCACTCGAGGAAACAGCGAGACAATATGCAATCAAAACTTATAAGGAGTAGGAAAAACATTAAAATCCCTGCTATTTGTATTCCAACAACTGCAACACAGATCATTGTATCTTGGGTCTTCTGTAGTAAATTTAGAAAATGGCTCAGAGTGGCAAATCACAAGTTTATGCTGGATCTCATCACAGTCCATATTTCTTGTTCAGCTGGTCGCTGTGGAAACGTTTCTGGAGCGTGCCAGGAGTCACGTAGCATCTACCTGGGGAGCCCCTGCATTAATCCGTCACCTTCGTGGGCTTCTCTCAGCCCATTGGTTGGTAAGAAGAAAAAGGAGTCTCTCGCCCCTCCCTGCTCCAAATGAAAGACGCTTCCTCTAAATCTTGCTACAGGATTTCAGGCTCAATTCAGCTTCTTTGGGGCTTTTGTCACCAAACAAATGTGATGTCTTTGAAAGAAAGATTAACAGTTTGATGAAAGGATGCAATGGACAGCTTTGTTCTAGCCTGCTTCCCCCTAGAGCTTTCGGTCACTGTCACTTTCTTACCCACGGGAGAATATCTGTCTGACTCTCAGAGGAGATTATGGCCACCTTGTAAGATTTTTCCTCTCCTGATAACAAAGCATTGGCCACTTTGAGGAGGTGGTAATGATGAACAGGGGCTGGATTAGGGGCAAAGAACCTCACATTGATCTCTGAATTCTGAGAGAACACAAAGCAGTCAATGCTGGGATTCAAAACCCACGGAATGCTTAGAGCACATCCAATTCGCTCTCCTGCAGGAGGGGCAAGGCCACAAGCCCTGTCGGTCCCCCAGTTGTACTTCTTACCTCATCATCAAATTAGCAGGGCTAATTAAAAGATCTTGGTATGAGGAACAGATGGCACAGATTATAAACTGGAAATGTTTTTGTATTAAACTGGATATGAATTCTGCACCCAAAAAGTTTACCAGTTTCTGAGAAGACTGTCCCACAGAGCATATCCACACAGCATAGTGCAGTGTTGATACTCAAGCTAATTCTGAACACTAAAGATGGCTGAGCCATCTTTCAATGCCTACATTAGCCTAGCGATCTCTGCACAGCGCAACTGCTGTACAAATACACCCATAGATGAACTGTCCCTCGTCGTTTTCCCTCCACACACAGCCACACATCTCTTCAGCATGCAGAATTTCAATCCATATGATATTTACGTACAGTAAAACAACACAATGCCCATTGACTTCCTCCCTGCAAGACCTCTATGGCCAAAGGGACAGCAAACAGCAAAGCAAAGCTGTATTTAGGGCTGGCACCAATGCCAACAGCTCTGCAGTCAGGAGGTGCCACTCATTACGTAGAGCCCCTTCAGAAATAGATCACTCCTAGCAAAAGCTGACCTCGTTCTGACTTCAGTGACACACAGTCTGCCCTAGGATTTCCCTCACAAGTAATTTTTCATCATTTGCTAGAGAAAGGGTTAGGCCAAGGCTAACTGATATGGTGATAAAAGTACAACTTCTGCTTCTATGAGGCTTTACCAGCATTTCCCATCAGTTCACCAAGAAGTTCATTTCCTTTTCATGTCCAATGAACCACGAGCTGAAATGGAGACAGAGTGGGTCATGATTTCTTTCACTGAGGAGGAAAAAACCTTTTAATTACAATCCCTGGACAGTAGCTATGAAGATTCTGCTTCTGTCCTCATTCTTTCACTACAGCAGTTGGGAGGCCGAAGGATTCCACCACAGCTCTCAGCTGATGGGCAGCCCTGCTCCAGTAAAACTCATCCAAGATCTCTGACTAAACAAGCCCCCTGAGGTGATATAGACCTAGGACCCAAAAGGAAGTGAATGCACTGCTTTATTACTCATAGACACAAAGCCCAAGGAAAACAGACTCCTTTCCAGAAATCAAGGCAGACCATGATCAGCTAGTCAAAAGCTATAATCCTAGCTGCTCTGGAGTCCACCTGCTGTGCTGCCACAGGAGAGGTTCCAATCTGATCTTGAACTCCTGATCTGGCAGCACCCCAAGCTTGTAGGAGGGACATCTTATCTTGCCCCAAAGGTAACTCTCTTGGGTTACTGCAATGATGTCCTTAACAGCCTCTAAAGCCTCCCAGTTCACACATCGCTAGCAAAAAGGAAGACTGCCTCTACTTATGAAGGATGTATGAAAGGGACACTCTTATGTATTTGTGTATGTCCATTGGATGCTTGTGATTACTAAGGATGCTAAGAAATCTATTGAAAAGTCCAGTGACAATTCCAAAAATTGCCTACGTTTTGAAGGGAGAGAGTATATTCTCCACACCTACAGTTCAGGAGGCCAGTACATAGTCTGGAAACTCAGGCCATATCTTCTCAGTTTGATGCTGCTCTTGGTGCTTTTCTTTTTCAATTTGACTTTTCTGTGGTTTCCTTTCTGTGCTCACTGACAATGCTGGCACCATAGTGCGCCCTGCTGGAAGACAGGAGCTAGAGCCATCCTGGAAATATTTCTAGGGATGGCCAACTTCAGGTACCAATGCTTTTACCCACTGAGCTAGCTACTCGGTTCAATTTTCTGATCTGAAATCCGACTGTTCTGATGCATACTAAATCTGTTCTTCTCTAACACTGTGTTCTAAAGATTGTTTGTCAAAACCACTTGTATAAATGTCAGGTGACTTCATGGGATACTGTAGCTCAGTTTCACACATACACCAAGCCTAAGGATCAATCTGATAAGGAACGAGCATAGCTGTGAGCCATGCTAGAGATTTCAGTCTATATTTTGGCTTTCTCTTTTTATCCTTGCAAACATGAAACACGGCCCTCTCATTTATTATGAGTCTTTTAGTTTGGATTTCAGTGAGACAGCTTGAAAAGTCTTGTCCCCGTGTGGCTCTTGGCAGGCTAAGAAGTAAAGTGCTCTTGCTCTCAGCTTTCACAGAGCTGGGGAGGTGCTGCTTATTGTTAAGCAATGAAAGGGGAGGGCTCAGGTCACATCTGTGAAATGTTAGCAGAGAAGGGAGGCTGGGTGAAAGTAGGTGGCCAGCACAGCATAGCACTTTGCTGGATTTTGCAAGGCCACTAGGGAGATAGGCAGCCATTTGTCTCAGAGCCCTGATAACGGGCCCTTGCGCTCTGCTGGCGGGCTGGGGCTGTAAATACCTCTGCAGACACAGGCTCTTCAAATGGCTGGAGTCCGAGGCTGATAGGGGATTAATCGCCTTGAAGGCTGGCAGGGGGGAAGAGGGGGGAAGGGCCGAAAAGGAGTTAATTAGCTGTGTTAATGCATGGAGATAAAGCAGGTTCGTGCCTCCTGGCCTTACTCCTTCCTGCGCACGGGCTTTTAGGACAGCCAAGTGGGGCTACCAAAATGGCCATGAGAGTGGCCACAGAAACCATCTCCCACTTAGAAATGAAACCCCTCCATCTTCAAGGGCCCATTAAGCACCAGCTTTTGCTAAACCGATAAAGAACATGCCAATGAAGCTTAGAGGACAGGAGGTTAGCATTCTAACCCAGGCTACTGTTCAGCAAGTTTACAGAAAGGCTAGTGACCAAAGTACTCAGCCAAGGAAATGGCCACACATCCCTTCTTCTGTAATGCTGTATAAGGAATGGTCCAAACCCACCATACTTTCAGATGAAGAAACAGCTACAGACCAAGTGGCTATCACTTCCTCCACAGTCAAAATGGTAAAGGGAGCTGAAATGATCTTCTGTCTAGGCACTTCTCCTCTAATTTAATCTTGAAACAGCAAGTAGACAAGACTCACTGTGATGCATCTGGCCACTGTATACCCATTCAGACAGACACTATAAAAGTTCTCCCAGCATTAGAGTCAGCAATTACATCTGAGAGGTCTCAGTTCCCCATACTACCATCCACAATGGACAGCAGCAAGTCAGGAATCTCTTAGTCTTCTTACGAGCCCTAATGCATCATAGTCAAGAAAGCAAAGCCAGCTGTACTGAGCTGACTTGCACTTAGAGACACTGTCTCAGGAACCCACTGTCACCTTTGTGTTGTTGTCACTGGCAATGAAGAAGCCCAAACTGAACATCATCCTCCACAGCTGTCTTCAAGTTTATGGCCAGGCATACCAGGAATCTGGACTCCTACATGCCACTGCCCATTACACTGAACTCAGTTACTCGTGTCTGGGACTATCAACTTATATTTGCATTTGGCTGAAACACAGGTTCTAGGAAGACATCCAGCATGATGTTAAAGATACCAAGAGACAGAGGCTCATTCATTACGCTTGCTAGCTGGTAATCATTTAACTGTTAAAAATGGTATCTAATTGTTCATTTCAGTTTTTCTAGCTATAATTTTTAGCTGCTGATGCCTGTTATACCTTTCTCTGCTACAATAAATAGGTATTCAGTACCCAATACTTAAACTCCACAGAGTATTTACACAGTGTAATATAGTCATTCTCATAGTCTTTTCTGCAAGATAAACAGATTGAACTGTTTATGTCTTTCACCAGCCCTTGAACAATTTTGTGACTCTTTTCTGCAACTCTCCAGTTTTGCAATGTGCAGTAATCCAGCCTTGATTCCACTATGAGTATATGCAAAAACAGAGTCACCTCCCTGTTCCTATTTGCTACACCCTTGTTTATATATCTGCAGATCAAATTAACCATTTAGGTCTCAGGATCAGACTGGGACCTGATGCTCAGTGGGTTGTGCCTGGATTTCTTTTCAGAGCTACAGCTTCCAGAATACAAATCTAAAAGTCTGGCTTCCAGTCTTCACTGTTAGATATGTGACTTTGCAGGTAGCTACATCAGAATGTACTGTGTTTGAGTAAGACCAGTTTTCCAGATCTCTGTATCTATCCTGCCCTTGCCATTATTTGTCTCTCCACCAATCCTCTACTTCTAGATCATTTATAAATAAGTTGAAGAACACCAATACTGGCACTAGTCCCAGATGAAACCCTTTCTGACCCCTTCCAGAAATACACTCATTCGGTGATTTCTGAATCTCAACTACTAATGAAGATTAAGTTTAGGGGAAAAATTCTGCAATGCTGGGATTTATTAAAGGTTAGTATGCCTCAAGTCTCCTGAGATAACAATTTCAGAAGTAACTGATTTGACTGCCATGTTAAATTTTTTGACTCTTCCCTCTCTTAGCAGTCTGAAAGAGTCTGAAAGAGTATTTTATTGTCTATGTTTGATGTGAGTCCATATTCTTTCCAAAAACAAACCAGAAAAAAATATTGAGCACTTCTGCCCTTCTACATTCTTACCAGTGACAGCTTCCAACAGCATTCCTATGCTTTCTTTTCTTCTCAATATAGTTGAAATAAATCTGTCTTACCGTTGTCATGGACTACTCCAGCTTATTCTGTCTCCCTTTGTCATTTTCTCCTCATTATAAATTCCAATTTATATCAGTCATTAATCATTCCAAACTTTCGGCATTTCCTTTTATATGTCTTTTTAAATTCTAATTTCTGCTCCTATTCCAAAAGTGAACTACAGTAGGCTTTCAGCCAAAAGTAGCTACTTATTGACTAGGAGTCATGACTTTTGAAAAACGTCTTCTCATATAAAACCTAATTCCACTCATATCTTTTCCTATCTAGACATACCTCCCTGCCCACATCAGTTTTTAATAGTGTCCCGCCAGTGTCCCTTATCTCCATATCAAAGTGATCTGAGTCAGTAATCTGTAACAAACCCTCAGAGTCAAGTTAGTGCTTTTCTGAACTGTAGTTTGAAAGTGCCAAAGAACTGCATTCTCCACCCCTGTCTCACTTCCTCCCAAGCTTTCCACTCTACACCAGCACCTTAGGCTCTCTCTTCCAGAATGGAGCATAGCCTGATCTGATACCAGGATCACAGTAAAATCAACCTTCCCTCTCCATTTTCACTTTCCCCATCATATCAATGCCTGACAAGTGACTATTATTTCATATCCCCACAACATTAGGTCATCAAGTGAAAATACTGTAGGCATGCTAGGAATTACTGCTATTTGCTTTGCCATTCCATTATCTACAAGCACATGTAAAACTGCCACAACCCTAGTTCCTGAAATACTATGTTTCAGGTTCCAAACTCCTTGCAGCAGAAAGGACCACACTGGCAATGTGCCAGCAGCTGAAAGGCCACATCTAATTGTGCATAAAGTTGAGCAGATTGTCTGCTTAGACTGGAGCAAACAAGCTTATCTTTAATGCAGACATATGGCCAGCAAAACCTACAGATCCCAGCATGCAACGTTCTGGCCAGCTGGCCATTTGGATCAGAATGAAGCTTTAAGTGATCTGATACTGTGGTGTCAGAAGATCACTACTGCAACCCCTCCATGTTCATGCTTTCAAGACAAGGTTCTCATTTTCCACTTTTCCCTATAATCATTTTTTAAAATGTAATTTTTTAATAAAAGCTAAGTCACACAGTCACTTGTCTGTGGGAGCTGAGACACCAAGAATAAACAGACAGACTCAGGGTATGATTAAAGGAGGAGCATCAACATATTCTGAACTCTTAAAAGTGCACAGATAACCTGATAGATAGAACACAGACAGGATTTGGAACCTGCAAACACCACGGATATCACTGGTAAAGATAAGGATGGCAGACAGTCTTGTTACAAAACTCCAGGTTTTCCAATTTTGCACTAAACTCTGCTTTTACCATTGTTGCCTTTATTCATCCCACTTTTAACTTCCTTTCTTCCCACCTCTCAGCTGTCATAAAAAATGTTCTCTCTGCCTCCAACTTTCCATTCTGTAAGACACCTCTGCTCTGCTATAATGACATACCATACATTTTATGACAGTTACCCCCTTGACAGCCATTGCAGATGCTAAGTCTCCAATTAACAGAGGAAACTATTCCAACAGAATTGTTACTTTTAGACAGGTTAAAATCAGCGCTTAATCTCTCAGTCCTGCTCTTTAGGTCTTTTAAGATGCTAGGGGAATTCTAGCCAATGCAGGCTGGGAGCATCACTCCAGTGTTGCTTATTCACAGTCCACTTTTTGTGTGTTTGTTGAGGCCAGAGACAATTCTGGCTTCAGTCACAATTCTAGTCGCAATAAATTTGACAGTTCCCAAGTTCCTACTTCTGCTCTGACAATAACTGCTCAAGAGAAGATCTAACCAGGAAAGGCAAGAAAAACTTGAGGTCCAAATGAGGGGATTTGCCAGAGCTATGAACAACACATCAGGAAGTAGAAAAAGCACTGTCTGCTTTTTCTGCTCTGTCAGGACCAACATGCACTGTCAGAGCTGAAGTAATCCAAGAACCAGAGTCTGAGCACCTCACAGCCAGGAGTGAGTGACTTTAGCAGAACCA
This sequence comes from Margarornis squamiger, assembly GCA_035222235.1. Classification (NCBI taxonomy): domain Eukaryota; kingdom Metazoa; phylum Chordata; class Aves; order Passeriformes; family Furnariidae; genus Margarornis; species Margarornis squamiger. The sequence continues at coordinate 38,519,806 of JAWWTY010000106.1, read as the reverse complement.
TGCTGATAAAAATCAGCAGAAAGCCTGTGTCTGCTTGCTGTTCTTCCCCGCCCCCCAACCAGCATTTTCACAAGCAGCCAGTACTTTTAGGCAACCTGAATGCTTGTTAAAGGAAGGTGGGTTGATCTTTCTTTAATGTCAGAGTTCCTATCTGCATGTGATAGAGTGCAATTAGAGAGATTACATGCCTTGCTAACCCTGTAACCAACTCCTCCTGTCTTACCTCTTTCACGTGACAAGCTTATTCCATCAATCCCCAGGTTCAGTCCAAAAAGAGCAGGACAGAGCAACCAGAGCTGCACAGGTACCACGATGAATCTTCTCTTCCATTAAGAAGCAGTCAGCTGCACCTGAGCTCAGGTAGTCTTTGAGAGGTAACTTTTTTTGAGGAGACTGAGATCTGTACTAACAACAACAACCTTTTGGGAAGGGGGCAAAGGTCCATGCTTATACAGACCACAGGTTGTCAGAGGAAGACAAACGCAACAATGGCACAGTTGAGCCCCACTTTCTATCTGCCACTGGCTAAAATATAGCTACAAGCCAAATTTGATTTACAGACTTCAACAAAACCCCCATTTTCGTGTCTAACACATGGCATGTCTCCCTACCACAAGGGAGGGAGGAAAAAAGGGGGGAGCAAGGGGAAGGCAAACAATAGCAACACCTGAACTACTGTACAAAATGGCAGCTAAAACTTTCTTAGGAGGTGTCTAGGAACTAATCCCTCTTGCAATACTCCTTTGATTCAAAAGGATCACCTCAATGGGCCTGTGTATGTAAAAATGTGCAGTCCCTCCAGACTACACCTCTGGAAAATGACTGCATCAAGGACACTCCTGAATAGTAAATTGAATAGTGGCTTAGATTTTAGTGGTTTATGCTTTGTACAGTCAAAAATGTTCAGAATTCAGGCAGGAGCTCACTAGGTTCATTCACAGGGGTTTTTTTGCCAAAGGGGAGGGAGAGTGAAGAGGGAAAGTGAAGAGAGAGAGTGAGTTTGAAAAGCTATTTACAACACTGGCAATTCACTGTCCTTCCACTCAGTTCCATCTGGCACAGGTCATCTGTTATCTTATCCTACTACTCCAGGATAGGAAAAAAATATCAAGCCTAAGTTATGATTGTGTCCCTAGAATCTTCCTAGACAGCAGGATGTACAAACACGTGGTCCAATTCCCCCCAAAAAAGCAGCAAATCAGCAAAAATCATTTAGAAACAAACAACAAGTCATTTCCATTCCTTCAGAGAAATATCCTGTCAGAGGAATCTCTGGAAAATGCTTTAAATATATTTAACAGTTGTCCCACAGAACAGTAGAGTCATGAACTGAAACACATTCCAGTATGCATATCTTTTTTTCTCCTTTCAGGGTTTACAATCCCACCAGAGTACAGACTATTCCATGCTACAGCATTTCTAACAAAGTTTATCAAATGAATTCAGCCCCTCAGAGATACCAGCCTGGTGTTAATGAGAGCCCATTTAGATAAAGAGCAATACTGAGTGCGACAAGAGGTGTGAAATACTTCAAACCACCATAAATTCCCGTTATCACAGGTGGAGTTATCTCTCCTCATAGGGATACCAGATGTCACAGGCTTTACAGAAGTCAGGAGAGAATATGACACTGAGGCAGAGGAGTTAACTGCTGGTGTGGTCAAGCCTGCTGTGACCATGTGACAGCCCTGGTACACTTACATCTTACTACTGTAAGCAGTTAGAATTGATTAAAATGGGAATTAGCTACAGTATTTAGTAAAGGATAAAGTTTCTTCACAGATTCACAGAAGCTTCTCCCAAGCATACCACCTCTACAGTGACCCACATGAGTCACCCCAGTGTTTCCTAGACTACTCAAACTGCCTTCCCTTTTATTGAATCTGTTGATTTTCCTACCTTTACCGTGTGGGATATCATGCTCCAGAGAATCCAGAAAGTCAGTGGATGGGTCCAGGTTAGCCTTTTCCAGCAGGGTTTTATTCTTCAGGTTAACAGGTTCAGTGAAATGGAAATAGGAACATAACTTTTTTGCCTCCACCAAAGACAAACCTGCAAACAGCCATTGGTGACCTTTAATACAGTGAACTAGGGTAACATTCATTATACCATCAAGTATAACATTGTTTCTCTAATGCCCACAGCATAGGACAGAATCACAGTCTTTCTCCAGTAGACTCTGCAGAAGACCAGTGTCTTGTCAGAAAGGTGTCAGCACTGTCTGACGCTCAGCATTGCAGACCATACTGACTGTAGTCCAGGTAAGCAATGGGCACCAAATTGAGACTAATGCTGTGCGCATTTGGTTACATCCTATATCTAAACGGAGAATCCCCTACAGCTGCAATTGCTAAACACTGACATAAACTACAATTTATACTTGACATGTGAAAGTACAGGTTTAATGACTCAGAGCCATTACTGATTCTTCTCGCACCATCCTGAACTGAATCATGCACCTGAACATAAGTAGCATTGGATTCTCTCCTCCCTGTTCATCTTATCCAAGGGGAAAAAAAACCCCTGGAATCAAAACATCAGCTAGAGAAAGACAACTTAATTTACAGTCTTTATGATCAAAGTACAGTTGATACTGATAAAGACAATGAGAATTTACCTTCAAAGTGTCTGTTTTCATGCACAGACCCAAGAGGAGTCTTCACAAATGCCCCCCGGGGGACAATACCAACTGCTTTGTCTATCTGTTCTATCGTAGCTATGAGGCGAGTCTCCTCCTTGATCACAGGCTTTAAAGAGAAATAGGGAAATTTTAAAGGCAGGGCTTTCCTTGCTTTCATTTCTGCAAATAAACTGGAGGTGACAGTAGAAACCACAATGGACTCATCAGCTTGAAGCCCAATGGCACTAGGAGGAGGACCACAAATCAGATGTTATTTCTCGTAAGATATGACAGAAAATATGACTAGGGGCAGCCAGTTTAGATTCACCAAAGAGCTAACTATCCCTGTCTTGATCCATTCTTTCCTCCCTCTCAGTTAAGCTACTCAGGACTTGTCTATTCATTTATAAAGAATGGTGCCTACCAAAGCTTCAGAAACTGTGAGGATCTGTACCAATTGTGCATAATAAAGCCTAAGAGATAATTATGCTATTTCTGCGCCCTGCAGAACTCCAGGAGTCACTGAAGAGTTCAGTCAAGAAGCTGTTGCTGCACAATGACAGCGAAGAGGCAATCGTGTGTGATCCGCATCACCACAGGCTCGGGGTGCTTATTACAAACAAGGGGATGGCCCCACTGTGAGGGGCACAACGGCGGCAGGGAGAGTCCCAAAGCGCTTTGCTGTGTTTTACCTCCATGCCACCTTCAAACAGTGTCTCGGCCGCCTCCGCCGCGCTTGTGTCGCCGAGGTGGTACTGGAAAGAAGGGTCGCCCTGAAAGCGGCCCGTCAGCTGCTGGGCCCGCGCCACCTTCTCCCTGCTGGCCGCCGTCAGCAGGCTCCAGTCCAGGCAGTTCAGGCTGACAACGACAACGACAAGGCTCTCTGCCACCCGCCGGGCCCCTCAGGGCACACGGAGGGGATCCGGACGGGATTCCCCCCCGCCCCCGGCCCCATCTCCCCGGGCGAACCCCGCACCTGTAGAGGCGCCTGCGGGGCGCGGCGCGGTCGCGGCCCAGCCCCTCGGCGATGTAGTAGGCGCCGCGCACGCCCTGGATGCAGCCCCAGAACCAGACCCGCTCGAAGCGGTAGTCCCGCTGCAGCAGCGGCAGCGACACGGCCAGCGCCGCCCTCTTCTCCGGGCTGAGCCCCGCGCCGCCGCCCGCCACCAGCGCCAGCGCCGCCGGCAGGCCCTGCTGCACCTCCATCGCCGCCGCGTTGCCGGGACACCGGCCCGGCACACCCGGGGCGGGCAGCGGGGCAACGGGGGCGGCAGGGAGAGCAGGCCGAGGGCAGGCCAAGAGAGCGCCCAGGGCAGCCGGCCCCGGGCACAGCTGTCCCCTGAGGTGCCGGGGAGCGCCCGAGGATAGTGAGGTAGGGGTGGCACAATGCACGCGCACCCCTCAGCCTCCAGAGGCCGAAATACACAAGTCGGAAAAGCAGGGGGGCATACAGTCGCATGCGAAAGGCTCCATTTTCCTCTTTTCTTGGGTGAACAAGGGCAGAAAGAAAAGCCCTCCTGAGGCTCAGTGGTTGCAGTGTCGTTGTTGCAGATCCGGAGGAGGCCGCGGGGTTGGTAAGGGGAGTGCAGCACCTCCCGGCGAGGACAGGGGCTGTCCGGCCCGCAGGAGAGAGCGCTGCCTGGAGACCTCGTAGCGATCTTCCCAGTATTTGAATGGGGCCCACTGGAAAGCCAGGGCGGGACCCTTCATCAGGGACAAGGAGTAATGGGTACAAAATGAAAGAGGGGGAAATTAGGTGTTAGGAAGACATTTTTTTGCTACGAGGGTAGTGAGGCACTGGAACAGGTTGCCCAGAGAGGTTGTGGATGCCACAACCTTGGCCGTGTTCAAAGCCAGGCTGGATAAAGCCATAAGCAACCTGGCCCAGTGGGAGGTGTCCCTGCCCACGGCAGGGGGAGTTGGGACTAGATGATCTTTAAGGTCCATTCCAAACCCTTAACATTCTGTGATTCTATGATCTTATCTAGCTCGTATACCTCTATAAATAAATGGCTTATTTATAAATGACAGCATTTGGATTGCTCCTTGGCAGCTCATTTTGCTGAATCACATACAGATAGACATCCAGGAAACAGCTCCTGCCCTAAAAAAATCTTGCAGTCTGGCTTAACACAAAATGCAATAAATAAGTAATGAGATTGTGCAGCTGCTTAGACAAATAGAATTTCTGTTTGACGTGTTCAGGAAGTTTAAGCTTTTATATGTGTGCATTATATAAATAAATATGTGTATGCACTTACATTGAAATCCATTGTCAAGTCATAAATTCTTTCTTTTTCATCCGTTTCCTGTTAACTTCTAAGGAAAACACTGATCCTGGGACCACTGCCTACATGTAACAGTGGTCACCTGTTTTTTTGGTCAGGCGAGATGTTTAATGAGCTGTACAGCACACAGTCTGAGCCATTAGCTTTACTTGTGCCACAGAAAAGGCAGCTTGGGTTCCTGAAGGTTAAATACCTCTCTGTGACGTGAATCAGGCAGAACACGCAGGAGTGACCACAGGGTTTTGATCCATGCTGTCACCTATCTGTGCCATACTCTAATTTGCTCAGTGGAATAGGAATTTTCAGGCTTTGCAGACTCATTAATCACTGATTTCTCTAAAAATGTGTGTTAGTGTTACGTTAGGGCTATGATCTGACTAGTAAACAGCAGAACTTCCAAGTCAAACCCATTTCACATGAGTCAGAAAGGCAACCCAAGACCATAATGAATTTCTGCCACTGTCAACCACAGCTGGATTCAAACCAGATGCTAACAGCTGAGAGGCTCTTTAGCCTGTTATGGATCTTCTAAGCCACCCAGTCTCTAGACTTTGCCTGTCTTGACTGAAGATTATCAAAAAGGAAATCTATAGCTTAAGGAAATTCTTCCTGGTTCGGTAAAGTCTGGTGGGTAACTGTACTCTGCTTTCCTTTGTCTTGACCCCAATTACTAAACACTGATAAGGATCGAGAAATAAGTGGTTGCATTATTTAACAAATGAAAGGTCAAAAGCACTGCTATTCAGTAAGGTCAAAGGTTACCATCACTGTTATTAAACAGTTTGAAAGTGGTTTCTTCCATTCTTTGCCATCCCAGGCTTAAACAAGATGCTGCTCAGCAGTCAGGAGGGAAGAGAGGCACCAGGCATCGTTCAGCCAGCTGCTGCCTAGATGGCTTTTCTTAGACACCTGCTTCAGTGAGGGAAGGCACCACAGCCGAGCAACTTCCCTCAGAGGACTGAACTTTCCTGCCTTTGCACAGAACGCACACACATACCTGTGTGCCAAACAGCTTCAGTTCCTCCCAGCTCCATCCTTTAGAGCTGGCATCTTTTTGGGTGAGAAATCAAACTCGAGTTCCCTTCCACTCATCTCAGGCAAGGTACAGAACATTGGAGCAGCATCACAGGTAAACTACTTGAAATATATGTAAGTTGCTGCTGTGTGCACAGTGCCTCCTGTATGCTTGCACAGCTTCATAAAATATTTGAAAATACTTTTAGTGATGTAGTAGGAAGTGAGCTCATCTTCCTTCATATTCTTTAGTATACCTTAGCTCAAAAGAAAAATAGCTATCATTCCATGTCACTTCAGTTTCCGCTGGTATGGATTAAGAAGGTTGTCCCCAAAATACTCTTGCAGGATGACTGTTGCACTGTCTTGGGCATCCATTGGTCTGATACCAATCACAAGTTATACTGCTATCCATCATCCGCTTTTTCATGTGGTAGGGATAATCTGCAGCTGGTTCTGGTGCAGCAAAAAACAGAGAGGGGGTCATTCCTCCCAGGTGTGTTGAATGTAAAGTCTGCTTTTCCTCCAGATTATCTCAAAATTTCAGACTCTCTCTGGCTTCAGAAACATTGCAGCTTTGAATCATTTTCCTGCATGTAAGTCATTACTGTATAAGGATAGTAAAAGATAGTAAACAAGAGAGGAAAGTAGAGTTTTTCTGAAGAGGGCAGGAGTGATAGATGGCTGCTTGTCAGGAAGGGAGGAGTCTGTGGATGACAAACAGCTGAACAAACTTCAAGAACTGCAAAGTGAAGCCTTGAGCTATGCAGAGCATAAAGTAAGGAACTGGAGCCAAGTAATGGTTTAACAGCAACAGAAGGGATCAGGGATGTCCCTACCTGATATAGTACAGACACTTTCCTCTCTCTTGGAAATTGTACTAAATATGGAAAAACTCTGGGAGTACTTTGACTGCAAACTGTTCAAAGGAAAAGTATGTGGGACTTTTGGCTTGGCCAGGACCAATGCTATTTCCTCCATTAGTGAGACTTTAGCTAGCAGTGTGCAGTCATGGGGAGACTCAGAGAGGAAGGGGTGAAAGTGTAGTGTGTGCCATGGGCTGGACTCCTCCACTTCTGGAATCCCTGCAACAGCATTCTGGGTAACAACTCAGCAAGAAATCAGGCTAGTAGGTCAGGACGGAAACAGCTGTACTGAGATACAGAGGAAATCTGCAGAATGACTGTGACAAGCCTTCCCTGGAGTTTCTCTTTGGCATAATCCTGGGCAGGCAATATGCCCAAAAAAAGTTTATCCTGCCCTACTCAGGAAGACAGGCACAAGAGCCAAAGAGCTTTGTCATTTTGTGACATGAAGTTTTCTATGTCTTTAAGGCTCGTTTCCTGCTTCTCATCACTTCCCTAATAGCACCTGTCATCCTGACTGCTCTTGGCACAGGGGGTAGGTAAAGAGTCTACTGGGGTAAGAAGTACCAATGTGCTGGTTATGTCATCTTGCCTGGGCATCACATGAGTAGCTGTGATTCTTCTAGCCAGCAACTGAACACAGATGTCTGCCTTTGTTGTTTTTCAGGTACCCAGAGGGGTGAGTTAGAGCACTCTGACCTTGCACACACTATACTGCAGTCAGACAGCCAACAGTCTGAGCAGGAAGATGATGTTGAGGGACCCTGGGAAAGACAAAACAGCACAGTGAGAGACTGCTATGTCAGTTTAGTTCTGAGTATGATTAGGCTTCATGAGGATTTAATGTGTTGGCATAGGTGTTATCCATGTTTCAGGCTGCCCATTGTCATAGTGTATTGGAACTGGATTTAATATAACAAATAACTAATACAGAGTTTTTCAGACATCCTACAAGGCACAGCATGAAAGATTGTTGGATTGTTCTGGTGATTCCCTGGAATCAGGTTGCTCATGATGATCTCTGGTCTTTACAAGTTCAATTTTTAGGACTGACACTCATCCTATCTCTACAAGCTGCGGTTGCTATAGCAAAATGGTGGAAGAGCATGTGGTATTTTGCAGGTACCTGAGTGATTTAGGCTTTTCAGAGCCGTGATGAAGACCACATATCACAATTAGGAATGAATCATCAGCCATCAGTAATCACAGTCTTGGTGTAACAAGGTTAATTAACTTGTCCTTGGAAGAGAGCTTGACAAGTCTGAAGCTTTCAGATGGCTACATGCAGAGGTTTTCTAAAGCATTTAAGCAAAGGAGCAACAAAGACCTGGGTGATGCCTGATGCATGTGGTGAGCTGATGATGGGGCACGCATTTCTGGCCTACCACTTGAGAGCCTGGAGCAGAAACGAGGAAGTGGATACAGGGGTGCTCTGGGATGAGACCAACTGACAGAGCAAATCTCTTTAACTGAAGATGACATTTTCACAAAATGTCCTTCTTGTAGTAAGTCTTGTTTTTATCTAGGTAGAGCTTATTCCTGTTGGAGACATCTGCATGTCTCTCTTTGCCAGATAGTCAGAGACCCCTGGCCTTTTTTCATGTCACTTTCTATAGTGATTGTTATTTTCAACATTTTTTTCCCTCAGGAAAATACTTCCCACTATGAAATTTCTGCTGAGTCTCAAGCACCTCTTTAGGTCTATGAATCTTTAAAATGTGCGAGAGCCAGAGACCAACTCAGGTGGCGTGCATGGCTGTGCCCTGCAAGCATCAAAGGTGTTTGTATCCCCATCTCTGGGGCACTGACTCTTGTCAGCAAAGCTCAGTCATCCCCTCAGCAAACCTTTGGCCTTTGTGTGGATTCACTCTCCCATCTGCTGCTGAATTACTTTGTTTTAAAAACCCAGGTGGGTCGTGCTCACACTTGTATGTGGTTTCTTTTTCCAATAGTGGAGTGGAGCCTGGTAACTTATATCTGGAAAGGGGAGGGAAAGAGGGTTCGCTGCACGGCATCTGCTGCAGAGCGTGTCCCTCCACATGCAGTGTGTGGCCCTCACACAGCCAGTTTTGCAGTTGCACTAACAGAGGACGTTTTCCCTCATTTTTACTGCAAGACTGAAAAATATGTGCTGCCCTAGCTCAGGAGAAAATGTTACTTCTCTGAAATTTCCAGCTTTTCTTTCCTGCCTACTCAGTTCTGGACAGAGATTGAGGAATCCTGAGATGATCCAGGAGAGAGAACAGCAGAAACCTCTGCCTAAACTGTTTGAATAGATAATAACTTTTTCAAATACTGGCACCTGGGAATCCTTTAATGACTTGGATGGTGCTTTGGGTAGACTGAATATCTCCTTTCAGAAACAAAGGCTTATTATTATTTATCTGCCTTAAATCTTACAAGCAGTTAGAAAGTAACCCTTTCTTGTGTTATATTCCTGCCACTGTGCGGAATACCATGAGGTCCAAGTGTGTTCTCGTTTACTCTGATTTAACTGCAAGTGTAAATCTATATTAGGGCAAATACTTTACTTTACATCAAATTTTCAAAGAGCAGAATTTGTCCCTATTCATTTAGTAAAATCTTAAACACACATTGCCCGTTCAGAAAGGAATTATATGTGAGAAGTTCCAGATATTAACTGGGTGTGTGCCTGCAGTGTAGCTATTGAAAAGCTAAGTAACCATTTGTAATTGAGAGGATAGGGTTGTCACTGAAAGAAATAATAGACCACCCTGTAAAACGTATTTTATGCTCTGCATGGGGAAATTGTTTTAACAACTGAACCTTTATTGACATTTCTTTATTGACAAAGCTCTGGTAGGAGAAATTTTTCCTTCTTGTCTGCACAGAGACTTCTACTTGATCTAAAGAGAGAATGCAGGTGGTGGTTTCATGGGTGTGCATGAAGACTCTTCTTAATAACCTGATCCAGAGTCCTAATCCTCTGAAATTTATTTCCTAACTCTCTCCGTCTTGTCTTGATTTGTTTATCATTGTCTGCATCACTCCCAAGATCTGATTAACTTTATAAAATAATAATTTGTAGGCTTGAGCCACACATTCTTTGCAGACTCTAGCCTTCCTTGGTTTGATCTCTTTTCCAGTTCTTTGATCTTTACACAAGTGAAAGAATTTATAGTAAAAAAAAAAAAAAAGGTGAACAAGCAAATGCTGCAACTTTAGAGGTTTTGCTTTACATAAGCCCAGCTTACAAGTCTAAACTGCAAGGGTGGAGGGTCACTCAGGGTTTGTTTGGCAACTAGCAGAATTAATCCTGCTCCCAGTCTCACTTGTGGCCTTTTGTTCTACATGGGAATACAAGTAGTGTCATATATAATGACAATAATAAGTAGCAGTTTGCTTTCGTGCAGTAACTGTTGTATTTGCCTTTGCTTCTACCAGCCTCTACCTCAGCATTTCCTGCAGCACAGTGACCTTGTCCAGCAAGGTCTGGAGGCCATTGCAGATCTGAGCCAGGGAAGTTTCCTCAATGACAATATGAGAAACCACATGCCCAAGTCCCTGCTGTGAGTTTGTCAGTGCAGCAGCACTATGCTCATGGACAATGATGTGGGTCTCACACAGACAGTTTTTTGGGCTTCATAGCCAGCCACAGGGCAATTTCACGCTCAAAACAACTTTTGAGGTATAGAGGTGCACCCAAACTGCGAGGCCTGGGGCTGTTTTCCAGCGTGGAGGCCCAGATGTACACTGCAGTCACATTCTGCTTGTTTGTCAGGATGCAGCCTGGGTGTGTAACTGTCTGCCCTCTCTTCCCTCTCCTCCCTAACACACGTCCAGCTTTCCATTGGAAAGAAAACTGATGGAGATTAGGAGGGTGGGTGTGTGATGAACTCCTAGTTTAGACTGCCACTGAATCTCACAGTTCACCTCAGACTAATAACAACTTGTTGCAAAGCTTTACCTGGCATAGTAGAATCACTATGGCATGGGCTGTTGCCAACTTCTGGGCACCTAAGATATGCAGACTTGGACTATGGAGGTGCTTTTGAACCAAATTTCCTGTCCCAGAGAACCATCACAAGGTGACCTCAAGTACTGTTTGTTTTACAGCTACCACTACCAACAGGGATGAGTTAAGGTATAATTGTTTTGGGAGAAAGCTGTTAGGGTCAGTACTGGCTGATCTGGATGCCTAGTTCTAGGACTTCAGTGGGTCTCTGTGCGCAAATGCGTAACCAATTTCAAAATACAAAACAATTTAAAGTTTCCTTTTTATTTGATCACAGCTTTATTGTTACCCCCGTTAATCCAGAATCATACCTTGTCATCTTGAGGTCATTTATCTGAGAAATTATGGGGCACAGCTGTGTGAACTTGGCTGAGGGAAGGTGAGTTTTGCACCCTATTTCTAAGCATCATCTACTCGATGTAAACAGAAATAGGAGCTCAAGTAGGTTGTCAGATGTGTATTGCTGAGTGGTTGGAATAATGGTGCCATGAAAAGAAAAAAATCAGGAATGGGTTAAAATACCAGCTTAGCAACAGCCAGAGGCTGCTGGTAGAAGCCTAGGTGTGTCAGAAGTCAGTGTCAAAACTTTCATTGATTCTGCTGGATCAGGATCTCATCTGGAGAGTCCAAATGAGCAGTCAATGGAACAGCAGTTGCAGAAATAGCAGTGAAAGAGTTGTGGTAAGGTCAGGTATGATGGTCAGTGTGTCTCGTGGAGAAACAAAATTACAAACGTACAATAAGAACTTGATGAGAATGTTAAAGTGGTTGTGGGGTGCCTACATGTTCTCAAGTGAAGCTGTAAGATAACATAGTGGGAGATGACTAGAGCATGATCTGGGCTCTGGCCATTGAAAGTACCTCTCTCCCAAAGCAAGCTCACAGCTGCCTCACATTACTGACTGAAACGGACTCCTAAGGGGAGGGATTCCTCACAAATTACTTGTTGTAAGAACACAACACCATGGTTCAAACTCCCAGAGGACTTCTGGTTACAATTATATAACAATGCTAAAGTCCGTCGAACCGATTGCTTAAGCAAGTAACCTTGGCTGACGACTAGCTCCCTTGTATGCTGTGGAAATCCTACATTGTAAACATTCATAGACTTCGTACCCACCAGAGCAGACCCCCTGCTTCCTCAATAGTTTGAACATCAAGGCACTCATTCCTACCCTATAAGAATTGGTTTGGGAGAAGGCAGCATACAAGAAATCTCTTTTTCTTTAGTTTAAACAACACCACCTTGGGTACTCTGAACAACTCATGAATAGTAACATAACTTCTCCTCCTCTCCACTGTTTTTAAACTGAGAGATTTAATGCTAATAGAACCTGAAGGTAGCAAGGGAAGGTTTTGCTTGTTTCTTTAGTAAGTAATTCTCTTTTATAATTTTTTTTTTTTTTTTTTTTTTTTTTTTTTTTTTGCAAGGTTATGACTAGAAAAGACCTGGGGTGGATGAAAAAATACCTCTCTCTCAGATGCTGTGTTCAGAAACAAATGGAAATTATGTTCTATGTGCAATAATTTTTTTTATTGTTACAGTGGCTGGATCAAAAAGATAGTGAAGGTAGTGGAGACAGCAGGCCTGTGAGCAGCATAGGGAGCAGGCAAGCAGCAAACGGGAATTTTCAGTGAATTGATTTTGTACAGCAAAAGCTTGGTACACAGTGCCCTCTTTCTTCCTCAAAGAAGAGTGCATCCCTCTGAACCGTTCTGTTGCAAGTAAGCAAAGTTCTGGCTAATAAGTATGTTGAAGAGATGCCAGCCGTTCAACTTGGCCTCCCCTTTAATCTTTATGTGTTTGGAAATCCTGTGTAAGTCAGGGCTCCTCCAGCCCAAAGTGGAGGCCACAACAAATACTGAGCTTAGACGTTTGTGTCCCTGCAGGGAGATCTAACAGACATGGACACGCAAGCCTCTGCCAGCAGAAGTAGAGAGGGGCTTTGACCCTCTGTAGGAGCACCAGGACTGTGTCTGTTTCAAATGCTCTTCCTACTGAAAAGCTCTTGGAGTTTGGAGTGCTTGCAGGGCCCAAATGCAGGGAGCCAGTGAGACCCTCACTTGTTTCATTCTCTGTGCCTCTACTGGAGTTCAGTCAGGCTTGTCACAAGTGGAAACTGTCTCTCCTCTCCTAATTTTGGTAGCAACAAGAGGATGGGTCTTTTTGGAGAGCCCTCCTGAATGAAAGAAACAAAAAATGCAGAGGTGCCAGAGGCTAAGAGTTTTCACGCTCCAGGAAAACAAAAAGTTAGAAACAAACCTTCATGGGAAGAATCTGTTAGTAGCCTGTTGCCCAGTGGTGTGGAAATGTGTGTGGTGGACAGACTGCACTCGGCATCTGGGGATGCAGCAGCTGCTGTCCCTGGCACACACACAGGTGCTACTGAGACCTCAGCTGCTCGCAGTTCCAGGAACTGGAGGAAGAGGCAGCCAGGAGGAGCAAAGAAAACACAGACTGAATAATCAGGAAAAGAAGATAAACTGTGCCGAGTGGCAGCTGGTCTTTAGAGAACAGGCTGTGTAAATACCCCAAGGGCCTTGTGCATCATCCCTGAGAAGCTAGTCCCCAGAGAGGGACTCAGCTGAATCACCACGCCACTCCACACTGGAGGTATGTTTACTTCTGCACAGTCTTCAGTGTTTCCTGTGAGAACATTCCCCTGCTCATAACCAATATCTGCTGACCTTTCAACAAGCACTGTTTCCATTCTGTGTCTGTACACATCTTCTGATGCCAAAAAAGCCTCCAAATAAATTATTTACTCCTCATCATCTTCGAGACACAGAAGGCAGAGGTGCTGTCCAGTCACACTTTTTGCAGTGTCAAGTGGAGAGACCAGCCACCAAGTAACAGGATTGTTCCTTTTGCCTTCAATGCATAGGTGACATACAGTGTAGTTTCTCTAGCTGTATGTTCTTATAGTGGAAGCAATTTGTACAAAAAAACTTGCATGGCATGGTGTTCAGCATCATATATTCTGGCATCTCTATACTGATACTGTTGCAGTGGTAGGGGATGGGTGGCTTTTAGAGGAGGAATGCAGCTTGCCACAGTGTTTCAGTGCCTGCTGTTAATGTTGCTTCTGGCTGTAATTGTGCAAACCATCCTTCCGTGAGTATTTCACAAAGGGTATCACCAGTTTCCCCTCCTAACTTAGCCATAGGTCTATTTTGTGTCTGCTATGTCCCTTTCTTTTTCTGTTCATCCTTGGCTGTGTTTCCCTCCTATCTCTCTGTCCCTCCCCTGGTTTTCCAGAAATGTGCCTCATAATGTTCATTCGATGCAATTCATTTGTACTGGTGGACTTGCCAGTGCTGGAGGCACACAGCAGTTCTGGCACTGGCTTTGACAGGATCTCCAGTGTTCTTGGCAAAAGAACTGACCCCAGCCCAGAGCTGTGGGTTTCCGTATGGTGCTCTGCAAGGGCCCCAAAGAGCAGGGATGACTGAAGGAGGGGAACAGCTGAAATAATTTGCTATCTAACAGTTTCTTTGTTGAGGCTGAGGTTTGGATCAGTAAAGCAGTGCTGTCAAAGCAGCACTTAGATGCCCTCCAGCCCTGCTTGATGCCTGGTCTGTAGCTATTGTAACAGCAAGACCTTTGATCTTGCACCAGCCAAATCCTCGGTCTTCCTTACATTGTCCCGGGGCTGTGGTTTCCACCCACCTCTTCCATGCTTTTGGTACCTGTCATTACCCAACACTTGGTTCAGCAAAGGAGCTAGCTATCTGTCAGAAAACTTTCAGTGACTGATTTATTCTAGGTAATAAATAAACAAGAAACTTTGCCTAGCACAGTCCACACCAATGGCCTGTCAAGAGCACAGCAGCGCTATAGACACACTCTGCTTGCTCCCTGACACAGACAACATCCTTACTCTAAGAAACTGTCCAGTCTGAATTAGAAATGAAAAATGGCAAGAGACAGGAGGAAGAACAGAGAATGTGCTCCATGGCAGAGATCTGCCCTCTCTCCAAAGCACACATGTTGCTTAGAGTGTTTGTTTCATGCAGAGTAAAGGAGCTGGGAATTAGCTGTTGTCTTTCCTCTTCAGTCAAGTGGCAGGCAGTAGAAAAAAACCAGAGAATGGAAAAGAAATGTAAAGAATTAACTTAGATGTTCAGAAAAGGTAAAAGGAACTAAACGCATGGTGACTCCTGGAATCTACTTCTGAACTTACTGTTCCACTCCTTAGTTCTCTATCTAAGATCCATACAGTGTCAATTAAGGATCTGCGTCATCCTTTTGTTTTTTGGCTGTAGATGGTGTCCACAGACTCTAAATGAGAACATAATTATTTGCATTTACTGCGGTACTAGGGAACTTGTGTGTGTATCAGAGTCTAATTGTTCTAGGAATACAAACAAACAGAAAACACAGAAGCACAGAAAAAAAATCTATGTCGCTTTCAGTCCAAATAGATAAAGAGCTGGAGAGAGAAAGCATTATCACTTCCTTTTCATGTATGGGAAATAGAGCATTAAGAGATCAAATAACTTGCCCAAAGTCATAGAGAGGGTGGGCCAGGAAGTGAACCCAATCCATCACTAACCTTTCCTTGCAATCTCGTCTCTTCTTTGAAGGACTCTGCTCCACCTGTGCAGGGAATGCGATCATATGGCTACCAGGCAATAGTCTGAATGGGGACATAATACTCCCAGTTTAGGACAAACGTTAAATTGCCATTTTTGTAAGGTATAAGAACCAAACTTTGAGATTTCTTTAAGAACTGATGCTGTTAATGACTGGATACTCAATTCCATAGATCCATGAGAAGGACTCAGATTGTTTCTGTGTTTATACTCACTTGCACCTGAGACTTGCCTAGATCTGACAACTTACAGGAGCTGCAATAATCACCAATATTAAGGATAATGTTTTAGGGCAGGAAAGTGGGGAAACTAAAGACTTGGAACAAAACTGTTTTGTGCTATCTACTTTTTAATGGAGACTGTCTTGGATGTCCTCTAGAAGAAAGCCTGTCTTGAAGTTGCTGAGGGTTGGAAAAGACAGCTTGTTTTTCCAGAAGCTGAAGTGGTTGCAGCCACTTCTTGCATTGCAGGTGGGCAGTGGGCACGCAGCTGGTGGCTCCTGTGAGCCCATCAATTTGCCACTGTCATCACAGCTGCTGGAGATCCATTCCTGTATCCTGCCCTCTGTAAATAGCAGCTTATAACCACAAAGCATCTAGCATCTCTGGTCCAGCATCAGCTCAGGGAGCCAGAGAGCTGCTTGCTGAAAGCTGCTTTCTATTTGCTTGTAGATGTGTCAATATTTACTGAGTGAGGCTCCACTTTTGCCCAGCTGGAGCATGACAGCTTTACCACTCTTGCACTCAGTGGCCCTATCTTCCAGCATTAACATCAGGAGGTGATGAGTGACCAGGCTGGCCTGATAAATGAGAAGAGATCCGCAAACAGAGAATAGCAAACACTTCCTGGGGGGCTCAGGACACCTGCTGAGAAAGATGTTCTTTTTTTGCAAGGATCAGGTAGCTTATGTCACGGTATCAGAGGAGACATGGGAAAGGTACTGTTGGTGGTGTTGGATGCTGGGGAAGGCCCAGCTGTGAGCAGGGGTACACAGGGAGCTGTTAAGGTGGTCTCATGGGAAAGGCATGGTGCCACCTCAGAACTGTAGCTGTGTTGCTGGCTTTCAGCAGAGTCCTGTGAGTGCAGTGGTAGGGAGGGGGGAAAGATAGTTCAAGAGGTGCACCAGCAAGATTTCCCCCCTCTCCTGTTTTTGACTGTGTAGGAGATGGGGAAGGCAAGATGCAGGATACACTTGCAGAGAAGGTGCCGTCACAGGGTGGAAGGCAATGAGCTCTGCTGCACAGTTACAGCTGCAGTTCCTCGGTTATCAAATGGGTTTGAGTGAGCCATTATATGCAAATAAAAATCAAGAGGCCAGTTTCTGACATTAAATATTCAAGCTTAATTCTCTGGGATTTCACAGCTACTTGCAGAAATTGTAGTGGTAGACACATTACAACTAATGGTTTGAATTTGGCCAGAGCTTACTGGCATGTTCTGCTCTGCATTAGGTGAACAATAGCTCCCAGTGGTGGGGACTGGCAGAAGGGATTAGTAAACAGTAGAAAAGGCTTAGAGATACTGAGGGAGAATATTCAGAAAAGGATAAGCTGTTCAGTTTGGGCTGTTTGTTCTTAGCTATTTTTTTTTTTGTCCTTCTCCATCAGGACCCTCTAGGGAAAGAAATTTAAATTACAGACAACTGGGCGTTTTTGTGCTGTCTAAGTGGCAGAGGAGCATAAGTTCAAAGCTGGCTAATGCACCTTCGAAAATCCCTCAGAGATGTCTGTGTGGATGGCAGCATTTCCCTGAGGATTTAGGAAACTAGACAAGGTGAGCAGGAGGATATGAGGACAGGGAGTCCAACCACTATATAGAATCCTAGAATCAGTTAGATTGGAAAAGACCTCTAGGATCATTGAGTCTAACTTTTCACCCAGCATTGCCAAGTCCACAACTGAATGGGTACAGCAGAGTGCGGAATAAGCAAGGCAGAGATAGACAGAGTATTGAAAGGAAAGCTGTGGACAGTTAAAGGAAAACAGGAAAAAACTACAAAAATAGGGAATAACGTAGCTTATACACTAGGTGAGAAATAAGAGTTTTGGCAGCTGAACTGTGTATACAGTCAGACAGTGTCAGTAGCCCTTTCTGCTTGTCTGGTGGCAAGCTTTGCATCATGGATAGTTTAATGTGGCTTGGGACTAACGACCCAGAGGCTCAGATTTCCTTTCCTCTTATGGATTGAACAATTCACCTCAGTGGGGACCAGCATCACTCAGTGATCACAAGGATTCATTTAAATTAATTTTTACAAAAAGGGTTTGAAACAAGCTGCCACAGCAGAAAAGGGTACCAGCAGGGCCATTCAGCATTGTCCTCTGAGGAGCACTGCAAGGTTACAAGGATCCCAGCCCTGTTACCCTGAGCTAGCAGAGCCTGGGGCAGACAGCAGCTGCACAGAGCTGCCTCCCAGGAGTAAGGTAGACAAGATCAGCCAACATCTGTTCCCCTTTATGTTTTGGTGTAGTGCCTTTGTGCATAATGAATTGCACACTCTGGCACATCCCCAGCCACTGTCCTGGATGGTGGTTCCTCAGGCAGGCCATGCTGCTGGGACTGAAGAGCTATCCTAGGCTGGGATGTGTCAGGAGGTGTTGCAGGCAACAGACTCTGGTGTGTTTCTGGTGGCCCAGCTCCTCCTGCCCCACGAGACTTGGCATGATTCCCAGAACTCCCCAGATCCCATTGAGAAGAGGCTGAACCATCCAAGTTGATTCCCCTTCATGTTGCTGCTTCCAGTTGTTCTGATTATAAGGGGTGCAAGTCGGGACAACCTCCAGGGCTTCCTTCCACTCACACCCCCTTACACAGTTAGTGTATGCACCTGCAGGAACCACTCGTCTGGAGCCACCAATGCTTTTAACCTCATGCAGATGCCAGTGGACATACACAGTTGCATTAGGAGAAATGGAAAGAAGGGAATAACGTACTAACAGTCTTCCACAAAGGCCTTGTACTTTTTCAGCTTCCACCACTGCTTCCAGAAGTTTATTGGGACCCTGGGAAGGCAGCAAGAAATGGTCTGCTGCTAAGAAAAGTGGTCACAGATACTCCATGGCATGTTTCTCCATTTAACCCCCTGCTGAAGGAACTCACAGAACAGCATCCAGGGCAGCAGCCTGGAGGGTGAAGGCTCCTTGTGAAATAAAGTGTTTAGACAGACTTTAGGAGGGGAGATGCTCTTTTCTCCAAGCAGTGTATGACACCCCAGATAACTTCCTTCTGCTTTCCCGTTTGATGGTGCACCTGCAACTCCTCCAGGCTGGGAAGCACAGGAGGACAGTATTAATTGTCTTCCACCTCTGGTCCTTTTGAAATATGAGGGCCAGGATCCTTGCAAACGTTTGTCATCCAGGAAATCATCAGCAAGAGGAATGTACACAGGACTGAAATGAGCTGAAGTAGTGAGGCACCAGCTTCTGCATGACAGCACACTGCAGTCAGGAGCAGTAATGATGGCAGTACTGCACATGAAAGAGAAGTTCAGATGGAAAAGCGATGTCAGGAATACGCAATGGGACAGATACTGGAGGGTAGCAAACCTAGAGTAGCTCCAAAGGATTGTGAAATGACCCTTCTCCACGTCCAGCTCTAAGACAAAGCTGGCCGGATCTATATTCCCAAAACTCAGAGCAAGGGAGGATGAATAAAGCATGGGGCCCTAAGCAGAGGGAGCTGCTGGCTTCCAGATTTTCCAGATGAACATCACTCTGGCCAGCATGTCTCTGCTTAGGTAGATGTGTTCTCCTCTTGAAGTCAGAAAGGGAAAGGGTGGGATAATGACTCCCTGCAGCTAAAGCAAAAGTGTGAGAAATGACCTGGAAAGCTGAGCTGCTGCCCTGCTGTGCTGGTTTTCGCTGGGACAGAGTTAATTTTCTTCATAGTAACAAGTATGGGGCTATGTTTTGGATTTGTGATGGAAACAGTGTTGTTAACACAGGGATATTTTCTTTATTGCTGAGTAGGGCTTGCATAGCCTCACAGTCCTTTCTGTTTCTCACCTCATCCCACCAGCAAGGGGGCTGGGAGGTGCACGAAAAGCTGGAAGGCAACACAGCTGGGACAGCTGATCCCAGCTGACCAAAGGGATGTTCCATACCCTGCAGCATCATGCTCTGCATACTAAGCTGGAGGAAGGAGGAAGGGGGGACATTTGAAGTTACTGTGTTTTGTCCTCCCAAGTCACTATTACACATGATGGAGCCCTGCTTTCCTGGGGATGGCTGAATGCCTGCCTGCCCATGGGAAGCAGCGAATGAATTCCTTGTTTTGCTTTGCTTGTGTGTGTGGCTTTTGTTTACCTATTAAACTGTCTTTATCTCATTCCACAAGTTTCCTCATTCACGTGGGGTTAAGCCACGACACCTGTTCATACATGCAAAAAGCAGGAGCCATCGATGGCTGTGATGCACCAACAGATATTTAGACACCTCTACCTGTCTCCATCTCTGTGCTGGAGGTAGGATGCTGGACTTCCTTGCACCTCCTCATTTGGGCTCTGTGCAGCAGGGAGGTGTTGTCATGGCTGAGGAGTACAATATAGCTGTGGAAGCTATTGCTGTTCCATGGGTGGCTATTCAAGGACTCAACCCTTTGTTTTTTCTTTCATGCTCACAACAGCTTTATTTTCCAGACACCAGTGAAAACAGGATATGATGCAATCGAGTGAACCTCTCTGATTGCTTCTCCCAGGAAAACAGCCTATGGGCAAAGACCCTTTAAAGCTGGGAAGGAACTGCCAGGAAAAACAAAACAGTCTCTTAGCGGTGACTTCCCCTCCAGCCAAGGGAACCTCTGCCATGTCTTCCATAACAGAAGAGTTTTTGTCTCCCTCTTGCAGTACCTGCACAGATCAGGTACTTGGATGAATTGCCAGACACCCTTTGTATGTTGCTTTGCAGCAGTAGAACCTAAGGGTAGGAGAAACAAACACAAACAGAGCAATAAGCAGTTCAAGTACCAGTTGTTGCTTTCCCTTGCTGATAGATACCCAGTTTGGAAACCTGCAGAGGATGTTGATAAAGAACAGATGGGGCTTCAGTTTACCACAAAGGCCATGGGTTAATGCCCTCTATTGTAAAATCACTTTGCCTTTTTTTTTCCTAACAATTTCTTCTAACTTTGCAGGATAGGGACATGTTGTATGGGCTTACTTGCTCCAGGTCCCAGCTCCTGTGCCATGGAATCATGAAACCCTTTTGGGCAGAGCTGCCCACACCAACTATATGGAAGACTGAAAGAGAAATTTTTTCTCTTTCCTGGGAATCAGTGATTCTCAGAACAAATGAACACTCACCTGGTTTGCTTTTACTTAAACAGAGATACAGGCTTGAATCAGTATTAATCAAAACAAAAGCTGTTTGCTCTTTGATTATTAATCTTTAAGAGAAACCTGAAAACAGTGGACTGTGAGGATAATGCTGTACCGGAGCTGATACATTACTGCCCCCAGGATCTGAGGTAGGCTGATGTATTTGAGTGTTGACTTCTCAATCTCAGGGAAAAAAATATTGCTGCAGACTGTAGGAAAAGCACCTGGTTAACCATATTTGCAAATAAATTCTCTGAGAGGAGACAATTGGTTTTCCATTTTTTTCCTTTTTTTTTTTTTTTTTGTAGACTTGTCATGACTTGTCAAGACTTGTTCGGAGTCAGTTTAGTTACTTAAGCTTGTTTTGCTTCCCAAATTTTTAGGCTTCATCACACATAGGGCATGCCTACCCCAGCGTCAGTGTTTAATTGCAGCATAGCAACTGCATATAAACTCTGACAGGGATGAAGTAACAGCAAGACAGACATCCAGGGAGCCAGTCAAGTCCAGTCAGGGGCTTGAGCAAGCTTGTTAGACCATGCTGCTGCATCTCCACTGCTGTTGACATCTTGACTACTTGGAACTAGATGAGTCTGCCAGTGCAGCATTCCCTTCTCCAATAGCATTTTATAAAGGAATATCTTGTGGATCCCTCTGCAAAGTCCTGGTGTAATGTGCACACTGGACAGGTCCAGGAGTGCTCCTTTTCCAGGGCTCTTCAGTGGTCCCAGATCATCCTGAAGGTTTTAGCTCTACACTTTTTAAGAAAATTAATCCCAAAACCATGCAGGGAGCTCTGTGCAAAGAACTGATTTTCATGCTGGCATGTTCCAAGGGCTGGTGTGATCCCATCAGTAGCTAAAGGAGGCTAATGGAGGGACACAAAGGGAAGAAGGGGAGAGCATGAAATGGGAGGTTTGAATTTGGGTGGGTGATTGACAGTTGGCAGAGGGAAAAGTGGGAAAGAGATGGTACTCAACTATACCAGTGTCCCTCAGACCTCACCAGCAGGAGATACTGAGAGGGGAATGGAGCAGGAGAGCTGAGCTGATGAGTTTCAGTAAGTCGAAGACCTGCACAAAATCACCCAGTCAGTGCCAAAAGGGATGCCTGGATGTGACAGGCATGCAGACTGGGCTTAGATAAGCAGAAAGGAGATGCCACCCCTGTGCTGTTCTGGTTTGTAGAACTTGCTCTATTGAGCAAGACAGACTGGCAGCTCTTACCAAATGATGGGTCATGCCTCTGTCTTAGCAGCATTTTCCTGTGCTATACTTACAGGGGCACTCAGAGCCCCACCATGAACAGTGTAAGCTTTTCTGTTCCTGAGCAGAGGAGGGATGCTAACCTATCCCTGAGTGCCACAGCTTTTGTTCTGCAGCTTTGCTCTGCCTTCAGCACTGGCACAGTGTGATCCTGCTAACTGTGTACATTCTCGGCTTGCTAAATCCACTCTTTGAAGAGTCTCAGGCAGCTCCAGGGTCTGCAGTGCCACAGCTCTGCTAGCTTGCCCTGTCCTATCCTCCTCAGCCCCTTACTAGAAGACTCCTTGCACCTCTCTCTGGCCTTGCCAGGAATCTGGGGAGGGGTGTCTGCCCCTGAGGAGGAACCAGGCTGTACCATTTCCATCACGGCCATGCTGTGGGCCGTTGCAGGTGGGCACTTGTGTTCACACTAACTGGTGCCCAATCCTCAGTCCCTTTGGGCCACTGCAGCACAGCCCTCCCAGCCCATGGCTCACTGCTGGTTCCTCAGCACAGCAAACATCTCATCACCCACTGCCATGAGGCTCTGCCAAAGTTCTGCTACAGTAGAAAAATCCTTGCAGTGAGGAAGCCAAACCTGGACTGCAGGACAGGAAGGACTTCTGTGTCCCCTCTCCAGACCTGTCTGCACACATAGGTGGCACTTCACATCAGTGCTATAAATTCAGTATTCCCTTCCATGCGCCTTGTTCTAGGCACCAGTTCAGTGTTTGCACAGAACAGGATGCCTCTTCTCCCCTCCCCACCAGAAAAGGAATTCTCCAGAATCAGAGGAAATGGTGATGTGTCCCATGAGCTGCTCAAACACCTGCTTCTTTGGAAAGGCGTGGGGAGGTGGATAAGTGGCCCTAGTCTAAAATCGGTAGTACACCAGGCTGGCTTTAACCACTAGTCATCTCCTGGCTAGCAAGTATACTATGAGCTGCTCTTCTTGACCCAGAATCCCTGTTCCTGGTCTGTACTCTATGCTTACTCTGGCAAAGCCTTGATCTTTCATTAGAGAAGCTGAATATGAATACCTCCCATTCACAGCCCTGTATCTCACAGGTAGGAAAAGTACAACAGGAAAACTGGATGCATCTTTCTTGCTTCATTTCTACTGATTACTCTTAGTTCTATCTTCCTTTATTGTGCTGAATAATTTCTCATCACTCTTCAAATACTTGGAGGCCAGGATTCTGCTTCTAATCAAACATTCCTTAGGCAAACTAGATTTTGCTTTGTAATGTTTTACTGCATAGTGACTCCAGCCTCCTAATCATCTTTGTTGCTGTTCTTTGATCTGCTTCTCCTTTGTCATGATTTTTCTGGTAACAGGGTTTGTTGAACTGAGCGCAATATTCCAGCAAGTCCAATATTCCGGGCATAAGAGCCCTGCGTGTCCCATTGCATGTGTGATGTTGCCCTCAGGTGGTTACTCCAGAGAGAAGATGCAGCTTTAAAACAACTGCTGATATTTCAGTACAGAGATTTGTAACTGCATGGGAGCTGTGGAAAGGATAAGTGTGCTCTCTTAAGTGATGCCTTTGGGGCAGAAACCAAGATTGCACTGGCTTTTTCTGGTTTTCCATCCTCAAATTCAGCTCTCTGCATTTTAAGTGTATTTCCCCATGTGGATACTGCTGTGCTTAAAGAGCAGCAGAAAGAATCTCATCTTTGGTGAACTACACAAAGCTGAGTGGGAATCTCAGTCAAGAGACACAAGAACTGAGAGACTTTCAGTATCATCATCTTTATTAATTCTAGTTTTATTAATACAGCTACTTGTCTTGGTCACTTTTTTCAAAAATTCTTTTTGTCTCAAAATTCTATCCATTGCAAAATCAGAATTCCTTTCTTTGTTACATCAGGTGTTGTGTAATTCCTAGATTATAATTCATATAAAGTCATGAAAGGTGTTCAGAAGGTAACAAGAGACTTTGCTAAAGATCGGATTGGAAATTCATCATGCTGTCTCTCCTCTAACTCAGCTCTTCGCAAAGCTAAAACATCCTGCTCACTCCTTCCCTTCTCCAATCACAGCCTCCACTGTCGCATTGATTTTGGTGCCAATTTTCCCCCCCTGTCTTTCCTCTCTGCCCCTTTGTTATGAAAGTGATCATACCTAACACTGTTTTCAAGGTAGAGGTACACAGCTGATTTATTTGGGGATTATTACACTGCTATATACATTCCAGACCTATTTAATACATGATAATTTATTTTGGTTTTGATTTGCACTGCATTCCCAACACTGCACTATTACCCACGGAGGTGTCCAGAGCTTTCCCCATAGTTCGGCTCTAACTCTGAATTATTTTCATTTAAATATTAGGTCACTGAAATATTTTTCTTCCAGTTTCCATTAACTTATACTGGCACATCAAGAGCTCCATCTGCCATCACTTTGTCCCAGTTATCTAACTTTTGGTTCATTTCCACTGAATGCAAATGCCAAATTGAATGCAAATGCAAAATTGAATGCAAATGCCAAATTGAATGCAAATGCCAAAGCTCTGGTTTGGTTTAAAAGGAGCAGCCTTTACTAAAGCCTGTGTAAGTTTTACCAGTCGCTATTATCTTACAAAGATTTGTCTGCCTCACTGAACACTTCATCCTCTGGATATGGTACAAAAAGTAAGATGTGGTCTTACTAATGCCACTGAATGTTTTGCCATTGAAACCAAAGGAGCTGGATCATTCTTAGCCACCGTATGTCTCAGAGCTGATCGTGGGGGTTGCCGTGCAAATCACATCAGTGCCATACTGCTAAGAAATGGGTGCTTTCCCCTATGTTTTCTTTCATGATCTCACTTTTGTTCCTTGATTCCTGCAGAACAAATGCTGTACAACAATTTGCTGTCTGTAGGTGTGTCCTCCCACTAATGTCTTGATCTGTTTGTTGATTTCAACAACTTCAGCAAGCAGAGATTTAAAAAATAGTTCTGAAAGCTGTTTCTACATGTTTCATGAAAACTGATTGTTTTGGAAAGAGCAGGGGGAATTTTATGAACACACCTAGGGAGAACAAAGTCTTAGAATAACCCAGAAAGATTTTGTGTTTGTACTTGCAAAATACAAAGTCTTTGTATTTGCAAATAGTAGTTGTATTTTGTAAATACATCTAGAAAATGAGGGATCATTAGTTCCGCTGCTTGTGGAACTGATTATTAGTCTTTGGCAAGGATTCATCCTGCAAGCTGTTTTTACCAGGTTTTCTTAATAGCCACTTGCAAAGGGCTTTAACCTTGTACCTTTTGAGAAGGGCCAGTCAATTACATGTGCTGAGATTTTGCTTAGATAAGTCTTTGCATGAATGCTGAAAAGATGGAGGGAAAAAATATATTTACAAACTTGTTGATAGAGTCTTTTTTACCGTATTCAGCCAAGGTATCTTAAAAATACATACTTATTTTCCCACCTGTATTTGTGAGTTCTTATATAAGTCTCAAGGTCCATAGTGCCATTTTCTTTAGGTGAAATGTCGGCAGTGCTGTTATATTAGGTTATGCATTATACTCAAACATCCTTGGTTTTCCAGAGTAGATGTTTTTAATGAAAGAGGAAAATCATATCCTTATGCTAGAAGTTCAGCTGATTCAGTGTTCATTTCCTTAATTCCTCTGGACCTGAAGAGTTTCTTCATATTACTGTTGTTGTTATACATGTAGACATAACAACTAATAATGGACTATAGGAAAAACCATAGAAAGAATAAATAATGACTCAGAAAGGAGGCCACAGAAGTGTTTCCAAATAGCTAGTGCAGTTCCCAATAAGGGGGAAATAATGTACAGGACCAGAACAGAAAACTCTCTAAAATTTCCAGTGAACTGAGCACATCATGAGACTGACTTCTCAAAGCACACATCTCCTCTTGTGCATTTCTTCAGGCCTGAAAAGGGGAGCTCACGCTCCAGCAGCCCCTTGTCTGCCTTCCATACCGATTGTGGGAGCTCTGCGGGTGCCTAATGCTCAGCTGATGTCTCTGCAAAACCCATGCTTAGACTTGGGGTTCTTCTTTTCCCTCTGAAGCTCTTCTTTGTAAGGACTAGTTTTGGAAGCTGGCAGAGCAATAAGACAGAGACAATCTGCCCCTCTCCTACAAAGAACCTATTCCTCACATCACATACATCCCACTAATGCTCACCAAAAGGAAGACAAGGAGTTTGCCAAGATAAGGATGGAGAAAAGGAACTAGGGATCTGGCCTGTGATAATAGTCATTATTACAGGGTTCTCAGCAGCAGTCATTGTTATTGAGAAGGATGGAGGTCATTCTCTGTCATTTCTTTTTGCCTCAGCCAAATATCACCCTTTTTTTTGGGTTTTTTTTGTAAACTATATAATTTATTGAGTAGAGACCCCATACACATACTGATTTATCTGTAACCCGTTGTTGAAGGTCTTTGTTTCTAACACCAATACTTCTGTCATTACAGTAATGACAAATCAGGATATTCTTTTCCATAAGATGTTTATATCTATATTGTCCCACAGATCTTTAGATTAGTCCGTCCCTCAGGTGCCTTTTTTCTGATGATTCTTGCTTTCTTTGCAAGATGATAATTTTACATGGCTTGGAGCAATGGTTGCAGGAGATACATAATACACTCCTAAGGTTTTAATAAAAATTGATAATAAAAATGGCATAACTGGTCAGGATTTAAGGGTTTTTTTCTGTACTGATGGTATGGAGTTTTCTTCTGTGTAAGAAATTCCTCGTGTCCAGGCTGCTGGGCACTTGGGATAGTTGATCCCAGCCCACACGCCTCCACCACACTTACCAAAACACCAGCAATCTGTCCAAGCCCAAGAGGGCTCTGTTTCGCATTATGCTCCAGGATTAGCACTCCTGGTGTGCAACGTAGCAGGATCCATATCCCAGAGTGCAGGAAGGACCCGGCTTGCAGTGCGTGGCTGGGTGCACATGCAAAGACCATCACGTTTTGCGCATCCAGGCTCTAAGCCCAACCTCCCAGGGCCTGCTGCTTGCCTCCCATCTCCAATATCCCTGAGATTATCCCTGGGGTATCAGTGACCTAAATACACTGGTCTGAACTTGAAAGTTGCCTTTGTTCTTAACGATGTGTCTCTAAAACCAGCACACGTAACAAACTGCCTGTTTCCAAACAGCTGTTGTATAACTCGGCTCCCCACCCCCAGAGATGTTGCCTGCCATTCACTTAATGGGCTCCGTTTCACTGGGAAGTGCCTGGGGGAACCTCTTAGCTCCCTAATTAGCAACAGAAGGGGCCAGTCCTGGAGGTAGCAGTGAAACATTTGTGAGGTCTCTTGACAATAAGGGAGGCAGAGAAGGGTCCATTTCCAGCTGGGAAAACATTAACTTTTATCCAACTTACAGGACTGAAGAGAAGCTGTTGAAGGGAAGGTACTTGCAGAAATTATGATGGGCTTTCTAGTCAAGAAAAGAACATTTGTGAAGGGAGTGGAGGGATGGGAGGGATTATTCCTGCTAGTCACAAGTTATACATTGCTCCTGCAATCTGAGTTTTATATACGATACTGTGGAGCAACAGAGAGGTCTTGTGGGCTGGTTGCCAGTGGAGGCAGGAGTAAGGTGTTGCTGTGATCTGCTCTCAGATGTTTGAACTGGCTCTTGTTAACAAGAATCAGGAATTAACAGCTTGGAAGTGCTTAGGATCTCAGTGTTTCCACTGAGGATGTGATCACTGAGGCTGAGCACAGAGGTTGCCATTCAGGACTGGAGTAGACTTTGGTGCAAAACAAATCTCCTGCCAACCAGCTGAATGTCCTATGACCTTACAAGGAAGGTGAAAGTTTTGCTGATCCACTGAAGGTAGGATGATGTGCCTGGAGCTATTCCTTAATCCCCAGGACACAGCTACATATGGTAAGCTCTCTGATTTTTCCCATGCGATTCCATTTCTGAACAGGGCTTTTTTCATTCGGTACCAATTGAGAATAATTCTGGGAGTATGGGACAGTCCCAGCTTGGACCTGTTGGACCATGGGGACCATTCCACCTCAGAAGTCATGAAGGGAAATACGTTATTCAATATCTTTGACCTGTGGGAGCAAACACCCAATGAAGCAAAGGAAACCCTTAAAAGCAATTAAAGAAGGTGAAGTTCAAAGACAGGGTGAAATCATGGGGCAGGCAGAGTTGCAGAAGCCTGGAGGAGCACAGGGGAGGTCAATATCTTAGTCTTTCAGATATTGATTGCCCTGCCCTGCAACACCACTGGCCAGCATCTCACTGGTAGTGACCACTGACCAGGTAATAAGGACAGAGCTGGTCCCTGGTATAAGTCAGGAGACCATATTCTAAAACATCTCTGGCTGCTGGGCACCATTTGCTCTCTGGTTACATTCTTAAGACAGTGAAGCTGATATTGTGCATAAAGGAAAATTATGCAGCAAAGCCTTCATGCTGTAAGACAAAGGGCAGCATGTTAAAACCCAGTAACGTCATTGCAATGACTCTAAACATCAGAGAAATAATTTCCAAGTTGCTACAGCATCTCAGGTTATAAAAGAGCTATGCTCCAAGCTTTTGTGGTCCTCTGTTACCCCTATTCATGAGCTCATTTTGTAACCAAAAATCACCAGCTTTCCTTCTTGTGTCTCAGGTTTTGGTATTATTAGTATTTATGAGGTTTGGATTATGATTATATGCAATTGGCAATGAGAAAAAAGTCCAGAACAGAAAAAAAATAAGCCCAAATAGGAAAATAAAAATGGAATTATGTATAATACAAGCTCCTCTCTCACACTAGTGGGCATCCAGTATTTTGCAGAACTGCTGTTTGGCCTTTGAGTGCTTCCTCTAGCAGCAGTGAATGGGCCTAGGAGAGCTGGCAGGTTATGTTGTGTTTGGCTCCCAGTGCTCATATACAGCTGCTAAACCAGCTGAAAAAATACCTTATGGTAACAGTTCCTTGTGCACATTTTCTGTCATTGCTGCAGGGGTGATCCTGCAGATCAGTGTCAAGAGCAAGACAAAAACATAGGAAACAACCTCTCTGTTAGTATGTAATCAGTACAATGGAAACATATTCAATCCCTTTATTAAGGGATTATGCCAGTTCCAAAAAGACTATGGGATGGCAAAGATTGGAAGTTTAGACAGAGATGCAATGATGAGATACAGTATATCAAAAGTTATTCTCTTTCCTGTTTGGTTTGGTGAGTTTTGTTGTTGTTGTTGTTGTTGTTTGGGGGGGCAAGGGGAGGGGTGTGGGTTTCTGTTCGTTTGTGTTTCTGGTTTTGTTTTTTATTGGGCGGGGGGGGGCCTTCCTCATGCCAGAATAGCAGCTAAACCAGCAAAATCACAGCACTGAGAAAGAGTCAGAAAACTTTCCTAGGAGACTTTTTAAAAATGGATTTGTTGAGACCTCTGTCAAATAGGAACCCTGCTCCAGTGCAGAGAAATGCTCTGAGATGCTTTTGTGGATCTTTTCGTGTGGGATTCCCCTTTCCATTTATGGCACATGCATCATAACCCCGTGGGAGGCAGACTTGTTTACTCCAGCAAGCAGTTTCTGCCTGGATTTGTGCATTTTGGCCACTAGAGGTTGTAAGAGAGAGGGGAAAAAATCTTGTTTTCCACCAGACAAGCTGCTGCAGCATCCCAGAGTGGGACTTTCTCCGGGACCCTTTGATCTTTGGCCACTGGCACTCACACAAAACTCCTGCACATACCCTGAATGTCAGTAGATAGAATCCTGACATCTCAGCTGTTTCAGATTTATGTCAGTTTGATGCCTTTTAGCCCCAGGGCATTCATGGCCTTAGTGTGATCCCTTATATCTTAAATTAAAACTGTTCTGATTCTCACAAATCTTTTAGACAGAGAACAGCAACTTGTATCTTTTCTCTGCAGCATTAACATGCTCTGTTGGCTCTTTTCCCACATTCCTGGCTTAGATAATTTTACTCTCAGATGTTTAAGCCAGACCTTCCTCCACCAGCCTCTATGCTTTTTCCCAGTGCCAAGTAAGAAATAGAATTTTCCTGTGGTCTCTTTTGTCTCTTGGAAACAACAAAGCCTTTTGTACCTCAACTTGGCACCTTACAGGGTCCTCAGCTACCTTCCACAATGGGTTGCAATTCTTTCCTCTTATTCCTAATAATTCTCTAGTCTTCTGACTATAGTCCCTCTACAGTCAGTGATACCATCTTCCAAGAAGCCTCAAGAGAACTTTGTTTGTACAGGAAATAGAACCTTAGAGGTCAGTAATCCGAGATGGACATAACCAGAAATAGCTGTGATGTAGCAATAAACTGAACTTCAACCAGTTGAAGTATTCACAAGTTTTCTTCCTGATGGCTCTTTTTGATGGCACAGTGGCTGTATATGAACTCACAGCAGTACAAGGACTAATCATCACAAAGCTCACTTGTGAGAGTACTTCACCTTGAGCATTGCACAGAAACACAAATAATTTCCTCTAATGGTAAAATGCAGTTATTCCTGAAGTGAAACACAGCACGGACACTGCAATGATTTAGGAAGGAGAAGCTCTAATCCAGCAAGGTTTTACCAGCCATGAGGGAAATGAGATCTAGTTCCCTGAGCTAAAACAAAGCATTGATTTCTGTGGAAAATGAAAAATTGAACTTTTTCTTTTGGCTGCTGCTAATCACAGATGCACCTGGAATAGAGCCAAGTGATACACAGTTTGTGAGAGACACCTGGAGGTGAGCTCATCCCAACCCCTGCTCAGAGCAGCTTCAGCTAGGTCAGGTTGCTCAGTGCCTCGTTCCCGTCAAATTTTGAATGCCTCCAAGGATGGAGATCCCACATCCTCTCTGGACCCTTGTCCCAATGTCTGAATGCCTCCATGATGAAGTAATTTCTGATCATATCTGACCCAAATTTCCCATGTTGCAATTTGTGTCCATTGCCTTTTTTCTTCAACTGCTACTCTTCCAGGATGACTCTGGGTCCATTTTTCCTACAAACTCCACTACTTAGCTGTGAACAGCAATAAGATCCCAACTTTTACCCTTTTCTCTCCAGGCTCGACAAGACTCCCTGCCCCTCCTCATACCCCACATGCTCCAGCCCGGCAGCAGCTTAGTGGCCCTGTTCTCCAAAGGTGGACTCATTCCAGTTTTATTTCTACCAGCAAGACCATAACGATGTGGCAGTCTGGATGTGGTCTCACAAGTGCTGAAGAGAGTGAAGAATCCCTTCTCTCAGCCTGCTGGCTAATGTTCCTGCTATACAGCCCTGTATTCAGCTGGCCTGCTGGAAGGACACGGTGTTGGCAAACAGCCTGAGCTGAGGACCTCAGGCCAGCCTCCACAGGGCTGCCCTCTATGCATTTGGCATCTGCCTCGTGCTGGTGCCGTCCCACACAGGACTTTGCATTTTCCTGTTGAGCTCAATTTGCAACTGCATACTTAGGCAATAGGTGGCACTGATAGATGATGTAGTTCGCGTTGTCCCCAGACAACGTCACTGCGGAAGAGAAGGGCAGCAGAGCAACTTGGATTGTGTCGCTCAGAGCAGAGGCCAGGAAAGGACAAGCAGACATGTGGCAGGAAGTTCTTCCAAACGCCTGGTAAGAATTCCTTGGCACGGGGGGGAGGGACTCCGAATTGGGCGCTCTGGGCTTGGGGGTGGGAGAAAGCCCCAGGAGGGTCACCAGGCCACCAGAGAGAGGGAACATGCAGTCCTTCCAAGTTCTCCTGAGCATGAGTGCATCTGGGACATGCTTGCTTTGTTAGCAGTGCAGAGTTTGTGCTACTGCCGTAGCACGTAGTGCTTTCATGCCTCTGCTCACTAAGCTCCACGATGTAAGTGCAGGGGGTATTACAATGTGTTGCATAAGCTGTTTGGTCTTAGGAGCCCTATTCTTCCTTGTCTGGGAGCAATTTAAGGAGTTGTGTCCTTAAAAATCACACATAGGCTGTCTCAGAGATTGTTACCAATTTGCCTTGGAGACTACTGAAATATCCAGTACAGGGACCAGGTTCTGCATCCCAGACAGTAAGAGGGAAATGATAGTAGGTGAAAACAAAATACCCAGTGGCCTTGGTTTTTCATGGATTTTCTAGTATTTTTCTTTTTTTTTTTTTGTCTTTTGTTTTGTTTTGTTTTCCCAAGGTGTTGTAATATGACACCAAAGAACTCCCCAATCGAGCTACGTTCCACAAGGCAGAGTAACAAGACTTTCTCTCATTGCTTCTAATTTTGCTAGTTTTTTAGAATTGTGCTTTTGTACCAGAATCTACTAGGCTTAAAGAGAACCAAGGAGGATACTTTCTTTTTCTTGCAGGCAGAGGAGAACTAAAAGCTTGGTATCTAGTCAGGAGCAGTTAGAAGTGGCAAAGGTACAGCAGCTCATTGAACTCTGAACAGGAAAGGGTCCCACAAGCCTCTCCTCATGCCAGCCCTGAAGCGTGTTGTGTACCACAAGGCTGGCAGCAGAGTAACCCTTGAGCTCAGAGGTCTCCTGCCAAGGCTGTGCACCTATTGCTACACAGCAATCAAAATAAACTATTTTCTTGGCTGAAGTAACACAGCTGCTCACAGGATGAAACACTGCAAGGACACCTACCCAGTTGTTTAGTACCTTCTATCTAAATTATGGTGAAGGAGGAAATATTATGGCAACAAAATATCTAATTAAAACACAGACAGAAACACTGTCTCTTTATGCAGAGGCAGTGTTTTCTGAGCCCTTCTCTTTCCATACTATCCAAAATGTAGGAAAAATAATGGCAGATATTGCCAGGTGCCTAAACAGCTTGTGATCCAGTGCCTGGGCAATAAGTGGTGCTGGCAGTGACATTCTTTGCACCATCTTCAAGGATTGGTATCAGATGACACTATCAGACTGTAAGGATCTTTCTTTTTTTCCCACTTTTGCAGGGAGAGTGCCTTGTCCCGGATCAGGTGAGTGAAATAGCTGTTCTCTGCTGAGGCCTCCACTTTTGATTAGCACCTTAATTGGGGTGCAGTGTAGTCCCTTCCATACTCTGGATGGCAAAAACAAAATCTTCATTTACAGTCCCCTTGCAGCCCCCTGCAATAGCCCCAGATACCTCTACTATCGCCAAGGGAAGCTGGAGAACTTGAAGCACAGGTCAGAGGGATGGGAAGCTACATTACAGTTAGGACTGCCTGTCTGTCAAATCCAACTCTGGTAACTTAGCTCCCACACCTCAAGTCTGAACCTTGCTGTTTAGTGCAGAAACAGGGGCACCAACAGACAAACCTTACTGGGAAGTTATGGTGGAGAGCCAGCGTTGCCCTAAGACGTAGGGCAATCTGTAGGGGAGCTATGTACAAAACACTGGCAAGAGGAGCATGACCAGCACATCCAGCTCTCTTCAGCAGCTGAAGGCTTTTGTCTCTCTGCCTGCTCCTCAGCCCACTGTGTCTATGCAGTTTTTATTCCTGTAGAAGTTCAGCTGCTACTATCTCATTCATTCCAGTACCTGCCTCAAAATAGACTGGCCCATATCCGATTGAACCTTGTTCCCCCCGGGCACCCTGGTTCACAAGGAAAGGGGCAAGGAAGCCTTGTGATTAGCAAATCCTGATCAGCAAGGACTTGAGATCCCTAAGAAGCATTGGTAAATATAACTCTGCCCCAAATCTTACCTGTGGTCTTCAAAAATAACAGAAACCTCCAGTCCCTGCTGATTGCATGGGATTTGTAGGCATTTGTTACTGCTCAGTCCCAAGGGATCTGATTACAAGCCTCCGCATGGTCCCTTTGTCCTTGATGCTTCTCTTGTTGAACACAAACAATTTTATGCCTCCTCAGATCTTTTGAATATTCTCAGAAGAATGCAGTCCTGGTCCCTGTGGCTGCCCTGGGGGTTGGAGGGATACTGGTTTACTGGCTGAGATCTAGACGCAAGATCGAGACTATTGAAATGGGCGATGGATGGTGGGGCTCAGGTGAAAGACCCCTCAAAGTGAAAGAAGATGAAAGTATCCGTCCCTTCAAGATTGTAACATCTGACAAAGAAATCGAGGTACCAGTGGCTGGGGTGTAAGGAGGGGCAGAAAGCTGCAAGACAGGTGGAGACAGTCCATCACCCACCTTACTGCTTTGAGGTGATGTCTTGGGAGAGACAGCAGGGCACTTATGTATGCCAGTGCCACTATGTAGCTCCATTAGATGATGCTCTGGCTCACCATCCCTTATGGACAGGATTTGAGCTCAGATCTGTTCCAGTGTCCCATAAAGATTTTCTGAGACAACAGACCCTCCATGCAACCTGGGGCTACTCCTGCAGAAAGGTCACACATTGAGCAGCAGAGTTTGACAGTGGGTCTGCAGATGGAGGGGAGAAGGGAGGTGTTGAGACAGCAGTGGCATCAAAAGGGCAGGACTGAGGGACTTCCATAGAGGGAAGGGTTAGAAGGGTGAAGAAGGATGGAGTATTGCCTGAGTCGTAGCACTTCTATCCCTGTATGGCTGTCCCTAATTATCTGGTCAGCTAGCATTCAGCAGCTCAGGCTGAGCTTCTTATTCTCCCAGCCAGCAGTGCTGGCAAGCTCCTCCTGCCAAAAAACCCTAAAGTGAGTTAGCAGCAAGCCAAAAGCAGGACCCAGTATTCCTGGGTACCCTAGGGGAATTCATAACCTGTAGAAAATTACATTCCCCATATAAACAATTCAGGAGGTCATGCAGTATATGGCACTGCCTCAGAAGGGCTTGTGCTATCCCAGAGAGCAATACAAAAGCTAGTGGAGCCAGGAGAGCCTGTCCACGCCTGCCCTGGCATAGGGCACATGCAGGCAGCTGTCAAGCCTCTCAAGAAGGGCTCCCTTCCACAGGATCTGCACCGGCGCCTGGATCAGGCCCGCTACACACCACATGTGGAAGGGGCTGCCTTCCACTATGGATTCAACTCCAGCTACTTGCAGAAGGTGGTGGCCTACTGGAGAAACCAGTTTGACTGGCGCAAGCAAGTGGAAGTCCTGAACAAATACCCCCACTTCCACACCACCATTGAAGGTGAGGGGGCCTCTGTGGCTTGAGCAGGTCTCACTGTGAAATGCACAGAGGGAATGGGGAGAGATTTGTCAGAGAAGATTTAAGGTACAATATTTAGGTAACAGTATGGATAACAGCTAAGTGATATGAGTGAAGTATCACTGAAGGCTTTATTATTAATAGCCTTATAGAGATTAAGTCCATTAAACAGTAGCAATAAGATTAGTCTGCTTCCAGATGGGCTTCTTCTGCCTCTGAAACTGTGCTGACTAATGATGAGGTTTTCTTAAGCTAATGCCTTGAAGCCACCTTTGGAAACTCTGAAATTTAGCCAGACTCTGAGGCTAGAATATCCCCACCATCACCCAGTTTAGCCAGGTGAGGTTAGTCAGATTTTACCTAAGTGATCCCTAGGTTAAACATCTATCATGCACTCATTTTTTCATATTTCTCTTTTAATCACCCACATATTTTATAATTTTATAATGTTTTTGCACGTCTTACCTGCATTATGCTATTCATTTAAGTGCAGCTCTACTTATATCCTGTGAGACCAGTTTCCCAGGAGAGGAAGCTCAGTCCCCTGTGACCCCAATAGATGGGATTGGGGTCAATACTTTTGTCTGTATGTAAAAGATGAGACATAGATACGATACCAGGAATGCCCTTTCATTTGGCATATTCTTGCCATTGTGTAACTTTCGCTACAGATGCTAATTACAATTCTGGCACCCTCCTTCAGAGTCTGGAATAGAAACTGTGATGTAACCAGAGCTTTAATTTATCTGTCTTGCATATGTGGCAGGGATTGATATCCATTTCATCCATGTGAAGCCGTCCTATGTTCCTCACGGTCGAGCTGTTCAACCTCTGCTAATGGTCCATGGCTGGCCTGGCTCCTTCTACGAGTTCTACAAGATCATTCCTCTGCTCACAGAGCCAGCCAGGCATGGCCTGAATGAGGGTGACGTGGTGTTTGAGGTTATCTGCCCATCCATCCCAGGCTATGGCTTCTCAGAGGCCCCTCACCAGCAAGGTAAGCAATGAAAAGGCTCTGTTAGGTTTGCAGTTTTTGGAGTAGCTCCTCAGCCATTCCTTGCCCTCCTAGGCACTGCAGTTTGTGAATGCAGATGCCTGGCTCTTCACTAATGCCCACGTGGCTGAGGCTCTGGGGCTATAGAGATTTGGAGCATAATGGTAGCTGGAAACCAGGTCTGCTTTCCACTTTCTCCACTTCCCACTTCCTATCATCTTGTGTTCACTTTATTTCCAAGGAGTGAGGCAGACCAGCATTGCACACTGTGCCTTCCCACAGCTCCACACTCACATGCCTCTCTCAGGTCACAGTCTTTGGCTAGGGGAAGAATAGTAGGACAAGCAGGCCTCATGTGTTTCTCTTTACCTAAAGGCTTTGACTCCATAGCAACTGCTAGGATATTTCATAAGCTGATGAACAGATTGGGCTTCAAGGAATACTACCTACAGGGAGGAGACTGGGGATCTCGTGTTACCACAAACATGGCCCAGATGCTGCCACAGTAAGTAGCAAAGGAAATCAGTGCAGAATAGCTGCCTCCAGTTCTTACCCTACCTTCTGGCTCTATGGTCCTGCCTTCTGTTTGCCCTGCCTCTCATCCCCTTCTGCTTTGTTTCCTTCATGGACAAACGCACTCTGCATATTCAGTGGTATTCATGTGCTTTGCATTGATATTGGCACAGTTCTCATGCTTGCTAAATTTTGTTGCTGTTTGGCTTCTCTTTCACTAGATGTGGAAATAAGCTCTGCTGTATTTTGATTTGAGACCTCAAAGAGACAGACCATCATTCTAAATAAGAAAGATAATTTTAAAATCAGCACAAAGAAAAGGAAGAGAGGAGCTCAGCCTTTTAGCAGCTGAACACACAAAGTATAGGACTTTCCTTTGTAAAATGCAGAGCTGAGAGTGATTGAAAATGAAGCACAATACCTTCCTCAGAAGAGAACGTCACAGCTTAATGCTAAAGAGGCAGTGAATGCTCTGCAGAAGCTACAGCCACACTTGGGTCAGAGAAAACATAAAGTCCTAAAGCAGTTAGATTACAGGTTACACTGTTCCCGATTGCACTTGTGCTGCACAGTGCCCAGAGCACTGGGGCCATATGAGGTCTACTCAAGCTTTTCAGAAAATACCCAGCACAGCCTATTCTCTACAGCATGAAACAACACAAGATCAACATCCAGAGCTACCAGCATGGATATGCCACATCCAGAAAATGATTAGCTAAAGCTAACATCATACCAGTGGCACAGTTGGATGGAGATGGCACTATTTCTAACTCCCATATATTATTTTTGAATCACGATGAACCTGAAGGGCTTTGTTTATTTGGCTCAGTGAAATCCTTCTATCACAGCTCCAGTGAGGCCTGTTTTTACTAGAAAATCTGGAGACAGAAAATCTTTTTTTTTTTTATTTAATCTTCTATTCATTAACTTTAGATCTGTGAGAGGGCTTCATCTGAATGTTGTCTTCATCACCAAACAAGGTTTGGGAAGGTTGATTTCTATGATGCTTGGGGCTTACGTACCATGGCTCGTAGGCCTCAGTAGGGAAGATGCTCGACGTGTCTACCCTTTCATGCAGAAGAACTTCTTTGACCTTGTGCGAGAGTCTGGATACTTACACATCCAAGCCACCAAACCAGACACTGCAGGTAATGTACCTTCTCTGTATCACCATGAACATTGTATACTAATCGCTTATGGTATATAAAAACCTATAGTAACAAAGGCCAACCAAGTTTGAGAAGCAGTAAGTTTTGGTGACTGAGTGCAAGACCCATGCGGACAGTGAGTTCATGGGCACTTCTCTTGAGCAAAGAGCCCCTTTCCAAAAAGTCTCTTAAAGTAAAGCAGAGTCCTGAAATTGAAGCTTCTAGAAATAAATGTGGTTGAAAACAAGAAAAATATCCAAAGCATTTAAGTGCAGTGTGAAACTTGCAGAAAGGTTAGACACAGCCCTAACACCTGAAAAGCCAGAAGCCTCACATATTAGAGCCAGTAAATAAGGAGTATGAAGAAAGATAGGGGCATTTCATAAAAGTTAAATAAGTTATTTGCATCAATCCCCCCTAGAGAGGATTCTGGACTATTGCTTTCTTGAAATAACCCATCATCAGGAAAGATACCAGAGCTGTCTCAGGCAGGTACCAGATGTGGAGACGAGAACAAATAGCACCCCAGCCTGGCAATTCACTGAAGAAGAAGCAGCACCTCAGCCTGAAATGTTAACTAATGTCTGGTCTGTTCCTTGAAATTATCACAATACCAAAAGAATTAAAAAAAAAAAACAAAACAAGATACCGGGTTGGAGAGGGGTTATGATGGTGGTGTTTCTGGTTGTTTGGTTGTTCTGTAGCCCCAGAAAAAATGAAGACTAGTACATCTAGTCTCTGATCAGAAAACTAGCAGAGCTACTTTGAAGAAGAGAATTGATTTACAGGTGATAATGTCACAGGGAAGTCATACTTCAAAAGACAGAGCTCTGGCAGGATCAAAGAGCTGTGGACCCAGTAATGGAACTTATATAACTTCTAAAAAATTATTTTATTGAGATTCCTCCAGTGTTCTTAAGAAATGAAACAGCCTTAAGGAAAGGATTAAAACTAGATAACATGAGAATCCAAGCATAGAAATAAATAAACAAGTTCCAGGGGAGGAAGAAGGGGAGGAAGAGTATCACAAAAATCTGTGCTGGCACCTATACACTGCACTATGATCCTGATTTCTCTTCAAATAAAAGTTAATGATTAGGTGAAAAATTGACAGCTATCCAAGGTTTGGTTTAATCTAAACATAACTGTAGAGCTGCAAAAACATTTAAGTGACTGGTTGATAAAACCAGCCAATAAAAACTGATGTTAACAAAGTCCAAAGCAATTTAAGAGGAAGAAAATCACAATGGGCTCAAGTTTGGCTTCTGCCGTATGAGAGAATCCATGAGAAACATCAGCTGGCTCAGAGTTCAAGAGAATCTTAAAAGCTCTTAAAGAAAGTAAAGAGAAACCACTAAATCCACAATATTCTGAATCTGTTTTATCCCTGTTAACACTGTTTCAAAAATACATTTTAGAATCAGGATACATAAAGGGCAGAAAAGAAAGACTAAAGTGATCTATACAGTGCTTCTATGGAAGCTGCTCATAGGCTAGGGTACTTCATATTATATGTCTATATTTATAATGTTTGCTAATGTTCCCCAAGGGAGGAGCAGATAACAGATAAGCAACACTCCACTGTTTAAATTAGATAAAAAGTGATGAAGAGCATTAACAGTCCTGGTTGTCCATCTAAAGCAGGACAGTACTCCCAAATATTTTATCTGAAATTTCTTTTCAGAGTGTAATCTCTTTACTTCTGAGTTTACTCCTTCTGCCACACATTACCAAGAAGCCAACAGGACTTTCTTAGCTCCTGGCTTCTTTTGTATAGGAATTAGCCGAGTTTGTAGTGCTATCAGTTACAATTGGAATTCCTTTGGAGGGAATTTTTCACAAATAAAGTACTATCAGGGATAGTAAAATACAGACTCCCTACTAAATTCTCATAGAAAACTGAACACTCACAAGAGTCCAGTTTAACTCCCACTAAAGTATTTCAAGGCCAGGCAACTACAATAGCTCTTCTCTTCTCCTGAATTAGGTTGTGGACTGAATGACTCCCCAGTGGGGCTTGCTGCATATATTTTGGAGAAATTCTCTACCTGGACTGATAAATCATTCATGCATAAAGACGATGGAGGCTTGGAAAGGTAAGAAAAAAGATGTTATTCCATGCAGTCTCGCTGAAAGAATTGCGTGTGATAACCAATATGGGGATACGGGTAAAAGACTGGCTAAGGCTGAAATTTAAGGATGAAAGATTACACATGACAAGTAGTAGTTTAAGCTTACAGCAGATTGACTGCAAACTACCCCTTCAGAACCAGGCACCTTTGCTTGGGGCATGTGTGCCACTTAATTTGCTGCTTGAAAATGAGTGGAGAACAAGAGGAACAACTGTTCTTCAGGACACAAGCTCAATATAGTGCATTGAAAAACAGCTTAGTTCAATTTCTTCATCCTTCTCTCCCAACAGCAAATACTCTCTTGATGAGCTTTTGACCAATGTGATGATTTACTGGGTGACATCCTCCATTGTGTCCTCAATGCGATACTACAAGGAAAACTTTTCCAAGGACCCTAGTCTAAACGCTCATAGCAGGTAAAGAAGTGGCAGGTGCAAGACAGATTTGCAAATGAGATTCAAACATTTGCCTGTACAAACGTTTAGATCACTTACAACAGCAACTGTAACTAAAAAAAAAAAATCAAAGTTCTTATTTTCTTTTGATAAATATAGTTAAGTAAATATACTTTTCTTTTGAACCTATAATTCACACAAGGTAGCTTGCAACCAAGACAATGCACACATATCAAAGCACCAAATGAAGTCTTGTGTTCAAAATACAGGTCTATACATTTATTTGCCAAACAAATAAATGTGTCCTTGGTTCAGTAAAAACAAAACTGAAAATTATGGCCATATCCAAGACAGAAGTTTAAACTGAATTAGTAAGGATACAGCTTGCTGGATGATAAACTGAGAACCACAATGGTTAAGCAAAAACTGGGGGAAGGATTTTGGAGAGCTGTACTTGAAACCAAGCACCTCCTGACAGCTGGTATGCTAAGATAACTCTAAGAGAGGCTGACTAGAAAAATGTTTTTGAGTGAACTTCTCCAAGCAACAGATCATACAAACAAATGTGAGAGTCTTTTTCTCTGTGGACTGAACAAGTCTACCTTTCCTCTCCAGAGAATCATTTGTTACGCATTTGGTACCATAAATTCTAAATCAAATAGGAGCTGGCTCATTTCTGACTTTCACAAAGAGGTGTGGCATCTTGTCACATAGCACAAAGTTACAAAACAACATAAAGATCTGAAACATTTCAAGATCGAACTGTGTGCAAAGTTAGCTCTACTTTACACATTTTTGGGTATAACCTTCTTAAACCAGAGCATATCCAAACAGAAGAACTCTTCAGCAGAGTGCAGACCACAAAGTGTGTTGCTGTGGTGAAACTGTAGCAGTTACCAGCCAGAAAGTTTTCACAGACCTTCCTTTTCACAGACCTTCCCTGGGACTTGTTTCAAAAAATGCAATTAACTTATGTCTTCTAGGTGCAGTGTACACGTTCCCACAGGGATTGCAGCTTTTCCTCAGGAGATAGTTCATACACCACGTGCCTGGGCAAAGGATGTCTACAAGA
This sequence comes from Margarornis squamiger, assembly GCA_035222235.1. NCBI lineage: Eukaryota > Metazoa > Chordata > Aves > Passeriformes > Furnariidae > Margarornis > Margarornis squamiger. Next base: position 38,478,646 of record JAWWTY010000106.1, on the reverse strand, counting down.
ACATCATCACTTACACTTACATGCCACGTGGAGGGCATTTTGCTGCCTTTGAGGAACCAAAGCTTCTGGCACAAGACATCATGCAGTTTGTCAGAAAAGTGGAACAGCTGTGAACCTGCAGTTTAAATACATGCATAGAATGAAAGCAAATTGTTCTGCCCTAGCAGAGCATTTGCTTTGAGGGATTAAATAAATCCAATATAATCACATATAGAAACCAGCATTTTATTTTGAAAATAATTACAGTACTAAACATGTTAATCAAGCTATAAAGATTTTTATAAGGAGAAAAAAAACAATTAAAAAACCAAAAGCATATTGTGTTCTTTCATTCCCAGCACCATATCATTGCTGAATTCATCATTCAAGTATAATAGAATATGTAAACAGTTTATTGCAGTAACACTGCATTTATTTGGGAGAGAGGTGAAAGGAACTGGCTATAGCTTCTATTCAAAAGCTTCTTTAAACACTTGGGCACTAGTATTCTTAAATATGCATTACAAGTAGCTTTGGTGGAAGTATAAAAGTTTTTGATCTCTTGAGCACAAATACCCCTATGTTCAAGTTATATTTCATTCAAAAACCTGTTGTTACATATTCAAGTGGGCAGCTGCACAAAAGGCAGCTTTCTTCATTCTAGCAGTTTTCCTCTACAATGAGCTTTAGCAGCTACTGCACATTGTAAACAGCTGTTAATGGGTAATATGACAGAGGCAGCACTCCTAGTGTTCTCCAAGCTCAACAATATCAAATCAAGTTCCTCTTAGTTCTATAATCCCATTCCATTCTGAAAGGTCAGTTAAAACACAGACCAAGTGTAGAGGGTTACTTAAAACATTTACCCTCTTTTCAAAGGATTCTTACCACCCCATTGTGCAATTTTGGCTACTAACTGAAGCACCCTCACTACCAATAGGCACAAGTTTCTCTTCAAATGGGACAGAGATATTTGAAGTTATTAAATCACAGATACCTGCTGGAGTTCTCTTCAGTCAGCTGGACATGTATCTAGTCATAACACACCATGCTCAAAGGATGTCTCTCCCTGTCCTGTTCTGCACTAGACAACAGCTCAGAAGAGCGGGCTCAAGTTCTGCTTCCAAGTGATACGATCTAACTCAGAACAGGAATTTGGCAGATAAAGATAGTGCTGAACTTGATCACGTTCCTCTGACTTCTACACATTTCAGAAAAGTTTGGGTCTAAGACTTATAAGAGGTAAAAGTACACAAGAAACTTTGTTGTTAAGTGAAAATAAGCAACCATATTGGGCAGCACTCTTTTCTGAAGAGGGTTACCAATTTCAGTTGTATCTATATATCTAACTGGTTGTCAGAGCTGTTGGACTAAAGATTAGTAAAACAGTAACAATATTGTTTATGGCTACCTTTCCTCCACAGAACTGATCAAGCTTTTTCAGTCTCCAGTACAGGATAGCACCAGGTACATGATCTCCCAGTTGGTGAGAAATCTCACTCTTTGCATTGTTAAGGAACTGTAATTGAGTTGTGGGGAAGTCTAATTTCATTAAGAGATGGACAATCACTTGGTTACCCAAGCAGGGTGGACACCGCAGCAGCCGATGGGGTGCCAGGAGCTGCCTGGGGAGCTCCTTGCAGCACTGCCAAGGGAAGCTGCTCCACTGGCCTCCATTCCACTTCCCAGCAGACCTGGCAGCTCTATCCCCTTGTGGAGGAACTGCCTTCATCCCATCGTGGGTTTTTTGTTTACTGGCTGGAAATAAGTCCCCCTTTCCCAACAATATTACCCCTGTGTCCCACTCTAGTTTTGCCCTCTGGTGTTCATGATGCAGGAAGTAAACAGCAGAAACAAAGTTCCAGCTGGCTGTAGGAAGGGCAAAAGAGCGTGGGAGCTAACATAGTCTCTTTCTGCCACTTTCCCTCTCTTTGAAATCCTCAGGACCAGCTGCAGAGTAACTGGGCAGCTGGTGCCTGTAGAAGTCCATGCAGGCACAGCATCTAGTTCTTCTGTCTTGCTTCCTTCTTCAACCAGGCAGGAGATGGGAAAATCAGGTACAAAGTCAGTCCTTGGAGGTTGCAGGAGGTCTTCCTCCCAGAGGGTTATTTTGTCACATGGGTAACATGATGAAGAAAGGGACAGAAAAAGACCATATTAAAACTCAGAGAGAAGACTGCATGTATGCAGCACTTGCCAGTTCACCAAGCACACAGCAGGAGGTCTTTACTCCCAAACACACTAATTCATCTGCTGTGCCACAGCTCGAGTCCCTAAGGAATCACTGCACCTGTATGCAGCTGAGCCCTAAAGGCAATTTGCCTTCAACAACAGCTCAGGAAGTGATGACAGATGAGCACAGCCAAGCTACAGGAAGGCAATAAAGGCCCTGGAGAAAAAAAAATTAAATCAGACAGGCAAAAATACATGGTTACATTTGATAAGAATTTGCACTTAACAAAGGTTGATCAATATTCCAATTAAACTTCTACGGAGTCCAGTCATTCACTAAAGCCTTTCAGGGTCACTGGTGCTTGGAACCAGATGTAGTCCTCCCAATCAGATGCTGCCTGCTGTGGAGGTGAGGCACTTGGGTGGAGGTCTCCATCACAGGACAACTTAACAGTCAATTTCCACCCTCTTGTTGGCACTCTGTAGTTCAGCTTGGGCCGGAACCACTCAACACCACAGTCCCGGTGGCCCTGGACCAGGACAAGCGTGCCTGTGACAGAGAGAGCCTTGAGTTCACTGAAGATGTCTGCAACAAACAGGCGGTGGAAGAGCTGGCGAACGCAGGGTGCAGTCTGGAGGCTCTCCTCAGCACTGCCCTCACAGATCCCTTCCAAGTCCAGCTCATAGAGCTCCTTGGGGTTCATGATGTTGCCTCCAAGCAGGAAAAGAACCCGAGGAACTGGAGTCAAACTAAACATGCCTTCCAGGTGCTGGAACAATTCCTCCAGATCCATCAGCACCTGCTGGCACTTACTGCTTCCCAGGCCCGTGGTGGGTGGCTTCTCTATCCCATCTCTATCCTGGAAAACAAGCATATTAGTACATTAAATTGTAAGGACGTATTAGTACTAACATGCTCTGTAGAAAGCATGGCCCACCCCCGAGAGCCAAGGAACAAGAGGGTTCTGTTACTTTTGGGAGACGTAGGTACCCGCATCGAGAATCGGGAGATCTGAGAGGAACACAAAAGCACATCATATCTGACAAACAATCTGAATAGTAAGTTTTCAAAGAGAATTAGAAGCCCCATCTTCCAAAGACCAGCCAAAGCAGCACCGTGCCTTGAGCAGAGAGCAGCACAACGAGCGATAAAGAGCAACTCGCCGAGACCTTCCGCAGCCGGACCCTAACGCTGCCCTCGCTGTTTTTTTGAAAAAGAAGCCGTAACACTTAGAGACGCAGCTACAAGGAGCGCCTTGTTTGAGACGCACAGTGCGAGAACACGAGCCCAGCGGGGCAGCGCCGAGCCCTGGGGGTGCCGCCTCGCCTCACCTGTCCCGCCGGCCGGCAGAAGAACCGCAGCTGCTCGTAGGGCAGCGGGAGCTGGTTCCGCTGGTGCAGGACGTGCTTCAGCAGCTCGCAGGCGAAGCGGCAGCCGCTGCCGCGGCTCACGGCGCCCGGGAACGCCACGGACACGGAGGGGCCGCCCGAGGCCGCCCGGCTGGGCCTGGGCCGCATGGTCGGGCCTGGCTGGGCCTGGTCGGGCCTGGCTGGGCCTGGCCGGGGCGGACACGGCGGGCCGTGCGGGCCAACGGCCGGCCCGTTTAAATGGCGCGGCCGCCGCGGGGCCTCACGGGACACAGGGCGGGGAGGGGGGCGGGAGGGGGGCGGGGCCTCCCGCGGGGGGGCGGGATGGGCCCGCCCCGCCCGGTTCCCGTCCATCCGCGTCCCTGTCCTCGTCCCCGTTCCCGTCCCCATTCCCGTCCCTGTCCCCGTCCCCATTCCTATCCCCAACCTCGTCCCTGTCCCCAACCCCGTCCCCATCGCCCGTCCCCATCCCCATCCCCACGGCATCCCCATCCCGGTCCCCATCCCCGTCCCCATCCCCGTCCCCATCTCGATCCCCATCCCCGCCCCCGTCCTCATCCCCGTCTCCATCCCCATCCCCGTCCTCATCCCTATCTCCATGCCCGTCCCCATCGCCCATCCCCATCGCAGTCCCCATCCCATCCCCATCCCAACCCCATCCCCGTCCTCATCCCCATCCCCATCGCCCTTCCTCGTCCCCATCTCTATCCCATCCCCATCCCCATCCCATCCCCGTCCCGGTCCCCACCCCGCGGCAGTGCCGCCCTGCCGGGCTGCCCGAGCAAACACCGAGAGCAGCGCCCGTCCCGCTGCCCGCTGCTCCCGCCCGCTCTCGGAGCGCCCTCCCGGGGCCGCGGGGCGGGGAGCGCCGGGACCGCCGTGTTTGGGGGCACCGCTCCCGCCGCCCCACTGGGACGTGTGGCGGAGGGGAAACGCTCGGAGAGGGGATGGCGCGCACGGCACGGAGGGTCTTTTGCTGCCCCGGCCGCGCCCCGGCAGGAGCGCAGTGCGTCCTTCGGGATCGCTTCGCACCGAGCTGCTGCCTCTGCGCAGCCACAAGGCACCTCCGCTGGCAAACAGGTTCGGGACCGCACCAGCCTGGCGGTGCCGGCCGGGTCGGGTGCCGGCTGCGGTCGGGGTGTCGGTGCCCGGGGGGCCCGGGGGGCCCGGGGCTGTGTTAGCGCCACAGCGGGAGGGATCCCGCGGGCAGACCCCGCCGGAGCGGCGGCACCCCGCGCGGCTCCCGCCTCGGCCGGCAGGCGGCGCTGCCCCCTCGGACTCCAACTCCCATCGGCCCCCGCGGAGGGAGCCCGCCCGGGAGCGAGCGGGTCGCGGCGCGGGGCACGCCGGGAGCTGTAGTTTGGGGCGGGCGGCGCGCGGCGCGTTCTCGGCGTTGCGGGCGGGCGGGACTCGCTTTCCCGGGGCGCCGCGCGGCGGCCGGTGACGCCGGGGCGGCGGGGCCGGGCGGGCAGCCCAGCCGAGCCCAGCCGAGCCCAGCCGAGCCGAACCCAGCGGGGCGGGCGCCGCAGCGGGGCGGCGGGTCCGCCATGGATTCGCGGGTGTCGGAGCTGTTCGGGGGCTGCTGCCGGCCGGCGGGCGGCGGGGCAGGCGGAGCGCTGCGGGGCCGCGGGGGGGCCGCGCCCGGCGGCGGCGGCGGCGGCGGCTCGAAGGCGAAGAAGAAGAACGGGCGGAGCCGGGGGGGCAAGGCCAACAACCCGCCGTACCTGCCGACCGAGGTGAGCTCCGACGGCGCCGCGCCCCGGGAGCGGCGGGGGGAGCGGGGCAGGCCCCGGGGCCGGGGGATGGAGCCCCGCACGGCCCCGGGCTGGTGGCGGGGCTGCAGCGGCGCCGTGCCGGGGGGGTCGCGCTGGCAGCAGCCCCCGGAGCTGTGTGCCCGCCAGCCGCGGTCCCTCGTCCGCGCAGTGCTTGTGTCCCCCGCCCCGGGGGCAGCGGGGTCCGCCAGACCCTGTCCGCCAGTGGTGTCCCGCTGCCGGCGGGCGCTTCCCCGCCTGCCCTTTATTCGCTTCGGGAATAAAGCTGTGCGCCCCGTCCGAGCGCTGAGCATCCCGCGCACATCTCTCCCCGAGAGGACGGTCCTGTGGGTCGGAGCCCCTTTCCCGGCGCCAGACTCGGCAGGTGCTAGTGACTCCCTTCCCAGCTAATGTGACAATTGTTTTCGTACGCGGGGATGCAGGTGGTACTGACAGGGCGAGAGGCACTTGCCTCTTGCAGCATCTTGGAGAAGATGACTTTGGTGGTACGTGGGTGTGTGGTTCGCTGAGGCAGCTGGCACCGCACTGACAGCGGGGCGGACACTGTGGAGAGAGTTACATCCTCCTTGGACCCCACTGCTCGGCCCCTGTCAGTCAGCTTTCTGTAAACATGTAAGAGCCCGTGCTGGGAGGGAGCAATCCTTCCACAAGGACTCTTGGCAAGAAAGGAAAACAGCGCTTTGCTACTGTTAGATCTTCTCTATGGGCAGGGCTGTGCCCTGCAGCCGCAGTTTAGTGTTTTTGTTCCTTTCAGCTGGAGGCTGGACAGTCCCCTGTGGTTTTAACACAGCTTCCTCTCCCTGTCTACCCTGTGCAGTGTGTGTGCCCCAGCAAGTCTCGGCTTGTGGCTTTTCTAGTCTCGGCAGACTTGAAGGAGACCCCACCCCTTTATTTAGACAACAGTGCAGTACGTGAATGTGTTTTCCTTAGAACTGGGAAGCTGGTCGATGGTGAGAATGGAAAACCTTCCACAAGTATCCTTTCCTGGCTGCCTGCATAGCTCTGCCGCCTGAGAGCAGAGCTGACAGTTGAGAACTTCTGTTGGCCTTTTGCCACCATAAGCACCGCTGTGGTTAGGAGCTGAGCTAGAAGGCAAGGAGAGGGCTGTTGCCTCTCCTGACATGCAAATAGGTGTCCAGAGGAAAAAGGAAGCGCTTGCTGTTGCCAGTCCCATTTAGTCTGACAAAGTACGTGGCTTCCTGCAGGCTCCAGCCCTTTCTCAGTGGTCCTTATACCGAATCAATGGGAAAATTACTTCAATATTGGCTAGACATTGTCTTTGGAAAGCTGGAGCCTGTTGTGGTAGGAGTGAGCTTGAGAAGTACCCGGGCCTTTCTGTAACAACCCAGTCTGGCTTCAGCCCTTCCTGGGAAGGTTCTTCTGAGCACATTGTGTACAGACAGTCCCAATAAAGTCTGGTTCTCCAGAACTGCCAGGCCAGTGACTAGCTTGCTGTACTGCAAAGAAATCCGTACCTTGCTTCCTTATGCCTGTAGTCCTTTCTGGTAGAGAGAAGATACACAAGGATATGGAAAGGAGTCAGTGAAAAACTAATTGAGTGAGGAAGGGTATCAGTGTGCAGGAGGCAGGTACTTTTGTTCCCAGTCTCCTGTTTCTGTGCACATTGGGTGAATGGAAGCTGCTGGATAGGGTGGGAATGGGATGCAGTGGGTGGCATTTTGTAGGTCATGGACAGGTGAGGGGGGAGACTTTAAATCATATGTTGGCCTGTGCCTTTTTGAAACTGGAACTCTCTTTCTGTGTGACTGTTAGGCTGGCCCTATTCTTTACTGTCAATAAAAAAAAAATCCCCCCCACCCTGACAGTATTACCCCTGTGTTCCACTCTAGTTTTGTCCTCTGGTGTTCATGATGTGGGATGCAAACAAACTGTAAGTGAAGTTCTAGTTCGGTGTAGGAAGGAATGTCAGAAGAGGATGGGAGCTAACAGTCTCTTTCTGCCGCTTTCCCTCTTTGAAATCCTCAGCACCAGCTGCAGGGTGTCTGGGCAGCTGGTGCCTGTAGAAGCCCCTGCAGGCACATCATCTAACTCTTCTGTCTTGTTTCATTCTTTGACCAGGCAGAAGATGGGAACATCGAGTATAAGGTGAGTCTTTTGAGGTTGCAGAAGGAGGCCTTCCTCCCAGAGAGTTATTTTGCAGTGAGTAACTTTACCAAAGACAGCCTATGGGTAACATGGCCAAGGAAGGGACAGAGAAGTGGACACTGTGCTAAGAAACTACCAGTCATCTGTGTCTCTGTGCCTAGCAATACCCAGTATGCTGAACTGGAACAGCTTGATCTCAGTACTCATTTTTAGTAATCTGTTTTAGCAGATGAGGCCCACTGGTTTTTTTCCTGAAATCCACGTTTTTTGACAGATTGCTGCAGGTGTCCCTGATAATCATTTGCCACTTTTTTGTGGCTGTTCTCATTTGCACTTACTTGGCTCCTGTGTCACAGATGGGTCCCACAGTGTTGTTTTTACCCCCATAGCAGGCAGGGTGCAGATCCCTTTGTCACGATGCAGGAAAGTTCTACCATATGTGTGCACCTTTGTGAAACCCTTTCTCACCTCTCCCGTGGCTTCTGCACAGGCAGTAACACAGGCTTTCTAGAGACGGGTCAGAGTTGGGAGCATTACTTCATGGTATTTGCATGGAAGTTGCTGGTGTGGGCAATGGGATTCCCTCTGCATCCAGACTGTGACTAGAACTACCCCTCTGTTAAACAGCTAAAGCTGGTGAACCCCTCGCAGTATCGCTTCGAACACCTGGTGACACAGATGAAGTGGCGACTGCAGGAGGGCCGAGGTGAGGCTGTGTATCAGATCGGCGTGGAGGACAATGGGCTGCTGGTGGGCCTCTCGGAGGAGGAGATGCGTGCCTCGCTCAAGACCCTGCGCCGCATGGCAGAGAAGTACGTGTTCCCTTTTGTGTGCAGGGCCCACAAGCATGAACAGCCTCCACTAGGGAGGCTCGGCCCCAGGAGTCCCCTCAGCAGCCAGGGGCTCCATTCTACAAAGCTCCTATGTGGCTGAAATTCCTTCAGTCATGAGGCTCTGTAAACATGAAGGAGGTTATAGGGCTTTTGTCTGGAAGACTGAGGTTTCTTCCGTGCTATCCTCAGCTTTCATCCCACACTCTTTGTCAGCTGTTGTGGTAGAGGTGCAAGATCTGTTGAGTAGCAGTGTGTCTCACTCCTTCCTGTCGTCTTCGTGGCAGGGTTGGGGCTGACATTACAGTGCTGCGGGAGAGGGAGGTTGATTATGACAGCGACGTTCCGAGGAAGATAACGGAGGTGCTTGTCCGAAAGGTGCCTGACAACCAGCAGGTAAGGGACCTCTGACTTTGCCATCCTCTTCTGCTGGAGACTTAGAGGTAGCTTCCTTTTGGGATGGGAGCCCAAACCCTAGAGGCACTTCGTCATAGATTGGCCCATAGCAGATGCTTTAAAGAGCTGCCAGAGGAAGGCTTGATGATAACACTTCTTATCTCCCAGACTGTGGTTGAGGCAGGTATCATTGGGGAGATTGCCTGGATCAGAGGTGAAAAATTATTTTGCTTCTATGGCAGTGGTTCTGATGCAGGTCAGTGTGCAAACAAGAAAGGATTTAGAAGTCCTGCTGCAGCAAATGGCCTTTTTTGTGGTATCAAAGCCTGGTGTGTCACATCACAACTCTAGAGTGTGTATCACGACTGCTGGGCAGTGGTTTGCTGGGAGTGAGAGCAGAATCTGAGCGAGATTATGTTGCACAGTGTCTGTCATCTACAGATGCATTCTGAGGTGCATCTCCACTGCTGTGTAGTACTCATGCACACTCAGCACAGCAGTGATTAAGTTTCATGATTTCTCCCTTTTTTTTTCATGTAGTTCTTAGACCTTCGAGTAGCTGTGCTGGGGAATGTGGACTCAGGGAAGTCAACACTGTTGGGTGTCCTAACGCAAGGAGAGCTGGACAACGGGCGGGGCAGAGCACGCCTCAACCTCTTCCGGCATCTCCATGAAATCCAGTCAGGAAGAACATCAAGCATCAGCTTTGAGATCCTCGGCTTCAACAGCAAAGGAGAGGTGAGGGGAGTGTGCTGCTGAACTCAGAAAGCTGGAGGAGAATGGGACTACCCTCCTGTTACAACTGTTAGTGGGACATGAGAGAAGTGTTACACCGAAGTGTTACACCTAAGCGTTCAGCTAAACACAAGAGTGCTACTTGTCCATTTGCAACGGACATTGTATCTTGCACCCATGGTAGATGATCTCTCCTTACTGATTCTGAGATCAAAGTGGATAGATAAGAGCTGGGTTTTCTTCACTTGCTTGCTTGGGCTCTCTCACCAAGTCCTTGTGTTCCTCAGGTGGTAAATTACAGTGACTCCAGGACAGCAGAAGAGATCTGTGAAAGTTCTTCCAAAATGATCACTTTCATTGACCTGGCTGGACACCACAAGTATCTGAAAACAACCATTTTTGGCCTCACCAGCTACTGCCCAGACTTCGCCATGCTGGTAGTTAGCGCCAACACTGGCATTGGTGAGTGTTGCTTGCATGAGTGGACAGCAATATGTAAGGAGAAATGGAGAATGGGGGGAGTGCGTCCTTGTTTGCTGGGAACAGTTGTCAGAAAAAGTTATTAGTCTGGCAGTCTTTACTGATTTCTTGTAAGCCAGTGCCTATGAGTGCCTGGGAGGGGAGTAGAGCCGGGATCCTTTAACTGATTGTAGACTGCATTAAACTGCACCCTGGACAGAGAGGCTTTGTTTGAAATTTGGGGCTGTGTTTGTCAGAAAAGAAAACAACTTTGACATATACTTAAGGGTTCTGAATCCCAAAGCCTTGTAAAAAGGCAACTAGAGTTCTTCCACATCTATCTTTGACATTTTTGTGGCTGTTTTCTGGCAAACTCTAGCCCAAGACTGAAAACTACTACTGCATCTTTCTGAAGCAAACAAATTGACCATAAAATTCTTGGTGGTTCTTATTTTTCTGGACTGATGTTTGGTTTTGCTTAAAGGAGTGATTTTGCTTTTTCTTTGCCTGATGGACTAAGCAGTTCCAGGGTAACTCTAGAGCAGGCCTGTGGGGTGGCCAGGAGACACAGCCGTCACATAAACAAGCAACGGTGATGACTGCTGCTGCACCTACACTCTCACTTGTCTCCTGCAGCGGGCACAACTCGAGAGCACTTGGGCTTGGCCATGGCCCTCAAGGTCCCCTTCTTCATTGTTGTCAGCAAAGTTGACTTATGTTCGAAAGCCACCGTGGAACGGACAGTGAAGCAGCTGGAGCGAATCCTGAAGCAGCCAGGCTGCAACAAGCTCCCTCTGCTTGTGAACTCAGACGACGACGCTGTTACAGCAGCACAACAGTTTGCACAATCTCCCAAGTAAGGGACCGTTCCTTTCTTCTGCTGGGAGCAGGCGATTCAGGCTGGGTTACCATGTGGAGCTGGGCAAGGGTGACCACAGGGGAGCTGACCAAATCTTGAACATGTTGGCTCCTCATCAAGTTTCCTGCCTTTGCATTCTTCAAGAAGGCATTTTCCCTTCCCAGACCTTTTTCTGGGCTCTAGGAGCAGAAGGTGCCTGAGGCTGCACTGGAGTTACTTCTCCATGACAGAAGTGTGGGCTGGCAGAGGATTGGTGCCTCAACCAACTATTGAGGCAGGGGCTACTGCAAAGTTGTACCTAGCCCTCCTGTTTTAGCCACTTATCGCTGTAGCCTCTGTCCTCCTGCTGGTCTTGGTAGAGTCAGAATGCCAGAAATCACTCTGGCCTTCTGCTTATTTCTGTCTATTTGTGTCTGACAGCATCACCCCAATCTTCACGCTGTCCAGTGTTTCTGGGGAGAACCTGGATCTCTTAAAAGTCTTCCTCAACATCCTCCCTCCGCTGACCAACAGTAAAGAGCAGGAAGAATTAATGCAACAACTTACAGAATTTCAGGTGTGTAAGGGTAGTTTCTGGCACTGCAGTCATAGCTGTGCCATGGGAGAAACTTCTGGGGAATCTGGACACCATGGGTAGAGATGTGGTGAACTCCTGGACTACTGGGAGACATTAAGGAAAGGACTCAGTCCTTGACAGGATAGGCTGGGCACTGTCCTAACCAAGGAATATCTGTCTCAGGGACAAGATTGTTTCTCTGGTTGCCACTTAAAAGGCAGATGTTCCTCTAATGGGATGGCAGTGGAAGCTGGTGAAGCTCCTAGGTGGTGTCTGATGACCAGCAAAGAGTTCACCTCCTTCCACACAAGGGGCAGGAACCTTGTCCTCATTCTGGAGTGCTATTTCACAGCTGTCTGTCTGAGCAGCTTATTCTTGTTGCCTTGCTGCAGGTTGATGAAATTTATACTGTGCCAGAGGTGGGGACTGTTGTGGGAGGAACTCTGTCCAGGTAAGTGAGGCTAGGCAGACAACTGTGTATGTGAATGGTTGCTGGAGTTCCTCAAAGTTAGAGTCACCCACTGCAGAAGTGGAAGCTGTGGAAGGCTCAGTCCTGACTGCTGCCAGGTGACTGAGCCAAGTGAGGGTAGAGCCCTACAGGGTGCTGGGAGGTGCCATGACCAGACCATTGATCATGTGGGGGCAAAGTTGCTAGATGAGAAATGTGTACTGTAGCATGCTGAAAGAAAGTGTCCAGGGAGCCAGAGTTGGCAGGGGTTAGCCTTTATCCCAAGGTGTTGCTTTTCTCCTTCCTCAAGCATGGGGAGGGAGTGTAGAGGGCAAATCCTCTGATTCCAGCAGGGGTTAACTGCATGCTTCCCCAAAAGCCAGCTGTCCCTCCGTGTTCGGGAGCAATTGGAGCAGTTTGGCTACCAGCACATGCACACAGAACAGGCGTCATCTGAAGACTCTCCACCAGAAACAATGCAGTGTGGCAGAGCACTGGGGGCAGAATGGCGCATCTGTGTCTGGGATTTTTGGGAGTGATAGTGTGGCTTTCGCTCCCGCTGTAATCTCTGTTCTCACCAGCTTTGTATTCCTGTTAGCTGGTCACAGATAATAGTCTAAAGACACTCACCTCCTTGGCCCTGGAGAATTTGTGTAGATTGATCTTGGAGGGCGAAATGTCTTTCTGTGTCCTGATGAACTGTGTCCTGCTCTTCTGCCCTGGGCAGTGGGATCTGCCGAGAAGGGGAGAATTTGGTGGTTGGTCCCACTGACGACGGGAAGTTCCTCCGGCTGAAAGTGTGCAGTATCCAACGGAACCGCTCTGCCTGCCGTGTGCTCCGGGCTGGGCAGGCAGCCACGCTGGCCCTTGGGCCCTTCGACCGCTCCCTGCTGCGCAAGGTGAGTCCTGCTGTCGCCAGGTTGTTCACTGGTCCAGTGAGCAGGACTGGAGACTTCCCTGGAGATCCCCCATTGGTAGGGTGGGAATGAAGTAGAGATGTTTGCAGGAAAGTTGCTGGAAGGGGAGAAAATGGACGGGCTACAAAGTAGGATGAGTACAAGGCTGAGAATGGGGTGCAAGCCCAAGTCACAGAGTGGAGATGTGTTTGTGGATTTGCAGGCTGTTCAGAAGCAAGGGGACTGGCCCTACCTGGTCTGAGCCTTGGGTTGTTCTGCAGGGCATGGTCATGGTGAGCCCAGAAATGAACCCCACCATCTGCTCAGTGTTTGAAGCCGAGATCGTGCTGTTGTTCCATGCCACAACTTTCCGGAAGGGGTTTCAGGTGACAGTGCATGTGGGGAACGTACGACAGACAGCTATCGTAGAGAAGATCCACGGAAAGGTAGGCCATGGGAAGGAAGGGGAGGAAAATGAACCTGCCCTATAGGGTTTGTTGGAATTCTACCATGCCCTCTAGCAAAGCTAGGGGCTACTGTTATTTTGAGTAGCTGTGTCCTTTACTAGGAGCACAGTCCATCCCTTTATCCTGCCCTTTGGTTGCTTTTCCTCTCAACATGTTAAAGAATTCCCTCCCACAAAACAAACAGCATGATGAACTACAGCAAGACTAAAGAGAGGTGAACTCTCCAGAGCTTGTGTCTTCCCGTCTCTCCATATGCATACAGTAATGGGAAGGGCTCAAGCCATACAGTCTGAGGGAACCAGCCTGCTCATTTGCTTCATCTTGTTACCATCCACATGCGTCTCTCATGCATGCATTGATTTGGGAGGTGGGTCTAAGCTCTCCTGTTTTTCTTTTCAGGACAAGCTGCGGACAGGAGAGAAGGCAGTTGTCTGTTTCAGGTTCATCAAGCATCCTGAATACTTGAAGATCGGAGCCAAGCTGCTTTTCCGTGAAGGAGTCACCAAAGGTATTGGGCATGTCACTGACCTCCAAGCCATCACCACCAAAGAAAACGGCCTGGAGGAGTCCCTGGCACCTGGACAGCTGAGCTTCTGACTACCAGTAGGTCAGAGAAATCTCCACTCACCAGCACCTGGGGAGAAAGATGGGAGCTCCTGTGGCTTTCTAAGTGATGTCTGGAGCTGCTGCTGTCCCATTCTAGCGTGGATGTCCCTCCTCTGCACTGTGAGATGGAGCCTGGGAGAGTTTCTCGCATTCAATACCATACGTGGGGCAAGTTAAGCATGTTCTCCAGATCGCCTGCGGCTCTCATTACCCTGCCCTCCTTCAGAATAGATCAGAGGCACCTGCAGACCTGGCAGGCAAGTTCTGGCTTTGTTTACTGTTTGAAAATTGCTGGTTGGGAGGAGCAGAGCCCTTGGAAGATGAGCAGTGAAGGGACGTTTTTCCATCTCTGACACAAGATCTGGTCCCATTTCTGCTCTCTGAGCACTGGGTTGATAACAATCCTCTCTCAAGTCATCCTGCAGCACATCATTCTGGGCAGGGGATGGAAGAGGCCATGCTACCAATAGCAGGGGCTTGGCTGAACCTCTCAGAATGTGTTCAGGACACTTTTTAACCGTTTGAATCTTGGTTGGCTTTAATCTGCTGTGTGTCTATTTGTGTGTTGGTTTTGCGTTATTCCAATCTGAGTGTCTTACTGTTGGACGAATATCCTGTTCCCCCACTCACATGTACACATTTCTTCAGCGTCCAACTTTCTGACTCCCAGGAAGCTGTTGCTGCTCTGAGTGGCACAACCTCCTGACATAATGTCATGAAGACAGTTTGTACTTGCATCTGTTCCCTGGAGCAGCTGAACAGGAGGACATTCTGTGTAGCATAGCGGGGCCTGGGCCTATGCTGGTGTGAGCAGGTTGTTTCCACTGATGGTCAGCTGAGGGTGTCAACTGCACATTGATAGCAGTGGTTTGCAGTGGGCTCCCTGGTGTGGCTGTTCTCAGCCCAGCTTGCTCCTCACACGCTGGCCTTAATGCATGAGGAGGACAGGCTGCATTACCTACACAAAACCAGGTGACTTCTGTCGTTTAGATGTGATTTGACAGTGGCGTGATTTTATTTCTGTTTCTCCTGGAGGAAGAGTTCCTTTCTTTCACTTGCCACTGGGGTTTGTTGACAGAGGAGAGCTGATGTTGCCAGCAAGGATTCTGTACATAGAGTGGAGCACATTTGTGTCCCACTCCCTGTTATGCAGCTCTCCTGTGTAGCCTGGAGGGTGCAACAGGGTCTGTAAAGCTGTATATAGGCTTTTGGTTTTACTGTTGACTGTTAGACCAAATGTGTCTGCTGTGACCAGCAGGCCTTCAGCCAGCCCTGTTGCATGGAATGGTGGCCTGCTAGCCCTGACTGAGGAGAAGGGTGAGGGCCTGTCGTAGCACTTGGACACCCAAACAGCCCTTCTGCCATCCCGAGAGCAAGTTCTGCTTCTGGGCTGTTGGCACAGGCAGTGCCTGTGGGGCTGTGCAGATCTGTGGCCATTGCAGAGCCGCGCTCTGTGCTGGGATGGGCTCTGGCAGGTGAGGAGAGGGCGGCTGCACCCTGCAAAGAGCCTGCCGAGGCATGGAGAAGATGGTGAATTGGTGGTGTCTGTGAAGGGATGGCAGCTCAGGGGTGACAGGAGTGACCTGTCCCTTGGAGGAAGCACTGATCCAGCTGAAAACTGCTGCATCCCCATCAGCC
The DNA here is from genome assembly GCA_035222235.1 of Margarornis squamiger. Classification (NCBI taxonomy): domain Eukaryota; kingdom Metazoa; phylum Chordata; class Aves; order Passeriformes; family Furnariidae; genus Margarornis; species Margarornis squamiger. Next base: position 38,463,359 of record JAWWTY010000106.1, on the reverse strand, counting down.
CAGCGGTGAGAAGGGAGCTGCTGGCTTAGGGTCCCTGCTCAAGCAGGATCCCTTTTTTCCTGTTCTGACTGGTTGTTCTAGTGACATAATCTTTACACCAGTGCCTGCAAAGACAGGCCCCAGCTGCCAGCAGTCTCTTCCCTTTGGTGCTAGTGGGTCACAAAGCTGGTGGGGGGTGGGGAGAACTCCAGCTCTTTGCAGCAGCCTTGGTGTTTTCTGCCCCAAAGTGGGCATGGGGTGCTGTGACCTTTTCTGAACCAGCCAGTGGCTGGTCTCACCTCATCCCTGCCATCTGTGGCATGACTGTTCTTGGTGCCATGCTCTTCATAATTGCTGTTTTGTTGTCTTGAATTTTTCTAATGCTGGGGATTGTCCCTGTTCCCCAAGCATCTATATATAAATGTACAGAATAAAGATGTTTTATTGGGCTTGCTGGCTGAGTTGTACAATAAGTGAGGGTGGAGCTGGGCTCTTACCTTGTTGCCCTTGGAGGTGAATCACAGTTGGAGATGGCTACCCTTCACCAGTTCCTAAGCTTCCTGCATTCAGCCCTATAAATACCACTCCGTGGTGTGGAAAGAATGCACACGCTCTGCTGTTTACAACCATGCGCTCCCGGCTTATCTGAGTAAGCCTGGGTGTGCAGCCTGGGGTGACAGGCAGCCACGTCACCCTGAGCACAGCACTTCGGGCTGTTGTGGGCGGAACAGGCTGTGGCGAGAGCTTCCTTGCAGTCACAAATTCCCCCAGAGCCTAATTAAAGAGATGCTTTCTAGGGCACACATCTAACCGCTGGTTTGTTTTTAAAATAGCTTCGACCTTACCAAGGGGTTTGCGACTGCCTTCTCTCTATAAGAACAGGTTCTTCCCTTGGGACAAAGCAGAGGCAGAAAGGCTTCCCTGTGGAGGTGACTTGTGTCACTGAAGGGATTTGCCTCTTCTAAACTTGTTTTTGTGTCAGGTAGTGGCATCTGCAGAGTCCGGTCCTGCCAGACGCTTAGGAAATGAGACGTGCCACTGTCACGGAGCATGAAGCAATCTTGCCAGACTGGTTGCTGTTTCTCTTTATGTGAGGACTTAAGGAAACTTGTCACTTTGCAATGTTAGGACTGTCATTAGTGGGAGTGACTCCATAATTCCTTCCTCTGCTGATTACCAGCAGAGTTGCATGCACCAGAACGAGCTTCTTGTGCTTCTTGAAATCTCACAATTGTGTTGTCAAGTATTAGATCCTCTCCCCGCCCCCGAACAGTAACGTATCAGCTTTCAAGCACAGACTGTTAGCTGGAAGGAGAGCTGCTCAACAGCTGCACTTAGGATGGTGCACTTCAGAAAACAGCACATGCAAATAGGGCTGCAGTTTGCATCATTATCTGCTGCCTCAAAGGCTCTCTCCCCCCTGCCCAAGGAAGGGAAGCCCGCAGCTGACGAAACTCCCTGCAATGTGTGCTCCTTAACCCCACCCAGTGCCTTGACGTGGCATGTTCCTTCCCCCTGCCCTACGAGCTAAGTTCAAATTACTGGCAGCAGCCCTTCTGGCAGGCGCCGGTGTAGCACAGAGCTGAGCCCTGCCAGGCAGCTGAGAGCAAGCACTTCTCTTGCCCTGGAGCCTGTCTCACCCTCCCTCAGTGCCTACTTGTCCCTTCCACAATATTCTGTTTTGTTGGCTGTTGTAATTTGTGGAGCACTGGGGCAGCCACTGTGAGGTGCGCTGTGTTCCTGAGAGCTGAGCAAGTCATTTGGCAGAGCACAATCAGAACAGATACTTGTCAGCAAGTTGCATCTAGTGTCACTCAGTCTAGGCAGGAGGAAAAATTTGGTTAAACACTTTCTACAATGGAGAAAAGCTGTCACAGTGGGCTGCGTGACTGGCATGTTTTCTATCCCTGTCAAGAGGACTCTACCAGTAGACTGTTTATGTGTCAATAACAATTAGGAATTAGAGCCAAGATTTCAAAAAGCCCACCAAAAAGTATGCCCGTGCAGCTGCTGCTTCCGCAAATCTTACAATAGGAGTAGTCTTTTGTGTGTTCCTGAGCTGGTGATAAGCATCACACAATAAACTGCTACACAGAGGGAAGTGCCAAACTGTAAGAAAAATCCTGGGGGGCAGGAGGAAGGGAATAAAAATCAGTCTTTCAGGTGGAGAGGGGATAAGGAACCACAGGGCTAAACTACCATCTCTAAGTTATACAGTAGGGGCAAGGCCTGCAAGTGCAGCCAGAGAAGAACTACTGTGAGGTTTCATACTGAGTGACTGGACAGGGGTTCAAGCCTACGCTTGGCTGGAGATGCCCTGGGATAAGCCATTGTGCTTACTGTGGCTGCCTTTTACAGGAGAAACAATTACTGAGCAGTGATGCAATGGAAATACCTATGGCAAGAGGTATAGGTAAGATGCACCTTTTAGTAGCACAAAGCAAGCAGAGGCGAGCTAGCTGCCACTAGCTAAACTAGATATATCTAATGTCATACACAATTTGAGTTCCAGTTCTTCTCAGATATGGGGCAGAGATAATTTATTAGATTCTTCTGCATTAAAACCTGACAGGCAGTATAAAAAACGCTTAACTGTGTTTAAAAATCAATTCTTTAAAACACTCTTTAAAAACACTGATTCTTTAAAAACACTGGTCCTTTAAAAACACCCAATGTGGCTGGGAGTTAAGGAGGTAAGCGCTTAAAGAAAAAATCTAAAGTTCTTGTCACACTTTCTTTGGGTCTTTTTGCACTAGATCCTGCTGGAGTCTTGGGCTTGTTCTTTGCCTTGGCAGGAGACCTGGAAGCTGCAGCCTTTGGGTTGGGAGCTGGTGCTAGACCCGTGGAAGCACCGGGCTCCAGAAAGGAGCTTTGCAACTCCAGAGCAAAGTGGTAGTCCATGTGCTCTGGGAATTCCCACATCAGCACAAGCTGGCCACACTTCTCACAGTGCTGCTGGTCCCCGGAGGAAGCAGGAGGCAGCGGGACAAGCTCAGGAGAGGGTGGCAAATTCTGCTCATTTCCCTCCATAGCTGTCTGTAATTTCAGAAGGGTCCTGGAGCCAGGTGGAGTTGAGGGTGTTTGTGCAGCATCTGATGGCAACTTCTCACAGGGAAGCCTCTTGTAAGGAGAAGTAGGGCTGACGTTGCTGGGACTCCGCTTCAAAGGGGACTCCAGGTCACACTGCAGAGAGTCAAGTCCAATGCCAGCTCTCTCTTGGTGCTCTGGGGAGCTGGGCGCAGGTGACTCTGCAGTGGTAGCAGCAGCCAGGCTGGTTGCTGCTGCTGCCTGTGATGGCTGCCGTTCTCCTGCCTTTTGGAAGAATGACTCAATGGCATTAGCTGGCTTCTGCCTAAGCTCTTTGCTTGGGCTTCTGAAGAACTTGACCCTGCCCCTCCCAGAAGATGTGGCGTTTTGGCTGACAGTGGCAGTGCCGTCAGGCTGGGTATCACCCGTCAGGAAAGTGGCAATGCCTGCAGAGAAGGTGGCAGGCTCTGAGAACTTGCTTGCCGAGAGATGCACTGATATCAGTGGTGGACACCTGCAAAGGACAGACCAACATCAGCTCAAACACCAGCCTGGGAAGCAAGAAGTCTTTTGAGGTAAGACTTCAAGCAATGTAAAACGCTCACAGAGAGGGGAATGGTGGGAGAGGCATCTCCTCTGACAAAACATTAGTATTGCTACCTCCAAAACAGACATAGGCTGTGTTGGGCAGAGGAGAAACCCTCTTCCCAGAACACCAATTCCCAAAGGAAAGGACACTAGATCAGGGGCAGCCAACTGGCAGCCTGAACTTTTAATCCACTACAGGCTGGAGCTGCTGTGAGACAAGAGGAGAGTGCCCTAAGGAAGCAGCAGGACTTTCTTGCCTTCACTGCCGAGAAGGAAGGAAGGAATGTTGAAGACACCTGTGCACTTTCATTTTCCTTCCTGCCCCAATGGCCTGCTCCCAAAAAGCACCTTTGTCCTTATGGTAGGAGAGCAAGGCTTCTCCAGCCCAGCAGGGCCAGGACAGCCTTACTCCAACTGGACACCCCCCAGCCAGTAGCAATTATCAGTTCCAAGTACAGAAGTCAGAAGTGTCTCTCAACATGTCGGGCTAGGAAAGAGGCCAGGCTCTCACAGCTGTGCTACTGATAGGAGGTTGCTGTGCTCCACTGTGAGGGTGCTGGGAATCACTCTTCCTGCCACTCAGCATAACTCTCTGGCTCATCCAGCACTCCCACAGCAGAACCAGCCCCAAGAGGGAGGTGGCCCACTTTGTCCCACACTCACCATGCTGACTGGTGCACCCCAGCTGTGTTGCAGTTTTGGATGAGGGCGAAGGCATCGTTGCACATTTTCTGTGCGTCGTAGCGGGACAGGGCACAGAAGCGCGACACGCGGGTGTCTCCTTGCTGGCGCACAACCACCATCAGCTGCCGGGCCACACGGTGGTTCTGCAGGCAGGACAGAGCAGAGCTGAGCTGTGCTTCCAGTGACTCCTGCAGGAAGCGGCAGGAACGGCCGCGGGCACCGTCCCCTGCCTGGAGCCCCGCGCCATCGGCAACTGCCTCCCCACAGTGCGGTGGGACAGCGTGTCCTGCTCGGCCTGATCGCCAAGGGATGAGATACACAACAGCAAGTGCTTGTACAGCTGTGCCACACAGGATGGGAAGCAGTTGAGGGAAGCCCTGCTTTCCCTCAAAGGCAGCTGCGCTGCTTTTCTTGGCACTGCTGCAGCGCCAAAGCTGGCGGATTACTCTCTCCCTGGCCTGCAGCCCACCATCCGGCTTGGAGCGTATCACTTCCTCCCACAGCCCACAGGCACAGCTGCGTCAGCAAAGGGCCTGCAAGGGAGCAGCAGCACACCAGGAGGAAGGCACAGTGGCTTTTTCAGGTCCCTGCATCCTAAAGTATGGGACAAGGCTTAAGCTTAGCCCTGCAGTGTTCTGGGACAAAGCTATCCTTCCCGGCCATACTCCTGCACACCTCTTTGCTTGGAGCACCTCAGCACACAGGCACACATCTGTGGGTGAGCAGATTTCCTCCCCTGCCACACACCACCCTCAGCCTCCTGCAAACCACTTACGGGGCAAAAGAACTGCTTGGTTCCCTGTGCCTGTGCCTCCCCTCCTTACCTGGCTCCTGTCCTTGTTCAGCCTGGATTCCAGCTCCAATGCCAGCTGCAGGAGCCAGTGTTGCACCTGGACAAAACAAAAACAGTGGTAACAGACAGGTTGGGCCTCTGCTCACAGCAATGCCACAAGAGCAGCACTAGTGTAGTACTGCTGGAGAAATCAGTCCAGGTGAGGATTCAACACTGCAGGCAAGAGAATTATAGATAGCACACAAGCCTTGCAGCGTTACTACTGGACTTTGCCAAGTAATCTAGGGTCCCTGTCCTGGATTTCTCTTTCCATCTTCCTATACCACAGTGGGAACCTCACCCCAGCTAACAGATAAAGTGCATCCTGCCGCTATCTTTGGGCTAGTTACTTTCTTTCTGAACAACCATGCCCTTGAAGCTTGGCCCTGTAAATACCTTTTGAACAACCCGTGTCCCCAGTTTTGCTTGTGGAAATTACAAGGTTGGACCCATTTGTGCAGGAGTCTTTCTGTCAAATAGGGATTTCTAGGGCCCAACCAACCTACTCCCACTGAGTCCCTAGGCAGAGTTCCAGGGCACAATTGTGCAAAAAAGAAGTTTTGCAAGACAATCTCAGTTTTAAGCAATCTCATCTTCCTCATTATGAAAGCCAAGCCTTGTGCTAGATGTAGGCTTCTCCTACCGCCTTCTGCGTGGCCAGGGCTGTCCTTCCAGGGAAGTTCTTGCTGCAGCCAATAGACTGGGGCAGGTACCGGTTTTTCACAGGTTCCTCTTCAATTCCTCTGCACAAGTCATAGAGCCAGGACCTGAAAGCCACAGAGAAAGCATGAAGTGAAAGCAGCTACAGACAGGCAGGCATCACTGGGTAGCATGTCAGCCTTCTGTGGAGCCGTGCTTTCTGCTCTGTGCAAGCTGTGACTCTGCCTCTCATTCCCAGCTCTGCAGTTGCAGCCACAGCTGAACAGGCAGGATTCCTTCAGGTCACAACTGCCTGTCAGCATGACTCTTCCACCTCTTCCTGAAGTGCCAACAGTTCACCAGTGTGCAAGGCACCCCAACTGCTGCTCTGGATTCAGAAGTGGTCTTTCACGCTCCAGTCCAGCCTTGTAATTTCCTCTGTGGATGGGAGTGTCAAGCCTGCCCTTTTCCCATCCTTCTGGGAGCCCTTCCACTGTTTTGCTCCATCCTTGGACACTGTAGAGGAAGGCTGAGGAGCTGGCCGACAGGCAAAACATTATCCTGCGGATGGTGCCCAGGAGAAGTGAGACTGGAAATCTGTTGTGGGCCTGCCAGACCAGTGCTTCTCAAAGATGTCACTGAACTTTTGCCTTCCAACTTTCCTAATCACAGTGAAACCCCGTATGACCGAAAGGAAGTCTCAGTTCCTGCCAAGAGCCAAGTTGTTTATCATTACCCAGTTTTATCTCCAAAGTGAGTCTGGAGCTCAGTCTCACTGAACTGTGTCAGCTGCCCGATGTACTCTACTCCCAGGATGTCTGTGATAGCAGTGCCAAGCTTGCCTCCCAGGTTACGGCTACAGCAGAGAAAGGAAGAAAAAGAGAAAACACAAATGAAGGATCATGTAGAGACTATGACAAGTCTTGTTGCAGCAGCTGTTCCTAGATCAGGACAGCTAGAAGCAATCAGAAATCAGCAGCACAAAAGGGAACCCTTGACATGTAACAGTTCTTCTGCTCATAGTAAAAGGACACATAGGAGTCGAGGTAGGACGTGCTCCTTAGCTCACCCAATTTTAGTGCTTCTCCCTCAGCTCCGTCTTCAAAATGTGATCCCAAACCATGCCCTAAAGAATGCCTCAAAGGCCTTGCTTCCTCCTACACAGACAGGACCTTTCCCCAGGCACAGCCCCCACCCCACCATCCCTAGTGTGACAGTGAAGGCAGAGAACAGCAGTGCAGGTCTAGAAACCAGGATTAGGGATCTATTCCTCTGGAGCAAGTGGTGCTGGTAATGCCTCCCTATACCAGAACAAGTATTTGTGCACAGTGTGGATGATCTGAACCAAACCACATCTGCTCTCTGGGAGCACAGTTGTCACTCACACTGGGGAACAGCTATGGCCTCCTTGCCCACAGTTGCTCCTGGTTTACACTTTTGCACCTGAGCAATTATCTTAAGCATAGTCCTACCAGGGGAAAGGATGCCCACAGGCTAGTAATGGCCTCTTGGATTGTGGTCCCTTTACCACCACGGCTGCAACTCCCAAACACGCTCCTCCTGAACTGTGGTTCACAGCCATGAGGGATTACTGGCAGGATTCCCTCTATTTGTTACAAGTGCTGAAGAGCAGATCCTGTGGAGTTCAAAGCCTTTGCTGCCTGCTATCAGGAAGCATCAGATTGCTCAGCGCTGAGGTGGCCAGGAACAGCCCCAAGCTGCACTAAAGCAGGCAGGTCCCCAGTACTCACATGCTGCTGATGGGCAGCTGGCTGAAGAGCTGCGGCACAAATCGCGCAGACATCAGTGTCTGGCGGTTGGGCTTGTTTAACCCACAGGCCAGTTTTGCTAGTGTCTGTAACAGAGAAGAAGGTGGAAACCCTGTTATTACACACTGTGCGCTGACTTAACAGCTTGTGCTGCATGACCTCTGAGAGCTGCCCTCAGAATAGCTGCTAGGAAGATGTGCAGATTGCACTGTTCCTTGTTCCCAGGCAGTATCCACCTCGGGAGTTGACATGCACTGGCTGGGTACTTTGAAAGCAAAGCTGCTACCAGACTTCTATCTCTGCAAAGGGCTGGACTCCTGCTCCAGGCAGCTTGAGGGATCTCAGTCTATCACCTATTCAGGATGGTTTAGTTTTCCCTCAGGCAAGCATGCTCGTTTCCACAGCATCCCCATAATCTTCCACCAGGCTATGTCTCTCACTATGGCTTGGTCCTTCATCTTCTGTGTTTGTCTTGCTTTTTCTCAGTGTCATTACTTTAATCTTCTCTCTTCGAGGTCCACAAAAGGAAATCTGCAAAATGCAGAATTGCTAGCCTGGTTCTCCAACCTATCTGCCACACAGCTCCCCTTCCCACTCTAAGCTACCACAGGATCAAGAATACACAGGCCAGCTTGAAATACATTTAGCTGGGTGTTTGGGCTTTTTTTTGAGCAAGTCTAAGAGTTTCCTCTTTCACTGCTTTGCCTCTAAATAAGCAAAATTTCTTGCCTGCCTATTGAGCTATGACCTTTATTAATAGCCTGTTTTACAGGCTTACATACATTCAAACTCTTTTCTAGACTAAGTAGATCCCTTTTCAGATGTCCAATTTGTTTTTTCTTGTTTCACTGGAGACTCTTCCAGGCTTACCCATACTGTTCACAAAGTGAAGTGCCGGAAGCCAAACCAATCACTGAGGCTTCACAGGGAGAAATGATTTACTTTTTCTGACACCTTTTGTAAACTGCACATGCTGAAACAGGATTTGCCATTTCTAAAAGAGTACTCGTATTACTGACTCATCCTGCTGCTTGTCCACAATAACTGCAGGCTACTTCCTGACTTACTGTGACTTAGCCAAAAACCTGCTGGTTGCTTTTTTCTATAAACCACAAAAAGTCTGTGAGGAGCATAAGAACCACTATTTGGTGATTTCAGAGTATTTCTGGGCTTTTTCAAGCTCAGAATTTTCAACTCTCTTGGAATTCTCAGAGCCCAGGCCCTGAGCCCCATCTCTGTTTAGCACCACCTGAATTCATACAGCTGTTTCCTCTCTTTAGGCTTCAGTGAAAATATTGGCTCTTAGGAGACCTCGGACAGAACCCCCCAGGATCCCACTCTAAACATCCCAATTTGAGTGCATCTCACTGAACAGTCATTTTGGGAAACAGTAAAATTCCCTTCAGCTAGATGCATGCCCTTCAGACAACCTCAGTCAGGTTGTGTTTTGCTACAGTGTCATCATCAGCTTATGCAGCTCAGGGTGAAGTGTGTTAGAAACCTTAAGGCTAAGACCTCACATCTGCAGCTCCCCTGTAAAAAAGAGTACATAAATGGTCCAGCACAAGTGGTTCTTCATAAACCACATTGTTATCTTTCAGGTGCATCCAAATAGCTCAATTGGTCTCATGTATCAGCTGGGTTCCTTGTGTATTCTGTCTAACAAGTTACCTCACTGGGAAAAAAAGTCCCTTGGGAGAGTTTTCTGCAGAAAGCACATAAGCTTAAAGCAAGCAATCTCCACCCTGAGTTTCAGGCAACAGTGGCTGTAGCCAAAGAATGGTTTTTACTGACACAAATTCCCAGCGACACCACCAGTGTGGGGCACTGAGGTGGGTTGAGTTGCTTTTCTCTTTGTGGTCAGTCAGCCTTTACCCCGCTGGCCACACTTTGGGTGATGCTCAGCCAGCTGCCAAGAGCAGCCACAGGAACACTTGGTGCATGATAGCAGCTGCAGAAACAAACAGACTTTGATGCTGCAGCTACAGAGGGTTTCCTGCGGGGTGAAACACGGGGTGGTTTGCTGAGAGCCCGTAGCACTCGTTTCATTTCATTCTGCAGGTTTGTTCTCTGTAGGTTTGTGCCTGAGCTGGCTGTGGAAGCATGTTAGCACATTCTGCACAGCCACCTGTAGGCTCTGGTAATCTCTGCACTGTGCTTGCTGCTACAGACACACAGTTCTTCAGGGATAGCACAGTACATCATAATTTCCTTATTCCCTTAAAAAAATAAAAATGCTGGCATAAAAAGTGGAAGCTGGGAGAAGTTGCTAGGAATATCTGGGATGTTCTCTGCTATTCTTGATTACAGAGAGCAAAAAGGCAAATTGAACATCCCTTCCACTGGAAATTTCTACACCACTGATCTTCCTCAGCTAGCTCATTTCTGCCTCACAGTCTGTGGTAGTTTCAAAGTGAGCCAGTGCAGAATGAGCTCCAGTACCTGTGTACAGCTGGGAACAGTTCCAGTTGTTTCTGCAGAAGTCACCAACGAAATTTATATTCCTTAAACTCCAAAGCATCCATTTAGTCTTTATTTTGCTTGCTTCTTTTTTTTTTTTTGTCAGAGCCTGCATTTTAAAAGTCATACCTATATACATAAGCCCCTTTTCTGCAGAATGAAAGGGGTGCTCTCAGTAAACCACCCTGCATTTCAACCTGCAGGAAAACCTCTTTAGCTGCAGCATCAAAGTCCGTTTGTTTCTGCAGCTGCTGTCATGCACCAAGTGCTCCCGAGGCAGCTGGCTGAGCATCACCCAAAGTGCGTCCAACAGGGTAAAGGCTGACTGACCACAAAGAGGAAAAGCAACCCAACCCACCTCAGTGCCCCACACTGGTGGTCTTCTGCCTCTGAGCTGCTGGAAATTTGTGTCAGTAAAAACCATTCTCTGGCAACTGTTGCCTGACACTCAGGGTGGAGATTACCTGCTTTAAGCTTGTGGGTTATTTACAGAAAACACTTCTGGGGGACTTAAACCCCTTTTGTTCCTAGTGAACTCACTCATTAGGGTACACCAGGAATCCAGGCAGTAAATGAATGGAGTGCTGACTGCACAGGTCACATCTCTGGGAAAACAACTTCTCTCTTTTCCAGATGTCCTATAATTTTCCTGAAGGTGTGAACACACATGGTTGCATTCCCTATTTGGCTTATCTTCTGTAGCAGACTAGTAAGTGTGTATAGGAGACCACGTACAGCACATTTTGACTCTAGCACTCAGAAGAAATGAGGCTGATGTGCTATGAACATACCTTGTTGTGAGAGATGCCAGCAGAACACCTGAATCCAGTGGCTTCTTCTACAGCCACCCTAATTTCTTCTACAATCACTGCTCCCATGGTCAGTTGCAGGTCAGGACAATCGGGGTTATCAAAAGACAGTGATGCCAGCCACTCCTGCAAGCCACGTTGGCGCAGCTCCTCTAGAAAAAGGACACAAAGAGGATCACAAGGGGACATAACATGAGTACTTCTTCCTGAGCCCAGCAAGGGGAGCGGTAGCATCAGCCAGCCCCAGACTTCTGTGACGGCATGCCAACCACATGGATGAAAAGCAGGCACCTTAAAAGCCATGCACTGGGGAAAACAGAGACCCCATTGACCACACTCTTGGTTCAGAGGGAGCCAAAGCAGCCCTGCCTCTGCTGCTGGCACAGGGAGCGTTACCGATGGAGCGGGAGAGGACAAGACAGGGGGGAGGGCAGGGCCGTGTCGGGCACAGAGCGGCACTGTGCACCCCAAGGCAAAGCGGGTGCGGGTGGGTGCGTACCGGTGCCGCGGGGCTGCGTGCCGGGCTCCGCGGGCAGCCCCTGCACGCAGGTGCTGGGCAGCAGCGCTGCGGGCAGGGCCGCGCCGCGCAGGGCGCGCAGCCGGTCGCGGGCGCTGCCGGTCAGGTCCAGGTACGCCTCGTCGATGCTGGCGCGCTCGATGGCGGCGAACCGCGACAGCACCTGCATCACCTCCGCGCTGGCCTCCCGGTACCTGCGGGGCGGCGGGCACGGGCTCAGCCGCCGCCCCGCGCCGGGAGGAGCCCCCCATGGCCCGGCCCGGCCCGGTGTGTCTCACCGTGTGAGGTCCGCCTTGCCCCGCGCCTGCGGCACCCGCGCCAGCGCCAGCTGCGGGCACAGCGCCCGCGCCTCCGAGGCCCACATCCCGCGGGACACGCCGAACGCGCGCGCCTCGTAGCTCACGGCGATGATCCTGCCGAGACAGGGGCGGGGAGCTGCAGGCGGCGGAGAGCGGAGAGCGGGGCCATGGCCCGCCCGCCGGCCCGCCGACCTACCCGCCGCCCTGCCACTCGGTGTACTGCACCACGGCGCACGGCCGGCCGCGCAGCTGCGGGTCGAGGCGCTGCTCCACCTGCATGAAGAAGCAGTCCATGTCCACCAGGGCCACCACGCGCTCCCGGCCCCGCGCCATCCCCGCCGCCGCCGCCCGCCTCGCTGACTGAGCCGCTGACCGACCGAGCGACGGCCCGCCCGGGATGGGGGGCGGAGAGCCCCGCCTCGCGGCACCCGTGGTTCCCTCCCACCCCCGCGCGGGGCACGCCGGGAGTTGTAGTTCGCGCCTGCGTGTCCCCGCCCCGCCGCCCTCTGGGCGCGCAGGGCGCATGCGCGGGTCCGCATCCCGGCCGCCCCGCTCGCGCGCCCGTGGGTGGCCGGTGGCGCGCGCCCGCCGCCGCCGCCGCCATGTCCGCCGAGCAGGTGAGCGGCCTCTGCGAGCAGCTGGTCAAGGCCGTGACCGTCATCATGGACCCCGCGTCCACGCAGCGCTACCGCCTGGAGGCCCTCAAGGTACCGCCCGGCCGCGCAGGGACGGAGGGACGGAGGGAGGGAGGGAGCCCGGCGCCGGCCACGCGGGCCTCCGTCCCAGGAGGGCGGGGATGGGCCGGTGCCCGGCGGCTCCCGGGGTGCTGGCGGCCGTCGGCGGGCCGGGGCGGGTCGCGGGCGGGGCGGCCGCCCCCGGCGTGTCTCCCTAGGAGCGGGGCTGCCAGCTCTGCCCCGGTGTGTAACTGCGTGTGCCCTCCCTTCCTCCTCCCTCCCCCCCTCCCTCTCTCCCGCAGTTCTGCGAGGAGTTCAAGGAGAAGTGCCCCATCTGCGTGCCCTGCGGGCTGAAGCTGGCGGAGAAGACGCAGACGGCCATCGTCCGGCACTTCGGCCTGCAGATTCTGGAGCATGTGGTCAAGTAAGGCAGCTGGTCCCGGGCAGGGGCCCCGCCTGCCGCCACCCAGCCCCGTGCGGGCGGTCCCCGCACATGCCCGTGCCTCCCGGCCCAGGCAGGCTCTTTGAGGATGGAGGGAGTCTGTCCTGCATCAGAGGACAGTTCCTGCCCTGCTCGGGTTGTCTCCTCCTCTGTTATTAAAGAAGGAAAGGAGATTAGCTTTCAGGCGGATTGGGGAGGTTAATTTACAGAGCTCTAAGACACGTTGACGTTCCAAGATGAAAATAAGCCCACTGCGATACCAGTAGGTTTTTGCAGTGTTCTCTGTCATTAGCCTTGTTCTAACAAAGAGGCTTTGTATTAGTTCAGCTCTGAGATTCCTTTCTCTGCCGCCTCTACAGACCTGATGCTTTGTGCTTTGCATTGTGCCTTTGCTGTTGCCTCTGGTGTCTGTTGACCTCGGCGGGGCACGCCCATTTGCCAGCAGCACTTTTAAACTCAGACAGGGATTGGGTGCTGGCAGAGAGCTGTAGTGTCCCTAGTTCAGGTAAAACCCTGTTTTGTTGAGATTCAAGTCAGAGATACTTACAAATGTTTTGACTTGGTGTCCTGTTCGTTTGTTTTTAACAGATACCGATGGAACAATATGCCTCGCCTAGAAAAAGTTTATCTAAAGAACAATGTCATGGGCCTCATATCCAGTGTAAGTACTTGCTGTCCCAGGATGTTCTTTGAAATGTGATTGTTTCACTTGGAGGTAGAATGTGGGAGGAAAAGAAAAAAATGCTCCAGTTAATTAGCATAGAAGACTGGAATTCAATTATCCATTTCATTGCCTTTTTCCTGATTGTTTCAGTGCTTTTTTCTGTCTTGTCAGGTGAATAATCATGTCACCTCACATGGCAGGAAGTTGTGAGGCTTGTATAACTTATAAGGTACTTTTCCTTGTCTTAGGAGGAAATTCAGTAACTTTGGATGTTCTTATCCTTTGCAAGAATACTAAAGTCATTATCTTAGTCATGTATTCTCTGTTGCTGTGATTGCTCTTGTGACCAAGGGACCTTGTTTTGAGGAAAATCCTTCTGGTTCCCAGAGTTCACTAGCTGTGGATGCTTGGGAGCACAGGAGTGTCATCTAAGGTAGCTACAATGAAGAGCTACCCGATTTTGTGTTTTGTTTTGTTGGTTTTAGTTTCTGTGGTTTAGAATATTGGTAAACACTGTGCTTCCCAGGTTAGAAATATAAATGCCTGATGTTTGCTGTTCTGTATAACTGCCTCCTTTCTGTCACAGGGAACTCAAAGTATCCTGGAGGAGGAAAGTCATATTAAGGATGTTCTGTCTCGCATTGTGGTGGAGATGATCAAGCGTGAGTGGCCTCAGCACTGGCCTGACATGCTAAAAGAGCTGGATACCCTCTCCAAGCAAGGGGTATGAATCACAGCTGTCTGTTCTCTTTCATAGTTTGTGGTTCAGTCTTCCATCATCCTGACTCACTTATGGTCAGGTGGGATGGGCTGATGATGGACTCAAAACTCCCTGTAAGATTAAGCTAGTCTAAGAGATTATTTTAAGAGAGAGAGGTTCATCCTCCTGTGTTGTTTTCCCAAGGTGTGACTTGTATCTTCGTGCGTTCTCACTTTCTCTCCACATCTTTGAGCTAGCCTCTAGAGATTTTAATGTTTGGACTCTGCTGATGAAGGATGTTTCATTTTGGAACATTAGGAAACCCAGACAGAACTGGTGATGTTCATCCTCCTACGTTTGGCAGAGGATGTGGTGACTTTTCAAACTCTGCCTACCCAGAGGCGGCGAGATATCCAGCAAACTCTCACCCAGAACATGGAGAAGATCTTCAGCTTCCTAGTAACTGCCCTGCAGCAGAACGTCAACAAGTACAGATGCATGGTAAGAGTCTCCTTTCCTTGGGTTCAGTCAGGGCTGGTGGCGTTTAGGAATTGGGGTACTACTCTCAAATTCTTGGAGAAGCAAGCGCAGACAGAAACTGTCTGAAATCCATTGCTATCACTGTGAGGTGGGGTTATGCTGTGGCCTGGGAAGCTGATGCTGATCAGAGACTGAACACACAAAGTTTACATGGTTAGTGTTGATAGTTTGGTATTGCTAGTGTAAATGGCTTGGATGGATGTGTGCTTCCTCCGTACTGTTGGAATGCTCTGCTGACACTAGGAGTGTATGGCTTAGCAAAAGGAAGGTGTGGTTGTGTTAGAAACAGGTAGATTTCATGGCTGTTCTCTCATGCTGCAGCAGTGTGTTTGAGGTGATACCCCAAAATGCATGAGTTTCTGATGTCTCAACATGCATCTGGGGCCTCTGTTTCTTTTCTCATGAGTTCAAGGCAGGAAGCTCTTTTTTTGGTCAAGTTGTAGTGAGGAATGTTCTTCCCTTTTGTGTAAAGAGACTTCTTTCCTGAATTGTTACCTAGAATAAGAGGTGTGAAGGTTGGTCATGATGGTTGGCAAAGGAAAGTCTCTACCCCAGTCTGTGAGAAGGAAGTGGATTTAAGAGTGAACACAACTGAGAAACCAAACTGGCAACCAGTTGCTTAGGTGTATCTCTTGTACTTCTTTTTTTGTGATTTAAACCCCAGAGTTATACTAGATGTGAAACTGGGAGGCAAATAAAAGCCCTCTCCTACTTGACTTCTCTCATTTTCCTGATGCACTGACAAGCTGAACAAACCCACCTATAGAGCAGTGCAGTTCATGGTCGTGGGTGGGTGACCCTGGTGTGCTTTGTGGTCTTGTTGAAATGCATTTCCAGGTGAGGTTTGCATTGCAGTGCTTGAGACTGTGAAGTGTGGTTGCTTCTGCTAACAGTGAAATCTTTCTGATTGGCAAGGTTGGATCACCCCAGGAACAAGAAGTCCTCACCACTCCACAGGTTAGCTGATCTTTGGCATGTTTATGCATAGGGTGAATTCTGAGGGTTGGGTGTTTACTTACCTGTCTGCACACTGAGACTGGGGGACATGATGGACAACTCCCCAAGACCATAATAATCTGCATATAAGTACGATGCATTAATAAATACATGTGTTTATAAGGTGGGACATTTATTAAATGTTTGGGACACAAGCCGATTAACTTAAAATCATTGCAGAGAATAGATTGATGGACAGAGTTTCCAAACCTAAACCTTGCTTGTGGTGTCTCTGCATCTGAAAAACAAATCAAATCTGAGTGTCTGAGGGATTCTTTTGCATTAGGCAAAAGGATGGTGGAAGCAGTGCATTGTTGCTGTTAAGTGTCTGGGAGTGGGAATCAGGCTGTAAGCTGTTGCCCTAGCTTTCTCCAGCTGCCTTTCTGACCATGGACAAATCACCCTTTTCAGAACTGAACCTCGGCACATAAAAGCCACCAGTATCTTTCAGAGTCTGGCTTTTGGATGTATGATGCTCTTAAAAGGTGGAAAGTTTCTTCCCTGGAAGCCTCCAGGAAGCACCAAAATGCCTTGCCTTTTTGTTTCCTATGTCTCCGTGGTGCTTGCTGACTGGAGTGTTATCTTTTGGATGAGAAGGAAAGTGTGGCTTAACTTGCAGTTCAGAGTCCTGTTACCTTACCTGTCAGGAGGCTGTGAAGGTGGCTTTGTTGGATGCAGAAATGTCCTGAGTGGGAGACTAATACAGCCTCTTCCACTAGGGAGCTGTTCTGGCTGCCTGTCCAGCAGGAGCTGGTGGAGGTGTGTGCTGTAGCTGCTCACTTAAATTCTCGTTTTCTTTTTCAGAAGACTGATCTGGCTCAGGAGCCAAAGGTGAGTAGAGGAGTTAGAACTAGGCTTTTCCCAGGCTTTGGACTCTACTGCCTGCAGTTCTCTTTTATAGATGGATTTTTTTCACTCATAATACAAATGTATTGAGAAGTGAGGGGTGGCAGCAGAAGGGTCTGAATCTTTCACTTTCGTCAGGGAGTTCTTGGCGCTGTTATTCCAGGGAGTGGATGGCTTTAGATGGGAGTTGGTGTTTTTCTCTGGCTCTGAATTCTTCCTTCCTCTCTGTTCACAGGCCCAGGCAAATTGCCGTGTGGGGATAGCAGCACTCAACACTTTGGCTGGCTACATTGACTGGGTAGCCCTAAGCCATATCACAGCAGACAACTGCAAGCTCTTGGAGATGCTATGTCTGCTCCTAAATGAGCCTGAGCTCCAAGTCGGAGCAGCAGAGTGTCTTCTGATTGCTGTCAGCAGAAAAGTGAGTTATAGCTCCTCTGGCTCCCTTTTATTTTTCTCCTGTTCTCCTATATGCATCTTCAGATTGAGCAATGATCTCTCTCCCCTTTTATTTAAGAGACAAAATTCAAATTTGGCTGATTACGTTAATCATATTTGGTGTGAATCTCATGCCAGAACAATACATACAGCAACTCTTGGAACCTTCTCTGCCTCCACTTGCAATTGGAAGTTGGAGGTCCACACTGACTTTTTGCTCTCACTTCCTACAACTGTGAAATGGGAAATACTGTCATCAGCTGTGTCACCAGGCAGCTCAGACAAATGACAGCAAAATCTAAACAGGTGATTTGACCCATACATTCACAAGCACCTTATTGTCAAGGCTGAGTGTTTATCAGGTGCCTGTAAGTAACTAGCCACTCTTCTGTGAAGAAGAGTTAATGTCTCAGGATCGGTTGTGTGGTTTAAAGTTCCTGTGGTGGGATTGTTTGCAGAATTTTTTTAGATCAGAGATACCTTAGAATTTTTGGCAAGTTTTTACTTAAATCATGTGTATTGTAAGACTCTTCCCAGATGGAAGGAAAACTGAATCTCCTAATTTCACTTGCAGATGGAAATAAATAGTTACATAGGTGGGAATAAATAGTTATGTTCTAATTGAGGCATTTGGTGTATTTTGCATGTAGGGTAAGCTGGAGGATCGGAAGCCTCTGATGGTCTTGTTTGGAGATGTTGCCATGCACTGCATTCTCTCTGCTGCCCAGTGAGTACTGTCCTGCTACTGTGATTTCACGCAAAACTGCATACAAATGGTTTTGTAGGTGCAAAAGATACTGCTGCTTAACCGTGGGAACCGGGGACTGGATAGGAGAGAATGAAACCATCATTTCTTTTGCAAAACCTGAAAAACTGCACTTTTTTTCAAATCCCATAATTGAAGGACAAAGAGATGTAAATATCACAGCTTCCTTGGCTTTCTCTTTTAGCCTGAAACTCATCAAGAGTAGGGTCTCTTTCAGAGAGGCAATTTGAGAGGTTTTAGATGCCAATAAAGCAGTCTTTCTTGATAATAGCAAAGAACATCCCACTGCAATAAAATCAAATTGCTCTAATCCTCTTTTTATCTGTAAAATAGACAGCAGTGTGCCTGTTACCTACAGCATGAGTAACTGTGATTCTGTTTTTCCTTCCTTCCCTCATTCCCAGGACAGCAGATGGAGAAGGCCTGGTGGAGAAGCACTATGTTTTCTTGAAGAGACTTTGCCAAGTTTTGTGTGCATTGGGCAGCCAGCTATGTGCATTGCTAGTAAGTGTTTATTAATACCAACAGCAACCCTGGCAAGGCTAGTTTTTAGGGCTGGGACTTGAAGCAACCCTGATCTAAGGTATTTTCTACACATTTAGAAAAGGCAGAAATGGCTAGGCACTTAAGTGGGATAACAGTAGTCCTGCTAGGTCATAGGAATGTAGAATGGAGGGACCCTGACTGATTCCAGGGCTTTGCTGTCATCAAGAACCATTTCCTATAACCTCTGCAAAATGCTAAAACTTCAATGAAAATTGGTCAGGTTTCTTGCTGACTACTGCTACAGAAAATCTACTGCTACAGGAAATTACTCTCCTATTGAAAGCCTTTTAAATTCCCCTATAAAAATAACTCGGAGTATACCTGTTTGTTCTTCTACCAAGATTCTCTGAAACCAAAGGAAGAAAGAGGTTTTGTTCATGCTGTTCATCATTGTGATGCTTTTTGTCAGTCTTGAGGTGAAGATGCAAATTCATGCTGTTCATGCCTTACGGGTTGCTGAATTCCCACTCTCCATTCAGCATAGTGCTTCTACAATATAGAGGGCAGGCATGTTGAGAAATACTATTTGTGGGAAGATTGTGGGAGTCAGCCTGTAAGAGTTAGAGAGCTAAGTAAATTCTCCCAGGGAGAGAAAGAAAGAAACAAAACCAACCTTTGAGAATTTATCCATAAAAAATCAACAGTGAACAAAGGTGCATTATTACTTCCAGTGACTCCACTAAAAGTGGGAGCTGTCTATCCATAATGAAGTAATGGCAAGGAGATTCAAGTCCTCTCATCCAGGTTCACTTGAGAGATGCAGCACTGAGTTGTCCAACTTCAGAACAGGAATTTTGATGGCACCAGCTCATGTTATGATCGGTGGGGAGCAGCAAAACCTTGAATTTATGGCTTCAGGCAAAACTTACTTTCCTGACAAACTTCCCATAAAGTTACTGGTCATGGGTATCTGTATGTTAAATAGAGGAAACATTTAGAGAAATGGGAGTGAAATCATGTGGGTGTATTTGCTTGTGACATACTGCAGTTTGAATTGCTCTACTTTGGTACCACTAGGTGGGCTTGGCCCAGTAGGAGTAAAATGGTGATTCATGGCAGCAGCAGCAGTGGTGGTTGTGAATTTGGTTTTAATGAAACTCCGCTGCCTGAGAAGTCACCCTTTACTCTGGAATGAAGTGGTGTGGTGTCTCCAGCACCCCCAGAATTGTCAGCAGAACTTGATGCTCCTTGGGCTATATTGGTGTCAGAAAATCAATTGTACAGTGTTTTTGTCCCTGCTTCTTTACCATCTGTGGCCTTGGATGTAGTGCTCCTGCTTTACCATTTGTGAGCCCAGCCTGGCACAGAGTTAGTATTTTGTCTGAAATTTTTCATCTTCTTCACAGGGTTCGTATTGTGATGTGGAAACACCAGCCAACTTTGGAAAATACCTTGAGTCATTTTTAGCCTTCACAACCCATCCCAGCCAGGTATGTAAAGGGCTAAAAGTCTTGTGTGTCTGTGTAATAGTGTGTGAATGCATAATTGAGCTAAGTCATAGAAGACTGCAGAACTTCAGCTGCCAAATAGTGCTCTCCAGGCTCTTCAGTGCAAGACCCAAAAGGCAGCATGGTTTCTACTCCATTACCATCCTATCAGGAACAGTGCTTGACACACAGGTGCTGAGTAAAAAATGCAGAATTTGCAATCAGCCCTAGTATTTACTTAGAGATTTTTGACATTCTGGAAATTTGTGTAGTACCTGCAAGGTATCTTGGCCTCAACTGAATAGTCAGTATAATTTGCTGTTGATTTCTGATAGCAGTGTTTAATGTCATCAGTGAAAATTCCAGCACTGAAATCCTTCTCTGTTCCTCTCTTTATTCTCCCTCCAGTTTCTGCGCTCTTCTACCCAGATAACATGGGGAGCCCTCTTCCGGCATGAAGTTCTGTCTCGTGACCCCTTGCTGTTGGCTATCATTCCCAGGTATCTCCATGCATCTATGACCAGCCTAGTGAAGGTATGTGGGAACGGTGACTGGTTGGGTGTGACAAGGTACCTGGGTGAGCATGACCTCTGGGTCATGGGGGAGAAACTACGTTTTTATTGTGTCTGCCAGAGACATGATCTCCAGGCCTCTGAGCAGACAGTTCAATCTCAGCATTTTACTGTCTGCTCCTTGCCTCCAGCCTTTATCTCCTTGAAGCTGGTATTAGCTGTGATGGGTGACTTCTCTTCCTTCCTGACCTTGTCTGCTTTGTCTCCAGGTGGGCTTTCCCTCTAAAACAGACAGCCCCATTTGTGAATACTCCCGCTTTGATTTTGACAGTGATGAGGACTTCAATGCCTTCTTCAACTGTAAGTTGCCATCACCCTTCGAGGATTCTGTTGTCTGTGCCTTTCCTCCTACCAGCTGAGCTTGGAGCCTGCCATATTGGTTTAGCAGCTTCCATTTGTGTCTTGACTTTTTCAGCTTGAATCTTGGAATAATTAATATAGGATTTTCCTGTGACAGCTTGTGCATTTAATTTTTTAATTAATTAAATTAATTACTTTAAAAAGTAATTAAGAAAGTAATTAATTAATTACTTTTTGCTGTTATTTCACTTGCTGGCCAGGTAGATGGCCTAGTAGTACTTGCTACCTGGTGTCAAAGAAAATATGCCTCTTGGTCACTTAGAGGAGGAAATGAAACAGCCTCAGATCATGCTCAGGTTAGGAGAGGAAGGCAGCTTACAAAAGACTTTAAATGTCATTCCAGAAAGAAAATCTGTCTTGACCCTGGTAAGAAGTTTGTGGTTCAGTACCAACAGCCAGAGTTGAACCATTAAAATAGCCAAATTTAATCATAGTCCTAAACCAGCACTGGATATTAGTAATTTTATCTTTTCTTTTGTTTTGCATTTTACTTTCTGAAACTGAGGTTCGTTCTCACTGGTTGGTGTAGTTTGGTACTCACTTGGTGCATGGGTGGATATACTTAATAAATTACATAAATTTTTACTTTTTGCATTTATGTCTGAAGATTTTAAGAGTTGCATTTTTTATTGCTTATTAGATAGTTTATTTTTTACTTACTGTGATAAATCAGTTTGGGGTAGAGACCATAAAGTAGCTAAATGCACAAAGCCAGAATTTGAAATCGTTTTAGGGAGTTAAATATATTGAAGGCAATACATATATAAGAAAATACAACTGATTTGAAGCAAAAGCTAAAATTACTTGATAAAACAACTTCATTTAAAAATGCAAGTTGCATTTTTAGTCAGCAGTCTAGTTCTTTTGTGTGGTCCTGCACTAGAATATTTTGAAACAAGTGAAATTCCTGTTCTGTACTTTGCTTCTAGTGTCTTTGAAATTGAAAACAAGACAACTGGGTTTTTAAGTTCACATGAGTTTGTCAGTAGGTGAATAATCTAGAAAAAGTGTGTTTGGCTGAAGAAAGAGGTAGTTTTCTAATACTGTTTTTCTGTCTCAGTATCCCAAGATAATTGTAAGCAGCAAACATTTAGAGTTCAAAGGATTTTTTAAATGAAAAATAGAGGCTTAATTATAGTAAATCTGGGTTTAGCATAGATTTTCATAATTTATACTGCATTTTAATTGCACTTTTTTAAATGTTAAACCATCATTTTTTCAGTCCACTTAAACCACTTCAAAAATTGCCCATCCTGTTGCACCTAGTTTATTGAGTGTGTATCTGAGTTTACTACACATTGACTGCCAAAGCAACAGTCCATAATGTTCCCAGACCTGCAAAGCTTCAGGTGAGCTTTGCGGGAGGAAAATTTGTCGCATCAGCTTGTTTCTTGGTGTGTGATTTTTCACTGCAGCTTTCCGAGCTCAGCAGGGGGAGGTGATGAGGATGGCTTGTCGTCTGGACCCTCGAACTGGCTTCCAAATGGCCGGCGAATGGCTGAAGTACCAGCTCACAGCTCCTGTTGATACTGGACCTATGAACTGTAGGTTACCTGAAAAAAAGTAGGGGTATGGGATTTGTTGAAACGTCTTGACCTTTTTTTGTTGATGTTTTTTGCGCTTTTTTAAGGGGGAGCTGACTCCACACTAGATTTTTAGGCTTCTAAGGTCTTTGCAAGTTAAAAGTAAAATTAAAGCAAACCCACCTCGCCCCTAATTTAACCCTTTACAGTCTACTATGGAATAGCTAATGTAAAGTCCCTGGCTTCTCCTTTCCTCCCCCCAAATCTCTCTGCAGAACAGATACAGCCATTTTATTAATTGGGCAATTTTATCTCTGTAACATAATGATGACTTTTGTTAGGGATGCCGCGCCTGTCTGACATCCTTGTGTTATTCACCTTGCTATCCTCCTGTGAAGGCAGGCTACTTGGTGCTCTGCACAGTCACAGTCACACTGAGGGCAGTCTTGCCTGCAGTACTGAGTCTAGGCATGTGGGCTCCCTCTTTTTCCCTTCTGTGGTTTATTATTGTGATTGCTCTGTATATTATCTTCAAGGTCAGACATGTCTCAAGAGCCTTCATTTTGAATAAAGTATATCACAGGGGAGTATCTTAATTGCACCCAGTGCTGTTGAGGAGCATGGTGAGAGCTCTGGTATTCTCTTCCTTTCAGCTAAGACAGGCGAAGGTCTCTGCTCCATCTTCTCTCCATCCTTTGTGCAGTGGGATGCCATGACCTTCTTCTCGGAGAGCATCATCAGCCAGATGTTTCGAACCATGGATAAAGATGTATGTGTAGCTGATGCTCTTGCCTACCCCTGGCTTGTTCTGGGTTGACACAAGTGGATTTTTTCAGCTGTGTAGTTCTTAAAAAGTTTGTAGCAACTGTTGTAGCTCCATGCAAAAACTCAGGTTGTTTGGTGAGCCATTCTCACGAGGACCCTCCTTTAGATGGGACCAAACCATACTGGCTTACACTCAGGCATGTCTTGATTCTGGACATAATGCCAGGAGAAATCACAGGAGAATGCTCAGGTGGCATGCTTTGACATGGTGCTTTGCTAGAGGAGAAGACTGCCTAAGGAGAAATTTCATGAGTTCATTCTGTTTAATTATCCCATGATTAGAGTTTTTCTAATTTTTTTTTTTAACTTCTAACTAAATGAAAGAAACTCATACCCAGGGAGTAGAATCAGAAGCATTTTCTCTCTGCTTCTTGTTCAACAACAGGTGAATTGGAAGGAGAGCATTTTTTTCTCAGTCTGATGTAGGTTGACTTTTTTTATTAGATTAGGCTGCTCATGCACTTATGGTTCATCAGTCTAATCACAGTAGAATAATTATAGTCTCAATACAGTTAGTTAAGCATGGAATATGTTGGACGGAGTCAAGAGGAGTATTGGGAGCCGGAAAGAGGAAATTTGCCTTTCCCAGAGGTGCAAGCAACAGTACAGGGACTAGAGACTGATGTCTCAAGACTGTCCTGCCAGCAACAGCAATGCTGCTGGCCCTCTTCCCTCAGCAAGTGCACATAGCACACAGTTACACTGAGTTTTCTGCTGCTTTTCTTTCTGCTTTGAGAACAGATGTGTTCAGCTGAGAGGCCTGATAGAGTGGCAGCAGCTACACTGCCTAGCTCTAAGTGTTGTAGGAAGTGTGCACCAGGCTGAAGTATTGAGTGTTGCCTCCTTTTTTCTTTCCTTCTTTCTTTTTGCTACCTTTGTAGGAAATCCCAGTGAATGATGGCATAGAGCTGCTGCAGCTTGTCCTTAATTTTGAAACAAAAGATCCTCTCATCCTGTCCTGTGTGCTCACCAATGTCTCTGCTCTCTTTCCGTTTGTCACTTACCGACCAGAATACCTACCCCAAGTACTTTCCAAGGTAGGTACGTGCAAAGCATGCTGAAACTGGGTGGGCTTTTTGTGTTGCAGCACTCCTGCACTGAACTGCAGGAGTTAATCCTCTTAGTGTTATTTGGTGTCGGGGAAGGACTATCCTTCAGGTCAGAGATGGGAAAAACCAAAACTGAGGCTTGTTCAAGAACACTAATGTCAAATAACCCAAATTTTACAGTTCTTAGCCTTAAATCTTAAAGCACGTGCTCTGGCCAATAGACACCATGTTTTATTTCAAGATCTCACTGTACTGATGATTCATCTTTTAACTCAGTCAAGGATTCTTTACTAACTTCAATGAAATTGTGCTAAAATCTGGTGATCTGTTCCTCGACCTCAAACAGATGCGAGTGCTAGATATTAAAAAATAATGTGAGTTTTTGGACTTTTCCTCTCTTTTCTTACAGCTGTTTGCTTCAGTTACCTTTGAAGTTACAGAAGAAAGTAAGGTATGTCTGAATAATTATCTACTAACGAGCTGCAACAGTTGAATCAAATCATATTCTGTTGGAGAACGTGCTGTGTCTGAAGACTCTGCTGTTCTGTGTTTCTTGAAAAAGCTAGGGAGTCTAGATATTACTGGTCTTTTCATGGTTGACAGAGCCTACTAAGCTTTGGCTCAGGAGCTTAGAAGGCAACAGGCATGGTATAAGGCCAGTACACTTAGTTCCTCAATCAGTGCTGGCCTTCCTGAGGGAAATCCCTTCATTAGCTGTATGTATTCATCAGTGACTGGTATACATGGCTCTGAAGGATGCTGCCAGCTACTTAGGGAGTGCTTGGAGTCTTGAAATAGTGAGTAAGAGCCATGGCATCCTCACTCCTGAAGTACAGCTTGTTTGAACATGTTTCTCTGCCTGGCAGAGAAAAGTTCATTGCTGCACGATTATTTGGGGAGAGGAGGCATGGAAATGTTTTTTTGATCTGTACTCAACAGTGGAGAAAACTGTATGTATTTGTCTCTTGAAGATACCCTGCATTTGTCTGAGCTTCTGTTTTGTATTGATGTTTGTTATGTCTGTCCAGGCTCCTAGAACTCGAGCAGTGAAGAATGTGAGAAGGCATGCATGCTCCTCAATCATAAAGATGTGTCGGGATTACCCTCAGCTTGTCCTGGTATGTAAATGCAACTCTGTCATGAAGAATCTTGCCTTAATTTCAGTTGGATTTTGTGGGATCGTCAGTTTCCTTGCCTACAGTCTCTGCTTTTCTTGCGAGAAACATTCCTGCTGCACAAATGACAGTGTTTTATTCCCCATACCTCTCTTCTTCCCCCCTGAAAAATTTTCTGCCTAAAGAGTTGAATTATAAAGTGATGAGTTAAATGTAAAAGGGACGAGGAGGATACAAGCAGCACTGCACTGGTTTTATAGGAATGTTCACCAAATTTCCGCTTTGTCACCTGTGGTGGTCTCAGTCGATTCATTAGCTAAATTCATTGGGTAATCTTACTAGACTTTCTTCTGTTACTTAACAGAATGTAGGAAGAAGAGGAGAGTAGTTGTTTTCTGGATGAGCTTGAGGAGATGAGAATTGACAAACAGCTTTAAAATCCATGAGCCGTGTTGTGTTTGCTTTGCAGAACTAAACAGCCTGCACACAGCATGCCTAGCTCTGAAGTCCTTTGTTTAGAGGTGTTTCTGTGGAGGGGGCTCTAGAATTATTTTAAACAAAGACATTTTAAAGGATGCTAATTAAGGTTTTTTAGGGGTTTCAATCTGCATTCTGCTATAAGATGCTAAGAACTAGTGGATTGGTCTTTGTTCCACTTTGTCTTTGAGCTATAGCTGTCTCTTGCCCACTGCCAGCCTGACATGCTTACTGGAAGAACCAAGAACCCAGAGCTGCCCCAAAAGATGTTCAGAGGACTTGGCTGAAGGGGGAATGACTGTTACTGCTTACACAAAGTTATAGGTAGATGCGGTTGCAACCAGAGAAGGTAGGGAAGAAACCAACCAGAGAAGGTAGGGAAGAAACTCAAAATTCCTGTGGAGATAGTAGTATCCATATGAGTTGCTACTTACCTCATTATGAGCAAAGAGATGGAAGAGTCCTAAATCTAGTCAAAAAACCAAGGTCCTTTCTGTGAGCAAATAAAAACACCAGAACTATTTTGAGGTGTGACACTGCTTTAAGGGATATGACTGCCTAGAGAGAGATTTCCTTGTCCTATTTCAGTCATTGTGTAGAGTGAAAGTAAACTGGATGCAGGATAATGATAGAGTGGTAGGGGAAAATGGAAGTTCTCTTAGGCTGAACATTCAGAGAAACTTGAGTCTAAGGAGGAGATGGCTATGTAGAGAAATGGTAACAGATATGCTCCTCCAGCTGTACAGTACACCCCTTCTCTGCTTCTCTCAGTGGCCCTCCTCCACACCAAATGCATGATGCTCTTCTACTTGGTTGTGTTTTCTAGCCAAACTTTGAGATGTTGTACAACCATGTGAAACAGCTGCTCTCCAATGAGCTGCTGCTGACGCAGATGGAGAAGTGTGCTCTTATGGAGGCCCTTGTCCTCATCAGCAACCAGTTTAAGGACTATGAACGGCAGAAGGCTTTCCTGGAGGAGCTCATGGCTCCTGTTGCTGGCTTATGGCTCTCCCCAGAGATGCAGAGGTATGGGTCATTTTTCTGAATCAGAGGTGTTGCAGAGGTAATGTTGTGCCTAATAAGGGAACGCACAAACAAAATGAGAATGGTGGGGTTCTTCATGACCTATGCTCTGGGCAGTCATTGTTGGTAATAGCTCTCCTGCATTTCAGAAACTGCCAACAGTCCAAATGCTGTTTGCTGAAAATTGCTAGGTAAGACTTGTTTAAGGTGATGGAGGAACATTCCCCAGCATGCCCAAAGCATCTGCAAAAAAAGAGAAATAAAAGATGTCTTTGCTCATCCCTAGGAGAAGGTATGAAACTGCACTCTCTTTACTAAAGCAGAGGTGTCCTGCAGCCCTGGGTAGCAGGGCATGTACAAGAGTTTTCCCAGCAGGGCTCTCATCGTAAGAGATTCAGAGGTTTTTCATCCCCATGGCCCAAGAGAACTGGAGATGTTTGGAGAGTGTAGACATCTCTGGTGCTTTTTAATCATATCCCCATGTACAGGATGGAGCACTAGCTAGTCTCTAGCCTTTCTGCCTGTGTTTATTGTCAGTGCAAAGCTCCACTCAAATTCCCTTGTGCCATCAGTAATTCCCATTGTTGTCTTTTGCTGCTGCCGCCAGAGTCCTCTCAGACCCTGAAGCCTTTATCTCCTATGTGGGTGCAGACAACAAAACTGCCGATCCCGTCTTGGAAGATCCTAGTGGCCTGAACCGCTCTAGAGTGAGTATCATTACCAGGTGAGGTGCAATTGTTAGTGAGGTGAGACTTGCCTCCTTGAGTCCCCCATTGCTGTTGTGATTACACACAAGGCCTGATCATCTGCTTCTTTAGAGTGTGGATCAGTAGGCTTTTCAGATTGCAGACTAACAGGCTGACTTTTGATCTTTAAGCTACAGGGAAGAGCATGCAAGCTATGGAAATCCACATTATTTACCAAAATGAAGGACACTGTTCCCTTACTCCTTATGTAGCAGAGTTGGTTTTGGAGAAGCAATGGGTTTACATGATCTATGGAAATACGGCACAGTGAATTGTGCTTTTTGAGCCAGGCAGAATGAAAACATGCTGAGGCTGCAGCATGAAATATAATTTTGTCTGTGGAGATTGTTGTTTGAATTGTCAATGGAAAACCTTCATTTGGACTGACTGCAAATGGAGTTGCTATCTTTAGGTCTGTAGAAGACACTGAAATGCAGTCCACAGAGCTGTGCTTGTGATTTGGGGCTAAAGGAGTTGGACCATTGTGTCATGGATCTCTGCATCTGTCCCAGCACATGAAGGAAATGAGGAACTGGTGGTGTAGACCCTTGCTTTTAGAGGGCACCCTACGTGGCTGTTTGCATACTTGTGAGACCATATGCATTGATGCTTTGTCTAATAGTGAATTCCTAGGCCGTCCTGCCATTGCCAAGGCTCTCTGAAGATGATGGAATGTAGCATGATCATTTGCTGCATTTTCTTGGCAGCAACCCACCAGTTTGTTTCTGCCACCAGGTTAGGCTCACTGTAGAGCATTGCCTTTGAGATGGGATGGCGGTGGGTTTGTCTGAAAACCTGTTTATTCAGGCTGTGCTCTGGCTAAGAAATGCTTTCTCTGCATCTCTTGCTCCAGATAAGCTTTTGTGTGTCCACAATTCTGGGAGTTGTGAAACGAGCTCGCTGGCCTGCTGCTATTGAAGAGGCGAAAACTGGAGGATTCTTTTTGGGATACCTGCCCAGTGGAACTCCAATCTACCGTAATCCCTGCACGGAGCAGGTCCTGAAGCTTTTTGACAATTTACTTGCTCTCATAAGGTGGGTCAAGTTGACTTGAAATCATTTATATTGTCTTACCAATCTCTGAAAGCCAAACTGTGATAAATACATGGAATGCTCAGAGCATGTTTGCCCAGAGAAGCCAGTGGGAACACAGGCTGGTGCAGGTGCCCAAGTACTGTTCCTGACTGTTCACAGTGGGGAATGGCACTGGGGAAACTGGAGCCTTCTAAATATCCATTGGCCTGGCCTACAAGAGTCCATCAAAGCCAATGGGAGTCTGGGCTGGGGTTGCCTCCCCCACCTCCACTGCTATAAGTCTGCCACCCACTTAATGATTTCTCAACTAACATCTCTGCTCTGCCCTCAGCCCCTACAAGGCCACCTCTCCGGTCACCACCAGGGCAGTCCCAGCTCTCACCGCATTGCGTTGTTCTCTCTTCAGTGTTAAATTAAGCTGGTTTTGCTGAACATGAACAGCAGCCTCCTGAAGCACTGTCTGCTATGGAAACCAGTGGATGCATACTCTCAGGCTGTTGCTACCGTGCAGTGCCTCTCTGCGTGTCACTGGTGTTGTGTAGATCTGGGGCAGCCAGAGGAGGGAGCAAGAGAAGGCAGAAAAGGGAAATCCTTAGTAACACAGTTCCCACAATTATAAAGGAGGAATCTGTCTCAGGGTAACTCCTGACACTGGGATTTTGCCAGACCTGTGGAAGAATTTTGTGCCATAACTGCATGTTACATACTTGAAAACTTGAGGTTCTCTCCTTGGCAACAGCCTGTTGGGAAAGAGCATTTTCAGGGATTTTTCATCTCGCAGGTCTAGGAGGAAAGGGGTCCTATTACTTGAGCTCTGTGTGGTCAGCTATGTGAGCTCAGGAATGTGCTGCTTCCAGTGAGAAGCAGCGTGCTGGGCTGGTAGGACAAACACATGTTGTCTTGGCCCACCTGAGTGGTGTTTCTCATCACTAAGCTCTGTGTAGCACACAGTGTGGTACTTTGGCCAGTGAGCAGGCACAGCTGCAGAGTTGTGCTTGAAGTGTTTTTGCCTCTTGTTCTGGAAGGCTGAAGATTCTACTGATGAACTTTTGGAAGAGGTTAGGTAGAGTTGCTTGAGTAGAAGTAGCCATATGCCATTTCTTCCAGAGCCTACAACATGTTTCATATTGTGAGACCAACTAAACCACTGCTCAAGGTCTGAACAGGCTGCAACAGACACTTTTTGCTCGTGCAATCATTGTTCTTGCCAGAGCTTACACATGAGTAAAAACACTTGGGATTTCTGTTACAACAAGCTTAGGAAACTATCATCCAACTTTTATCACTACCTGTGAAGAAGCAGAAACTCTGTGCCTACTTGTTTACCATTTCCAAGAATACATGAGTTATGTTCTATGGCCAGTACCTCCCCCATCTACCTAAAGGAAGAGGCTCCCTGGCTGGTCTGCATTTATTTTTTTTAAATAATGCATCTGTTTTGTTCAAGCATCTCACCTGCAGGCCAAAATGTTTTCCGAGTATGTGGCAGTAACATACATGGAGCAGACTGTACTTCACTCACAGGTATCCAGCTTTTCTTAAGGCTGGATGCTCCAACAAGAACCAATGAATGATGTATTATGAGCAATAGATCTTTATACTTCTTATTTTTTCCATTGCTACTGCTGGATATAGAGGCCTTCTTTGTATGACAGCTGCAAGCTCATAGTTGTTCAGTGCAAATGTTGATGACACTTAAGCCTTTTTTGAAATGTTGGATCTTGTGCTATGGGCTCTTGCTTTGTTCTTTGCTGACTTTCAGTGCCTTTTCCATGTCCTGCTTCCTCAGGCCCTCTTCAATATGGATAACACAGGAGAATATGGAATCTGTCAGCAGGCAGGAAGTACAGGGATATGAGGAAAGCTTGCTGTCAGGAAAGCTGCCTGTTTTGAGGATGCCTTTGGGGACATAATTTCATTACTGCTTGGGGATGGATGCTTCTCTTAGCTCTGTGCCATTAGGTAGCTCTCCAGAGGGATAGGCAGTGTCCAGCGTTGCTCATGTGGGACAGATGTGGAAGTCCCTGCAGACTTGGTTTCTCTGTGAGCAGAGTTGCAAGTATCAGCAGCATGGGTCCTGCTGAGCAGCTGAACTGAGCACCAAGTCGGGCACCAGTGTGCAAAAAAAGGGTGTTTTGCAGGCTGAGCAGGTGGGTCCTGCTGCTCTCTGGGTAGCGTGTGGCATTCTTTGGCTGTGTTAGCAGACAGAAGCAGTGAAAGCCATTAAGCCAGTGGGCCTTTGCCAGGGTCGCAAGTAGCTTGAATGTAGGTCATGGGTGAGACTGAAGAATGGCAGAGTCCAAGTAACAAGATAAAATAAGGTAGTTTTTAGTGGTATCTTTTTGTGCCTATCCATATTTGTCCCTTTAGTTTTATTTACTGGATTATTTCAAAGTTGTTTTGTTAATCTCCGCTTGCCGCTTTCAGAGTGATGATTCTCCTGTCCTCTGTGGTACTTATTTCATTATAAGTGTTTTCTAGCTTCTGGATTAATATGTTCACTCCTGACTTTAAACCCAAATCACAGTTTTCAGCCACCTTTAGGAAAAGGTGCATTTCTGCAGTCAGTAGCTGCGTGAACTGATCGTGCAGTGCCTTTATTATGCAGGGATTTGCTCCTGTTTTGTTACAAATGGACTGGTCAGGCTCAGCAAATGCTTTCCATAGACAAAGGCTTTTTTGGAACTCCTGATAAGGAAATGCTGACAATACCAAAACAGTAATGCTGGTGGGTGAAAGAATTCTTGGATAGACATGGATGCTCTAGGCATTTCCATTGTATACAGCTCCAGCTTTGGAAAAAGATTCTTCAGTCATGGACTGTTCTAAAGGACTTATCTTCTGGTCTTCAAGCCCATCTCTCTAGGCATCAGGTGCTCTCTCTAGCAGAGCTGTGACCATCACTGAAAATCCTCCAAGTCCTGCCATATCCTTTGCTTGTCTTTTCTAAAGCATAAATGTCTCTTGAATTTTGTTGTTAACATGTTCTCCTGTATGTGGGATGCCCAGGAGTGCTGAGAGTCTCACTTGGAACATGCCTAAGGGCTACATCATCATCATCATGTATAAGAGCTCTTTGATGCTTTTTTAACTCCCACGGGGAGCAGCTGGTTGGCCATTTTCTCTGAATTACCACTGAGAACTTGCTAAAGTATTAAGGGAGATCAGCCTGTGAGTAAACATCTCCCCTCTCACCTGTCAAACTTGAGAAAATGCTTCAAGGACTTTGAAACAACTAAGGACTATGATCGTACCTTCAGGATATGACTGGCCCATCCTGCTGGAGTTAGGGCGGTGAGATTTCAAGGTTAATCACTGCAATTCCACAGTCCTTTGGTTTGCCCCACTGTCCTGCTCAGCATGAGGCAAATCCAACATTGGCATGGACCGGACAGGAGACATACAAGGGATTATTTTAGTAGACAGATTTCAGGATAGCCTCAAGCAGAAATGCACAGTTTTTTGAGTCAATGGAATAACACTAACCAAATTTTAGTGGTAGCTGGGCCATTCCCTGGCCCCTCTTGGCAAAGTAGAATAAGCTTGTGCCCCTTTGAGGCCTGTTGCATGGTGTTAGGTCCAGCCCAGAATGAGAGTATGAGTCATTAAGAACTCATTTGTGTAGCTCTTTCGTATGAAGCTTACATACTTGCCTTCCTCACATGCAGTGAGCAGGAAAGTATTTAACACTTGCAGAGAGAAACAGGATAGTTGCTGTTTTGGAGCCAGCTTGGGCTTTCTGCAAATGCAGGCAGACATCACTGCATCGGGGTTGCCAGGATTATGAACATAGACCTTAAAAAAAATTAAAACCCAATCATTAATACATGAGTGAAAGCTGAGACTGGAGAACGTACTGAAGTCTGTCCGCGCTCCCTTCCCCCAGCCATTCCCATGTACCCCCCTGCTTTGGGAAACGCTGCTCGAGGGGGAGATACTGAGTTGCCCTTGATCACCTCTAGCAGCAGGTACAATGGCATTGCAGTTTTGGAGGAGGCTGCAGGATTTGTGCTGTGTGCAGCTGGCGACACCCACAGTGGAGGTCTGAGGTCTCAAAGGAGAGAGGTAGGTGAGAGAGACACCCCCTGCCGAGTCCAGCTCTGAGTGTCAGTACCCTGGCTAAGAGGGGGGACCCATTTTGGCCTGGATGGCAAGAACCAGTCACCCATGGCTGAATTGGTGTCCCTTGTGGAGAGCTGACTGTGGCCGCCTCCTGATGATGCGGAATTGTTCGCAGCTGGGTGTGTTGTCCAGGGGGCAAATGTGTCTGCCACGAGTAACATCTGATCAGATTGATGTTATCACTAGAGTCCCGCCAGTGCCACCTGCCATTCTGGGGCCTGTGACCCATCCCTGAGGGGCAGTGTGTGTATTTTGGAGCTGAAAGAGCCCTTCCCTCTGAAGGGGCATTAGGTGCAGAAGATCTTTGAGATTAGAGAGTCCGTGTCTTGTCAGTTTAAAAAATACATTCTCTGGTCCCTTTGGCCAAGCTAATAAGCTGTTCCCAGCATCAACTGCAGAATTGCTGGGAGTTTACTGCCAGTGCTTACAAGGGGTGGGATGAACTGAAGTAAGTGTAAGGAGCAGCCAGGAGATTCAGGACATGAGATGGAATCACTCCATGTCTCTGTCGGGTCAGCTTCCCCAATATTTTTGCAGGTGGGGAAGGGGGATCCCATGCACACGTGCTTGGTCTCACCTTCCTCATCATCTGCCTCAGAAGAGCTGTCCACAAGCTGAAGGAGAGGATCGCACTGTCGAGGGCAAAAAGGGATTGACTTACATGAGTATAAACCAAGTGCTCTTCTGTTTCAGGACTCACAACAATCTCTACATGCCAGAGATAATGGCTAGGCTGGGGGATACGTTTGCAAAGGCCTTAGACATGCTGGAGGTGGAGAAGAATACCATTCTAGGTAAGAGGCTTCTCTTCGGGAGGAGTGTGTGGATAAACTCTTAATGGTATTTGAGCTAGTGGTCCATCCATATCAGTGGAATTGAAAAGAAGCTGGAGAGCCATTTTTTTCATAGTATTTGCAGCTTGGCTGTGATTTGCATCTGCTGAAATTAAGACGTTAAATAACTTGTTGGTCTCAGATAAATTGATTTCTTCTGCATGATATGAAGGGTACCCTAACAAACTCCTTATCCCAGCTGCAACATGGCATTTCAGGCAGCAGAGTCCGAAATGGGGGTTGCTGTAGTTGTCTGCCTTTGAGCAGTATTAGTGCTCAACAGGAGCCCTGAGTGCTGGTGCAAAAGACCTGTCCTGGAGGACAAGAGCCAGGTTGTGCAGTATGGCTCTGTCATGTTTCCAGACAGCATATTAGAAAGAGGCTTTGGAACCATCTTAAAACAGGTTTGAGCTCGTGAGCACAGAAGCCTTTCCAGCCAAGCAGAAGTGAGTGAGTGGCCTCATGGATAAAGTGTGGATCATGAGTTTGGAAATTGGGGTTTAATTTCAGGTTCTGACAGACAGTGAAATATTTTGGGCAAGCTGCTTTGTCGTTCTTATTGCCATATCTGTAAAGTGAGGACGTGCTTCCTTTACCTGTTTTCTGTGATTATAAATTCTGTTTGTGAACACCTGCACATAATGCAGCAGGGCCTTGATCTCTGCTCTAAACTTCTTCATGTCATGGTTCAACAGTAGCTTATGTCCCACCAGAGAATACAAACCTGAAAGGATGAGTTATTAGAGGAGCTGCTCTCAGCTTTGCTGCTGACTGGGTTCTAATAGCTTAAGTTTTACTTTGGAGAAATGAGGTGGCTATAACAACCTCGGTGGAAACAGCTCTGCTCTGGGCACAACCTGAGCTTGGCTGACCTCTGGTCAGTTCTGGCCCAGGGCTGCTGCACCTCCTTCCATTCGGATGGATGCCAACATCTTCCTCACTGCCATCAAGCTGTCTGGGGCCTGCCCAGCATATCCTGAAGATGCACCGTGCTCTCTCATTAATGTAACTGAAGATTATTCCTTCCCACAGGTCTCCCTCAGCCTTTGCTGGAGCTTTATGACTCTCCTGTTTACAAAACAGTCTTAGAAAGGATGCAGGGCTTCTTTTGTACCCTCTACGACAACTGGTAAGAGCACCAGATTTCTCACACACAATCCAACATTGCGTAGCTGGAGCAGTAGGCTGTTGCTGGGTCCTGACTTCTTTTAGTTAGACTTTTGATGCAAACTGTATCCTGTAATATCCAAGTACAAGCTGCAGTGGTGGGCTATACAGCATGGTTGTAATATACTCTTGTATATGGAATAGTCTCTGGAAATAGTGCCTCAAAATGTGGATCTGCTTTTAGCTCTTCCTGCAGTTAGGTAGTTGGATTGGAGCACTTTCCTGTTAAGCTGATATAGTTTGTCTCTTCTGCCACTTTTAATTACTTGTTGGGATACTTCAGCACTTAAAGTACCTTGTTGCGCTTCAGTGCTTATTTCATTGTTCCTCTGCAGGTTTCCCAGAAAAAAAGAGATACATACTAAAATTCCTCTATAGTATTTGTTTAGAAACATGGCAACAGTATAATCTTAAGATGATAGTACTTGTAGCCTTTGCAGGCTAGAGACATGGTGCCTGTTATCTAGCAGACTTGCAACTACCTTATTTTTTGTTGAAGTTTCCACATCCTGGGAAATGCAGGCCCCTCCATGCAACAGGATTTCTACACCGTTGAGGGTCTCGCCACCCAGCTCCTTAGCTCTGCTTTTAACAACCTCAACAACATTCCTGATTACAGACTGCGTCCCATGCTCCGTATCCTTCCATTTCCATCACTGTCTCAGGCCAGCTAAGGAGGCTTTGAACACACAAACTGAAAACCTGCATTGTTTTCAGTATGGCTGAGACAAAGAAGGGTGATTGAGGAGGTGAACAAACAGGTATACACCTGGTATGGGTGAGGTGTGAGCTCAGGAGGACATGAGCAGAAACAGCAGTGCGTGGGGTCAGACACAATAAATGCAAAGGATTTGTATGGTTCTGAAGGCACCATGAGAGGTGGGTAGTGCCTTCTGGGGGGCAAGGGAGCTTGGATAATGAGGAGCTTGGCAGTAAGGTGTGCTTTTGTAGGAGACCATGTGGTTTCTCAACCCACTTTCCAGAGCTGTCTCACAGCAAGGAAATTGGTGCTAAGCACCCTCAGCTTTGTGAACTGAACTGTCTGGGGAAGCAGCTGAATGCCTCATGTTCTTGCTGTATAGATATGCCACTTATTAATTCACTGCCACAAGAAGATGGGCTTCAAAGTGACTTTCCCTTGGCCTCCAAGTGGAATGAGCTCTTTTGGGCAATGTGCAAGTCTTCCCTAGCAGCTGGCCTTATGAGCTGGATCTCTTTCCTTAACTGCTCTGTCCAGGTGTCTTTGTGAAGCCCTTGGTACTCTCCTGCCCTTCAGAATACTACGAAACCCTTGTCTGCCCCATACTGGGACCACTCTTTACTTATCTGCACATGGTAAGAAAACAGCTTGCTTGATGCCTGTTCCTTGACAGCCCAGACTCCCTCTAAGCAGCTGACAGCAACGTGTGAGAATGTCTGTCTCTACAGAGCCAGAAGAGACAAGAACAGAGCCTCGATGCTTAATCATTTTGATGACGTTTAGGCGGGGCTTTTGAGATGTGTTGAACTCCGGCTGTTGTACAGCACCCCTTGCTGTGAATTCAAACTCAGGGACTTTAACTCCTCAACCTGCAGCCCTGAGAATTTCTGTGGATTATTTTTTTTCCTGGTTCCTCCCATTTTCCTGACAGCTCATTCACATTCCTGCAGCTGGCACAGTTGGTAGCAGTTCTTCTGCCATTCAAAACGGGTCTTGGCATGAGAGCTGTGTTTAAAGCTCTTGTGATTCTGTCAACAGCTATCACTTGGGTCTCCTTGCATTGTATCCAGCATGGCTTCTTAAGAAGGTATTGAATCTTTCCTTTTGTCTTGAACAGAGGTTGTCCCAGAAATGGCAGGTGATCAGTCAGCGAACCATACTCTGGTAAGCTTCCACCCCTTGGTACAAAATGGGAAATGGGGTTGAGGTTTTGTCTTTTATGTGGCCCTTTGCCCAGGAACAGCCCTGCCAGCAGAGGGCTGGAAAACACTGTGGTGACTCATTCCCTGTGCTTGTGCAGAAGGGATACTTTAAGGCATTGGCTCCCTTCAAACCAAATTTTTTTTTCCTCAGTGAGGATGATGCTGCAGATGACAACCCTGAATCTCAGGAAATGCTTGAGGAACAGCTGGTCAGGCTGCTGACCCGAGAAGTCATGGATCTTGTCAGTAAGTGAAATCAAGTTAGATCCCCTGGGATATTTGGGAAGTCTTCCCTGGAGAGGACAACAGGAATTCCCAACGTGCAGTAAAATTTAACTGTAATGGTCAATAGCATTTAACAATGCGTAGAAGCTGGGTGTGAGACAGCCCTGCCAAAATATTAACTAAAACCTAGTAAGAGATAATTAAAAACCTTCAGAAGAGAGTTTCTTCCTTTTGTTTTGTTAGCCTTTAGGATTCCGTGGTTTTGGCACTGTCCCTGTAGGAGTCTAATCCTATGGAATCTGGGTTTTCCCTTTCTGTGTTCTGGAACCCAGTATGGGACACGGATTTGTGGACAACCCAGGTGTAGAGCAGTTTTGTTGCTGGCAGTTGCCATATCTCTAGCCAGACAGAGGGAATAGTCCCTCCCCCAAATCAGTCTCCATTCTTTGTTTTCCCTTTCTCCAACATTGTTTTTTTGTCAGCATGGTTTTGAGCAGGGAGACTGGGAAAATTGATTTCACATAGAGATTACAGATCCTCAGTCCTCTGTCTCGTTTCTTGATTGGCCTTTTTGGCTTAAAATGGTGTTCTTCTTGGGTTATGACCTTCAAATGGTTTTGCATGTTCCTCGGTCTCAGTAGTTTGAAGCAGCCACTGTACAGCAGGTTCTACTGGGGGAAGGCGCTGTGTGTGGGGTGTTACAGCCTTCTAGGGAGTGTAGTATTTGGCTTTTATACTGGGCTTTCTGATTCTTCAGATTCTGTGTAACAGCTGGGGGAACTTGAAGCAGCTGTGAGCCCGTCAGTCTGTAGGATAATTTCTGCATGTTCTGAAGTAGCGTCTTCTCTTTTCTGCTCCTCTGACCTGCAACTGTTTTTGCAGCCGTTTGCTGTGTTTCTAAGAAAAATGTTGAACATAACACTACTGCTGCTGTAGATGGAGACGGTGAGTAAAATGCCTGCCTTTGCTTTTCCTGCCCTTGGTGTACACAAGCACTTTTCCTATTTCTTGAGGAAGAGGCTTGCCTCTTGATGAAAGTTCGGGGCAGGGGGGTTATAGGTTTGGTAAGAAGCCTTCAGCAATGTCCTGCCCAGTGTGTCTGGGGGCTACAGAAAAACCCAGTCTAGCCTAGAAACAAATATGCTGTAGAGTTCACAGGTGGCACATTGCAGCAGCTGATTCTTAAAGTTCTGAGAAAGGCTGAGAAAAAGAGGGGGATGTGCAATCTTCCCAAGAGCTGAAGGGCACTCTTCCTCCCCCACAAAGGGTGAGTGCTTTTTGCTTGAAAAGAGACGTTCTGGGCAAGCTTTGTCAGCATTCTGGTTCTGTGTGCTGTCTCCTGACTCCCAGCTTAGGTCTTGCAGCCTCCCTGTGTCTCACTCAATCCTTGGGAGGCCGTGTTCACAGTGCTGCCTTTGCTCTTCTCTGCAGATGATGAGGCGATGGCCACAGAGGTGACCCCCCCTGCCAACGCAGAGCTCACTGAGCTTGGCAAGTGTCTGATGAAGCAAGAGGTAAGAGCACATGGTCTGACTTCCACCATGCTTTCTGTGTACTCTGTCATGCTTGTCAGTTGTGCAGCCAAGCGTTGCTGCAGAGATCTAGGCTGCTGGAGCATGCACCAGTGTGTGAATCATCTCTTGGGAACATGCATGGTTTTTAAGGGCCTTGTAGAAGCACAAAGCAAATGAGGGTTGGGATCCAGTATAACACACAGCTAGAGTTTCAATCTTTCTAGGAAAGAAGCCCAGGACATTCAGCCCCCAGGGTGCTCCATGGCTCTGCCTTTATCCTGGGCTCGTCTTCATGAGGAAGAACTTCATCCAGAAGTGGTTTCTTTTTTTTTCTTCCCTGTAAAATCTGCCCAAGCTGGTACAGAAGCCACAATGTTAACACTGCCCGTTGTGCAGAGTACCTACCTTTATCCCAATGCCTCTGTGCTCCTCTGCTGTGGAAGCCTCAGAAGCTCTTGCAGAAGCTATTGCAGTGACTTGAGTAGCAGCTGATGGGGGTCCATGAGTGCTTTGGGGCCTTTCCCAGGGAGATGAAGGGAGCAGGTTTGTTTGACATTGGTCCCTTATGGTTATGATGGTGCACACTGACTGCCTTTGGGTGCCTTTGAGCACCTTCAGCTGGAGCAGCACCAGGATACAGGATTCTCAGAAGGTAGCCCTTAGGAGTTCTTGCAGGGTGTCTGGATTGCTTCTTGTCTCCCTTCAGGTTTGAACACTGGAAGTGGGAAATAGTTCCTCTGACTGGTCCTCTCTGACTCTTTTTCAGGATGTTTGCACTGCAGTGCTGATCACTGCCTACACATCCCTTTCCTGGAAGGACACCTTGTCCTGCCAAAGAACCACAACACAGCTTTGCTGGCCATTGCTCAAACAGGTACCTCTGGGAGGAAGAAGGGTTCAGTCAGGGTTGGCAGAGGAAGCTCTGCCTGTTGTGAGAAGCATGACTACTTCACCCCTGGGCACCTTCTCCCTCGGGAAGACCAAGGTGTTGCAGAAATACAGACATGTATCAGTATCTTGCTTCAGTGCTGACAGTGCCTCTTCCCCAGGTGCTTCCAGGAAACCTCCTGCCTGATGCCGTGTCCTGGTTTTTCACAAGTGTGCTGAAGGGCTTACAGGTACATGGGCAGCACGATGGCTGCATGGCAGCCCTTGTCCACCTGGCTTTCCAGATCTACGAGGCCTTGGTGAGAAATTCTGTCCTTTATCCAAATGTGAGGTTGGCTGGGGAGTGGTGGAAAACTAATCCCATGCCTGTGTGGGTAGGGGCAGAGGAGCTGATGGCCCCCCAGGGAGGGCAGGGCTGCTTGCCTAGCAGAGCTGTGTGTTAATTGTACTTCTCCCTGCAGCGCCCTCGCTACACTGAGCTGAAGGCAGTGATGGAGCAGATCCCTGATATCCAGCTGGACTCTTTGGAGCAGTTTGATTCAAAGCTGCTCAACCCAACACTGCAGAAGGTGGCAGACAAGCGTCGGAAGGATCACTTCAAGCGCCTCATCACAGGTTGCATTGGGGTAGGTGATGTCCTGGAGGAAGATTAACCTGTTTCATTTCACACAATGGTGGCCAAGGGAACAGGGTGATGAAATGTTTGAATGAGACCACTGGGTCATTGCTGGGCTTTTGTGAGGATGGTGGTGTTGGAGCTTTTGGCATTGGATTAGAAGCTGGGGAGCTGGTATGCTGGTGGTTACCTCAGTGCCCTGGCACTTGGGAAAGGCCAGGCCTGACTCCTCAAAATGCAAGCACAGAACCCAGGCCTAGGGGTCTGCCTCTGATCTGCAAGCAAGCTGCCCCTGAGCTGCGAGGTGGTATGAAGACAGTAATGACTGATACCTGCCTGTCTCTGTCCTCTGCAGAAGCCCATTGGGGAGCAGTTCCGCAAGGAGGTTCATATCCGGAACCTTCCATCTCTCTTCAAAAAGGTGAAGCCATCATTGGAAACAGATGTGCTAGAAAATGAGGATGGAGAGGGCTTCAACATACTCTTTGAATCCTGAGCGTGGGATGCTGCAACCATCTCCTCCCCTACCTTATATTTTGTCTCTCCTAGTAAGCACATTAGATTCTCCTTGTCACACCTCCACAAGCATTCATCCTGAATAAAGCCCCTTATGGCTCCTGTCCCGTTCTCCTCCCTACAGTGGGGGTGGGGCCTGCAGTGGCATTTGAACCAGTCTGTTAAGCTTTTCCCTTGATTCCTTCCCCTCCATTGGATGAGCCACTTTAGACCTCTGCTTCTCTGCAAGGTGGGAGCTGAGCCTATAGACTCCATTAGGTCATTCTGTAGCCTTGGGTCACTCTTGCTCCACCTCTTCATCCCTTGGGGTTTAGGATTAATGCAAAAGGCAGAGTAGTGTGCCACGTGTAAAGGGGCTACCCTAATCTTCCTCCGGGTGCTAGTAGCCAGGCTTTGTAGGGAACACATCAGACACTCCTGTCATGCTTAGCACTTGTCCCCAGTGGACTGGTATTCTGATGAATCAGTTTCCCTCCAGGATGCTGAGCCTTGGGCTGAGGGCTGTGTGCCAGGAAGCCTAGCAGTGCTCTAGGATCTCCTGTGAGATCAGCCTTTCTAAGGTGCAACTGCTCTCTAGAAAGAGGCAGACACTGTCATACACATATGTATACATATATATGTATAGATATGATCACACGGCTTGTTCTACCCAGAGCCAAATGGAAGGCTTTTACTTTGTGCCAGCCTTTCTTGGACATCTCTCAGGGGGAGCAGGACAAATTTTTTTTTTAATTATTTTTTTTTTTTTTTCATTTTACCATGCATGCCCTGTAGACTAGAACTTGGCCAGTGCAGGGTACACAAAATCTGGACCAATACCTGAAGCACCTGCAAACCAAAAGGGATCTCCTTGCCCTGCTGCAGTGGAGGTGACAGTAGCCCCTGTTTTTACCCAGTCTGGTACTTCTTGGAGAATTTCGTGGTGGGGCAGGAGGGGTGGGATTTATACTGCAGTTCACAGGAGAGAGTCAGATCAGAAACTGGGTTTTAAATGAGGTGGGACTCTATGAAGCCACTCCAGTCTGCAAAGCTGGTTCTTCTTACATGACGAATAGTTCACACAGTCTAGCCTAGTGTTAGCACAGGAGGTGGGAAGGTCTGTCCGGAGCTACCTGGCAGTTTTGCCATCCAGGAGACAGAAGAAGTAGCAAACTGTGGTAGGCGGAGTAGTGGTGTCTCAACATGGACAGACTGGACAAAAAAGCTGGTGTTGGGAGGTGTGGGAGTGCAGATAGGAAGAGCAGGCCTTGGGAATCCACTCACCCTCCTGCCTCTGCTGTTCCACCAGCACCCTCCACTTTCCTCCTGGCCTCAAACTTTTTTAACCTCTGAGCTAACATGGCTCCTGGCTCTAGCAAAGGCTGGGTGTATTTATTGTGTTGTGATATTTTTAACATTCTGTGACTTCATGCTAGACACAAGGGAGTTTTTTAAAATGGATTTTAAACCTTTTTTGTAGGAATGTTTAAATCCGAAGCTGTCTCTGAACTGGTTGTGTTACACCTCTCAATGTCAATAAAGCTATTCCAGTTTCATATACACAGTGTCACGTTTCATTTTTACTGTTTTATCTGTTTCAGTAAGATCTGAGGCCTCTGGTCTGCCCAGGCTGCCTGCCTAAGGATTGCCCAGCACTCCTTATTCCAGCTACCAAACAAGGGGCACCTTTGCTGGCAGTCAACATACCTTATCAGGGAGGGGATTAACCATTCCAGACTATGAAGTTCACTATGAAAT
This sequence comes from Margarornis squamiger, assembly GCA_035222235.1. NCBI lineage: Eukaryota > Metazoa > Chordata > Aves > Passeriformes > Furnariidae > Margarornis > Margarornis squamiger. The sequence goes on along the minus strand of JAWWTY010000106.1, from coordinate 38,421,472 downwards.
TTTTGAAGGTGAGGGGACAATTGCATTTTAAAGTACTCACATGTCACTTACACCTAGTTGCTATTAATTCTAGTTCCCAGTTTGCAGCGTGAGGGGTACATGTTGCCAAAGCAAAATCCTTGGGCTATTCTAGGGTGTGTTCCATAAGCAGTGTGAGAAATCTGTGAAGCAATAGCACAGACAAGTGTGCATATGCTACTGAAGTAGCCTGCAAGCCCAACCCAGCTTTTGTTGGGAAGAGCAGTATATTGTGATATATATATATATGTGTGTGTGTGTGTATCAGCACCTCGTGTATCCATGTGCATATGTATGTATGTATGTATACACACACATGGATAGTGGTAACTTGTGATACATAGACCCAACACGTGCATGGGTCTGCCACAGTACAGTGACACGGGACAGGTTGGGATTGGAGCCAGGGTGCCAAGTGTACCTAACACCTGTAACGTTGTTTACAGTTCAAGTAGTTATATCCCAGTGAAACAAGTAGAGAAAAAGCACCATTTGCTGTGCTGAATTCGGCCATTATAGTGTGGATTGACTTAAGTAACTGGGCCACACCAGTATTCCCAGACATTTTATGAAATTCCAGTCCATTGTGAATAGCACAGAAGAAGACAGGTTTATTAAAGAAAAGCCTTTATTTTAACACCTCTTCTCACTGAGGCTCACTACCAACAGGAAACAAATCCAAAGAGATGGATTTGACTCTTAGCAAGCCCCGTTATCAAGACTCTTGCCTGTGGAAGAGGAATCACCCCTACAGGCAGGTGCAGGAAGTCTAACAGCAGTGCAGGGATATGCTTCCCACCTACAGCCTGGTCACTCCATAGGCACGGAGTCCAGCTCGTTCAGGAAACGCTGACACTTCCCCATCAGGATCTTGATGGCTTCACTCACCAGCACATCTGGAGGCAAGATACCCGTGGACTCCACTGAAACTGCACAGAGACAGAGGTCAGCACAGCCAGAAAGCAGCTTCAGACTGCACCCAGCTCCACATTTCTGTCCCTCGCCTTCCCTTCCACCACCATGCTTGTGACAACCCAGATCCTCACAGCCAAACAGGTTACATTTGCCAGCAGGAAGCACAAACAGATTGAATCCCAAAGCAATACCAAACCACAACCCTCAGTAGTTATCCACTGGAATATGAATATATGAATGCTGATGGGGGGCTGGCAGGAAACAGAGACCCAGCCATACATGCTGGCCCCTCTCTGCTCACACAAACCAGGCAGGGCTGTGTGGGGAACGGGACACTTACAGATGTAATGGTTTCGTACTCTTGCCAGACGCACAAGGTTTTTCAGACCCTCATGACGGAAAACCTCTCTGCTGAATGTGTCCAACCGTGCATTCGCTACTCTTGCCACCTTTTTTCCTAAAGGGAAAAAGATGAAATGAGATGGACAAATTGCAGCAGATGGGTGCCTTGTGGTCCCCGCAGGTGCTTACCCGTCAAACAAGCACTGCCCCATCAGCAAAGGCAGGGAAGCCACCAACAGAATTAGTGTATACCCAACACGGAACTCCAACAGGGCAGGACTAACCCAGACACAAAGCCTGCACATACCCCAGGGAAGGACACAAGAAGTCTTCTCCACATTCAGCTCCTGGAAGAAGCAAGCTGACTACCCTGCCTTACAAGTTTGGCTCTAATCTTGACTCAGTCTCTACTAAAGCTTGTAAGGAACAAAGCATTTAGAGCAGGAAAAAAGTACCCTTGATATTCTGGATTTCAATGACTCCAGGGGAAAAGCACTTCTGCAATGTCTCAGCTGCCTCATCCTCAATAGGCTCCAAGAGAGTAATGTCAGGAAGCAGTCGGTAACTGGCTGTGGCCACAGGAGAAAACTTGGCATGATCTTTACCTGCATGAAGAGTTAAGAGTCAAGGATGAGAGCATGCCTCAGGGAACAAGAGTGGAAGGATGCTAGAGCCTAAAGTTCCAGGGAAAAAGCCAGTTCTCTACCCTTTCCCTTCACACAGCAGTGCCCTGTCCAAGCATTCACATTCCTCCTCCTGCTGCCCCAGGACTCAGGACTCACCTATACCCTTGACACAGTGCATAAGCACATCTATTTCCTGCCCAGGTCGCAGCAGTGCAATGAGGATGTCATCATGAACGGGTCGGAAGTCAGCATCTGGAAAAAGGTCTGTCTGATTCCCCAAGGGCACCCATGTCATATGTTTACTGTACACTGCAAAGAGAAGCCACAAGTATCAGCCAGCTGCTGTCTCAAAGCAGGTCACTGGTCTGTACAGGTCTAGAGAAGAAAAAGAGCAAGTTTAGCTCTCTCCTTGTGCACACACAGGACTGAGAGAACAGTCCAAATTTTGTCTTCCAAGACCAGAAAATAAAGAAGAAAACACCACCTATTTTTAGGAGAGACCTCACCTTTGTGATTAAAATATAGTTCATCAGGATCAGATGATTCCTTGGCTGCCTGAGGGTTTCGTCTGCATTTGATTTTCAGCTGAAACTGCAGAGTATCAATTTCTGTGCCTTCTTGATCTCCTGGGAAGAGAAGAACCCTATGAGCCTCTACGAGATCACACTTCTGCTCAGTTTACATGGCCCTGATTTCCTGCTTTGAGGGAAACCTTCAAAATTTCTATTTGATCCAAGACCCTCACCTTGGTTTCTATACTCGAAGAGCCGAGGGTCAGCTCGGATAGGAATGAGACCCAACCGATGAGCCAGAATTTCATCCTGCACAATGGATGTGTTGTTGTACACAAAGACCTTCTCTACAGCCATTGTTGGCACCTGAGGGAGACGAGAGATCGAGTCGGCATAAGACAATAGTTGAACTACATGCCAGCAGATTATCCAGCTAGTGTGTCCCTCCTTTTCCACAAATAATTGCCGTGCAGACTATTTTCAGAGGTATTTCTGCCAAACCAGAGTACCAAATATGCTCTTACATGCCATATACCCCCTTCCCCATTTATTTTACACAACCAATCACAAGAGGTGAAGGGCAGGAGAAAGGGCTTTGAGGCAACCTTAACCTTTCGGTACCTTGGCAGCATTATGTGGCTTCTGTTTGGTTTGCAACAGAGCTGTGTCCAAAAGGCTGACCTGCAGACACTACCAACAGCACCCCTAATGCAACAGGTGATATTTCCCATGCTGCTAAGGCCCAAACTCTGCCTGGGCTCGGTGTAGAATGATCATGTGCTTCTCTTCCAAACCCTGCAGCTGCCCGCAAGGGCTGACATCAGGCTGGCCCTTCCCTGCTCCCCACCACACCAGCCTTGGGCCGGCGTCCCCAGGCGAGTCCCCCCGGGGGCAGCAGTACCTCGGCGAGCAGGATGCGGCGGAAGGCATTGGCGATGGCGGCATCAATGCCCACCATGTCGAACTCCAGCGAGTCCCCATCCTCATGGATCACATCCACGCGGAACGCCTGCGGGAGCCGTGCACTGCGGGTCCTGTCCCCGGGACCCACACCCACCCACACCCTGGCTGTGGGACCCGCATCCCTGCACACCCACCCACATCCCAGCTGTGGGACCCGCATCCCTGCACACCCACCCACATCCCAGCTGTGGGACCCGCATCCCTGCACACCCACCCACACTGTGGGACCCACATCCCTGCACACCCACCCACATCCCAGCCGTGGGACCCGCATCCCTGCACACCCACCCACACTGTGGGACCCACATCCCTGCACACCCACCCACATCCCAGCCGTG